>CM031244.1:383837075-384400809 GCA_018340775.1 Taxus wallichiana var. yunnanensis | reverse complement strand
CACAACTTAGAAGTGATCTGAGTAGGATTAAGTGAGAAAAGATATAAACAACATCATATTAGTCCACCAGTAAGTTCCAGAGCTCATGAAAAGGCTAGAAAGGGTGCCCGAGATAGGGAAAGGGCATTAGAGATCAGAATCTTAAAGTGAATATGCAGGAGATCGAATATAATATTTGATATGTCGCAAGGGTGTCACAATTCCTTCCTATTGATTACATGTTGTTCGTACTATGGTTGCTAAAGGTACATGTAACCTACAAATTAGAAAGTTCACTTAGAAAAGTCTACAAATGACATCAAATCATAAAAAAAGATGCATAATGGGGATTCGGACTAACCTACAAGTCACCATGAGAGTGAACTTACAATTAATCACCGCACTACAACTAAAAATCCATGTAGTTTTTTTGTGTGTGTGTGTAGGAATTACACCCTAGGATGCCTTTGTGAGAGTTATACTTGATAGTTGGCTAGATCTAGAATGTATAAATGTATATCATGTGTGGATGGAATCTAATGAACTTCCCCTTCCTATGTTGTGTATGAATCCCTTGTCCCTTAAATGGATGGTAGATGGATGCCTTTAGTGATCTTTAGTGTCTTTGGATGCAAGATTTGGTGATGATTGTATATGTTAGTGTTTTGTCCCTCATTTTAAACACATAACTATGTATTTATATGATTCGCTTATTTGAATTTTTTAATTGAAAACTCAAAAGCTAACCCATAAGTTAAAACTATGCCCAAAAGATAAAATATACCAAAAAGGAGTGAGTAAGATAAATAGGGTTAGGGGCACCCAAAGGAGACATGATCTACTTGGGCGTTGTTATCGTAGCTGGGTATTGGTGTCTAAAGCCATAGAAAATAAATAAGTAAAATTTTGATTGGGCTCGAGGTGTGTAAGACCAAATAGAGAACAAGAAACTAAGAGGCCAAATATTTTTGTCAACCACTAGTTTTATTGCTTAGGAATCATACAAATTGTAGTATCCTTTTACGACCTAGAAATGTACCCAAGTACATGATTTTGTGTCTATAAGTTGTCAACCACTAATTTTCTCACTTAGTAATCATGTAAATATTAGTACGATTTTAGGACCTAGAATTTACCCAAGTGCATGATTTTATGTCTACATTTTCCCCACTTTATGTTGTTGAGTGAATAATCGATAACATCCAAAATGACTCTACTTTATCAAATCAGCCAACACAAAGAAGAAAAAAATGATACACGAGGTTCTGTCTATTTAGTGACAGGACCACCACCCTGTGCAGGGCGGTGGTTATGAAAATGCCACCCCACCAGGGTAGCAATCCTAGGACCGCCGGTCTACATTGGGTGGCGGTCCTAGCTCTTGCAGATAGAAAATAAAATATGATGCGAATAGTCCTAGAATTCCAAAGGGTGTCCATGTCTCTTCTTCTGCATGACCTTTCCCATTCTCCAGTGCATGGGAGAACATGAGAAAGGCTATAAATGCATGTTATGGAAGAGAACAAAGGCATCGAAGCATGAAGCAAGTGAGTAAGAAGCTCTTAGTGTTGGAATTGTGATTTGTAGAAGCAAGGAGTAATTGAGACAGAAGAAAGCAAGTAACTGGGAGGAAGTGTGAGATATTATCTACTTCTCTTTCATACTTATTGTAATTTCTGTACTTATTATTGAATTGGCCAATAAAAGTGGGAAGAAAGAGCAATTTCCCTTCCCGACTAGTTTTTCCTCCTCTGGAGGTTTTCCAAGATAAAATTGTTGGTGTATGAGTCTATATTCTTTCCTTTTCTACAAATTGTTGATTCTAAGCACAAGTATAATTCATTCACTAGCTATCTCTATTATTTTCTAATAGAAAGTAGAACAACAACAATTAATTGTGATTATGGATAATTCCAAAGTTGAAGAGTTTACAGATCATTTTGGTATCAGAGCTAACAATTATCTCAGGACTGTGGTATTCATTCTTGGATTTGTATGACAGTGATGAGATCTAAAGGCGAAGAGGCTTTACCTTGCGATCCAAAAATTTCTACAAAGAAGTGGAAATAGAGAATTCGGGGACAAATGGAGGAAGAGAACTTGGTCCGTAGAATCGAGATGCTTGGAGACCATGATGGATAGGATGTTTAGAAGGCAAGAAGAGCTTGCTGATTTATAGAAGACAACTTCATCAAACAAGACTCCATGGACTCAGTGGTTCGGGGCTTAGCTGAAAAGTTTGGCATAGGAAGGAGCCACCATGAGGAAAGTTATGGGGAAGAGCATGAAGAAGAGACTTCTAACACAAGAGAAAAGGTAAAATCCGATCATACTCCTTTTAAAGTTGAAACGAAAGTTGAGATTAAAATATTTGAAGGACAAGTAGATGCGGAGTTGCTTGATAAATGGTTAAAACAATTAGAAGTCTACTTTAGCATCCATAATGTCACTGAGGCATAGAGGATCACCTTTGCACGTCTCAAGATGGAGGGACATGCTCTGGTTTGGTGGGAAACCCATCTAGCCACTTGTGAAAAGAAGAAGCATCCTATTGTGAAATCTTGGCAAGAATTTAAAGAATTACTTAGAGCTAACTTCTATCCTATTGGCCATAAGACTGACCAAATGATTAAATGGCAGTATTTTAGACAAGGTAGTGGTCAAAGTGTGCAGGACTATACTACGGAGTTTTAGAGGCAAGCCATGTTGCTTAACATGGACTTGGAGGATGAGGATATTCTGACCAAGTACTTGGGAGGACTTCACACTCACCTTCAAGAAAAGTCATCTCCACAAAGCCCAAATATCTCAACGAAGCATGCATACAGGCGTACTACATAGATGATGAAAAGAAGCAAGGAGAAGCAGAGCCAAGGGTAAAGCAGTCAACAAATCAGCAGAAGAAAGAGTTTGGGCAAACAAGTAACAAGGGTAAGTGGAAAGGGAAAGGTAAACAAGCTACCACTACTTTGAATACTTGTAAAGATCCCAAGAATTTTTGCAAGAACTGATATCAATGGTCATACTGATGCTACATGTTGGAAGTTGCATCCGGAGTTACATCCGAAGAACCAAACCAAGGACTCAAAGAAGTCCATGATAGTTGTGAAAATAGAAGGGGAGGTGGAAATCAAAGATGACTCTAATGTAGATGAGAGGCTTGGATGCACATGGCCACCAACATGGACAGCCAGGAAGAGGAGATGAGTAGACTATTCCAGATCAAAATCCAGATCAAGAGAACTAAGGTAAATGCTTTGGTTGATACCGGTTCTCAGTCTAACTTGATTTCTGAAGCAGTTGTAAAGAAGCTTGGTCTTGAGACTTACGAGCATCCACACCCTTATCCTTTGGGTTGGGTGAAGAAGGGTGTTGAAATTTAGGTAACAAGAAGATGTAAGGTCAAGTTTGGGATAAATTCCCAATATATTGATGTTTTTGAAGCTGACATTATTCCACTTGATGCTTTTGATGTTGTATTCGGGAGTCCTTACTTGTATGTTAGGGATGCTATATTTATGAGGAGGGAAAACCGGTATAGATGGGTCAAGGATGGGATCAACTACAACATCCGGGCACACCAACGTAAGACACGGGTTACTATGGTAAGTGCTAACCAAGCAAAATGACTTATTTAGGAAAATCATAATCAATTTTGTTTACTTTTATTAAAGGATAAACAAGATGGGGTAGAAGTTGCAGAGATTTCTAACCAAGGAAAGCATGATTTGGATAGTATTATTCAGTCTTTTCAGGAAGTATTTCAGGCTCCTAGTGGGTTACCACCAAAATGGGAAGTAGAGCATGAGATTCAACTATTGCTAGAATCCCCTCTACCAAACATCGGGTTGTATAGGCAATCCTTGCTTGAGAGTATTGAAGTAAAGAAACAACTTCAGGAACTAATAGACCAAGGGGTGATACGTCCAAGAGCACCTCACCATGTGGTTCACCTATCGTGATGGTGCCAAAGAAGGATGGTTCTTGGAGAATGTGCATCGACTACCATGCTTTGAACAAGATCACCATAAAGAACAAATATCCACTTCCCCACATAGATGATCTCTTGGACCAGCTTCAGCATGCCAAATTTTTCACGAAGTTGGATCTCAAGTCAAGTTATCACCAAGTTAGAATGAAGGAGGAGGATATATGGAAGACTTCCTTCAAGACAAAACATGGTTTGTATGAATGGTTAGTACTTCCTTTTGGGTTATGCAATGCACCCACTACATTTATGAGATTGATGAATGATGTATTGCGGGATTTCATAGATTCATGTGTCATTGTATATCTAGATGATATCTTGATTTTTAGTGCCACATGGGAAGAACATCTAACTCATTTACAACAAGTCTTGCAAGTTCTCAGGGAGAAATAAATGCTTTGTAATATGAAGAAATGTGAATTTTCCAAACAATCACTTGTCTATCTTGGGCACATGGTTGGAGGAGGAGAGCTACGAGTGGATCCAAAGAAGGTGGAAGCCATCACTAATTGGCCAACACCAACAGAGCCACAAAACTAGGAGTTTTGTGGGAGTAGTATAGTACATGTGGAAGTTCATTTTAGGCTTCTCCATGATCACAACACCTCTACACATAGTGGCCATAAAGAGTAAGAGTTTTGATAGGGGGGTAAGGAACAAGACAAATCCTTTGAGTTATTGAAATACAAGATTAGTCATGCTCCAGTACTTTCTCTTCCTAATTTGCAGCAGACCTTTTGAAGTAGAGACAGATGCCAATGATTACGCCATGGGTGCAGTGTTGCTTCAAGGAGGTAAACCCGTATGTTATCATTATGAAACTTTCACTTTAGCAGTTAAAGGATATTCAGTATATGATAAGGAAATGTATGCACTAGTTTAGGAAATTAAAAATGGAAGCATTATTTGTTGGGTAAAGAAACTATTGTGCACACTGACCACAAACCTCTCCAGTATTTGCAAGCACAATCTAAATTACAGTAGGCAAGGCACTACAAATGGATGGGGTTCCTTCAATAGTTCCATCTGGTGATTAAATACAAGAAGGGTAGTACAAAATTGGTGGCAGACATGTTGTCTAGGCCACCCACACAGGAGAAGTTTTCCTGTTTGGCCACTATCTCTCAGATCGAGCCCTTCACGAAGGAAGCTTACGGAGAGGCATATGCCCAGGACAAAGACTTTGGGGTGACATTTCAGCAGTTGCAGTCCCAAGGGGCTGAAAGGACAGGGATTGAAGATTGTTATCTCAAAGACGGGCTGCTCTACCGATGGGGGAAGCTTTGCATGCCAAAAGAAGAGTGAATTCTATTGATGAGGGAAGCACATACCTCAAAGTAGTGGGACATTTCGGTGTTGGTAAGACCCTAGCCCACTTGCAAAGGTACATGTATTGGCCCAATATGCAAGAAGAAGTATCAAAATTTATATGGGGATGTAAACTTTGTTGTACTAGCAAGCCTAAGACTAGGAAGGAAGGTTTGTATATGCCTTTTCCAGTACCTACTCATCCATGGGAGGACATTTCTATGGATTTTGTAGGAGGATTACCTATGTCTAAACATGGCCATGACTATCTCTATGTTGTTGTTGATAGATTTAGTAAGATGTGTATTCTTATGGCATGTAAAAAGACAATAAAAGCACATGAGGTGGTAGATCTTTTCTTTGCTAATGTATGGGTGCATTTTGGTTTGCCAAAGTCTATTGTTTCTAACAGGGATTCCAGGTTCTTGGGAAGTTTTGGACTACTTTGTGGGACAAGATGGATACCAAGTTACAAAGGAGCACAACTTTCCATCCACAGACAGATGGAAAAATAGAGGTGGTAAACAAGACTTTGGTACAGTTGATCAGAGGGTATAACAAAAATACCCAAGGACTTGGGATGAGTCCTTAGCCTACATTCAACATTCCTATAACTAGGTAGTACACACATCCACTATGAAGTCACCATTTGAAGCATGCTTGGGATATCTACCTACAAATCCACTGGACATAGCAGTTGGAAAACAGGATGAGAAGGATACATGAGACACAAGGTGACTAGAGAAAACAAATTCATTGAGAGGATCCGGAAAATCCATCTCAAAGTCAAGGAACAACTAGAGAAATCTCAGGCCAAGTACAAAGCTAGGCATGATCAACATAGAAGGGAACATAAGCTTCATGTTGGAGATAGAGTTTGGCTTTACTTGAGCAAGGAGAGACTACAAGGTCAAGCACGGAAGCTCAAGCCACTACGATATGGACCCTTCACCATATTGGAGTAGGTTGGAGAAAATGCCTTTTGACTTGATTTGCCGTCATTCATGAGGATGTACTTTGTAGTAAATTGCGAGAACTTGCACCTATATGAGCCATCCATGCTAGATGAAGATGAAGAACTATAGTTGCTACCTTCCATTGAGGATTGCATCTTGGACTCACAAGGTGAATTGGAGGAGGATGTAGTACTACAACAAAAGGTCAGAGAGACTAGGAGAGGTCCGAGTCTTGGTAGATTGGACTAAAAGGAAAGACACCAAGGCAGGCCCGGTGGTACTCGAAGGAGCAAGTGAGGGAATTATTTCCTCATCTACTCCCCCACTAAGATTTTGTGGGACCAAAATCCTCCTAAGTAGGGAGGTGTGATCCATAGGGATCCAAAATGACTCTACTTTATCAAATCAGCCAACATGAAGAAGAAAAAAAATATACACGGTTTCTGTCTGTTAAGTAACATGACCACCAACTTGTGTAGGGTGGTAGTTACAGAACCGCCACCCCACCAGGGTGGCGGTCCTAGGACCACCGGTTTACATTGGGTGGTGGTCCTGGCTCTTGCGGATAGAAAATAAAATATGATGCAAACAATCCCAGAATTCCAAAGGGTGTCCATGTCTCTTCTTCTACATGACCTTTCCCATTCTCCAGTGCATGGGAGAACATGAGAAAGGCTATAAATGCATGTTATGGAAGAGAACAAAGGCATCAAAGCATGAAGCAAGTGAGTAAGAAGCTCTTAGTGTTGGAATTTTGATTTGTAGAAGCAAGGAGTAATTGAGATAGAGCAAGCAAGTAACTGGGAGGAAGTGTGAGATATTATCTACTTCTCTTTCATACTTATTGTAATTTCTATACTTATTATTGAATTGGCCAATAAAAGTGGGAAGAAAGAGCAATTTCCCTTCCTAACTAGTTTTTCCTCCTCTGGAGGTTTTCCAGGATAAAATTGTTGGTGTATGAGTCTATATTCTTTCCTTTTATGCAAATTGTTGATTCTAAGCACAAGTATAATTCATTCACTAGCTATCTCTATTATTTTCTAATAGAAAGTAGAATAACAGTGATTAATTGTGATTCATCCATAATTTTTTTCTTGTTGTCCCGATTGTTCAAATTAGGTCCAAGTTCTACCAATTGAAGAAGATTGCATGCATTCTATAATTTGATGTTTGTATCTATAAGTGTTAAACTACTATGAATAATTCTCGTAGAATGTGATGATATGATAATTTAAGAGTGTGTTCCCAAAGACATTAGCGTCTAGGGTCCATGACACTTGGAACCCGGGAGCTACTATATGATCTTGGGCGCTAGTGTTTGTGCTATGCTAAGGACCTAAATTGGATTATGGGAAATTTTGTAACTTGTGTTCTTGTTATGTTCATGTAATTTGTAGATATATGATGTAGGTTTGAGTTGCTATAGGGGTGATTTATTCACCCAATGTATGCCTCCCTTTTTTGGGTGTATGCAAAAAATGTAGGAGCATGCGATCAAAGGAGAGGAATTGAAACTTAGTTGAAATGGATACTTGTAGGGGGTAGGGGATCTGCATGGTAGAAACAAAGGCACATGAAATGAAAATATAGTGGGCTAATAAAACTATGATAGTGTAAATGAAGCTAGTATACAAGTAGAATAAAATGTAACAATCAAGTGTGAAAACAATATAGACCACACAAAGTGATTCTAAGACATGGGACATTGCTCACAATGTCACATGAAAATCAAGGCCAAAGAAGACAAAAATATAAAGGATCATTTAAGACATAGGGCATAGCCATGAAAAATATCAAACATTGGAAACAAAATGTATCAAATAACCATGGTGGCATATAGTCCTACAAAGTAAATGATACACATGAAGTACCTATTAGCATGTTATAAAGATAAAAGGTCTTTCAAGGCATGTATGTATAAATGGAAAGGAATGTGTTAGAAAGTATAAGTAGTAAATGATGAAACAATAATACTTGTAATGTGTGAGAGTAGGAAAAGGTAGATTCCTAGGAGCCTCAGTGGGATTGGAAAAGGAGACAATACCAAGCATCATTACATTGTGTAAGGATATGTAAGATATTTGCATTCACTCTAAAAGACTAAGTGAACACGCATGTGTGTATATATAAAGATAATGACATAATGAGTATTTGAATAACATAATAAACAAAGTACATCATGTAAGTAGTATAAATAAGCAAGAGTAAGTGTAACCAAGATACGAAAATGTAGTGTAGCAAAGTGTGATGGGATGGTATATAATATGTGAAGATGATATAAGTAGCGTGTCCCATAATGAATGTGCATGAGATGAGGTTCATTTATAAAGACCCCTTAACAATCAAGAATGAACCATAAAACAAGAATGTATCATCGAGAAATATGTATGAGAGTATAGATGTTAGAAATATGTATCATGAAGCACAAAACATGAAGTGTTGATGATGTGGGGTTTATTTCATAATTAGACCCTCAACAGTCAAGTATGAACCATGGAGCTAGACTATGTATCAAAGCATGTATGATTGTGCGAGAGAGATTAAATGTGAAACACAAAGCGTAGTAGTTGTGACAATAGACAACTAATGATATCAAAGGGGGAAGAAAGCATGATGCCCCCAAAGTGTTCTGATGATGGAGAGCTATGTGACGATGAAAGAAAGACATTACGATGGTGATGAGGGTTGAAATATATCATAAGAAAGCATATTGTTGTCACAATGGTAGGTAGAAGCAACAATAGTACCAAGGTTGGATTTCAGGTTGACAATGATAGGCATTTTAAAGAGGTTATATAGAGATTTTTATCTTTCTTAGAGAGTTGTTGTTGATTTGGAAGTGGTAATACTCTAACGGACCTAATAAGAGAAGAGGATGGAGGATGAATTTTGAGAGGTGGTTTCTTATTTGGAATATGTAATGCCATAATATACTTGATAGGAGGAGGGGAAAAAGGACAGATTTTTAGAGGTGGTTGCTTAGTTGGAATAGGTAACATCATAGAAGACTTGATAGGAGGAGGGGATGGACAAATTTTTAGAGGAGATTGCTTAGTTGAAATGAGTTGGATAGGTGGATCCTTCTTGAATGGATAAAGAACATCCATAACTATGGAATGATGCTCATAAGAAATAGAGGGATTGGATTTTGGAGCCCATTGGGATTTAGAAATTGAAGATGAACAAGTAGTAGAATGTTGTGAAGCAAATGAAATAAAACCTTGATGCTTAAGGTACTTAATTATTTGTATTAAAGAATAACAATTATTTTTATGATGTCCATTAAGTTTATGATAATTACAAAATGGGATACCTTGGTATTTTCCAAGCCGATAAGGAGGGAAGTAATGAGTATTTGGAAAGTTTATCAATATATGATTAAGGAGCTCATGAAGAATATTAGATGTTTTAGTATTTAGATCAAACTTGAGAGGTGCTAGTAGTGGTAAGCCTTGGGATTCACTTATATGAGAACTTGTTAAAGACATAGAAGTGGGATGAGATGTAGAAGAAGAACTATAATGATCTTGAGAAGCATGCTTGAGATGTTGGATTTTAGCTTCAAGAGATGTAATCGTTGTTTCCATAGCTTGAATTTTGTCTTGAAATAAACAAGTAGAGCATGAATTGACTCTAAGATGGTTCGATTGGATGGAGGATTAGGACTGATAGTGTCATTAGATAAAGATGAAAAATGTAAATTACTTGAGTGGATGGCGTATTAAAAGGGAAATATATAGTTTTAGGTCTTTTTGAAGAACAACTTTGAAAAGTGAATGCATTTGAAGTAACTCATGCAAGGAGATTTGAAGAATATTAGAAGTCAAGAAAGAAGATTCAAAATAATAGGAAAATGAGGATCAAAGTGTTTCATCATGAGTGGGGTTCACCAAATTATTTAATTTGATTTGAGTTTATTAAATCTACATATTCAAGAGTAACTGATGTATAAATGATTAAATACAAAAATGACACAAATAAACTAAGATTTAAAATATGAAACCACGAGTAAGAAGATAAGACAAGAGGACTTACATGATATATGTGTAATATGGAATTGATATGAGTAGGAAGAAGTGATGAAAAGTATGAAAGAAGCATTGTTATTGATATCTGTATATTCTATACTCGGGAGAAATGATAGGTAGGGGCGCCCGTAGTATGACAGGGGCACACAGGCATTGATGATCAGATTTGGGTGCCCATGACTACAAAAACCTATGGATCTGGTTTCTAATGTGTGACAAGGTTGTCACAATTATTACCTATTAATCTCAGGCATTCACATTATGATCTCTAATGATACATGTTTCTGTCAAAGAGCATTTCACCTATGCAAGCCCACAAACCGTATTAAACATGAAAAGAAAAAAGTAGAATGGGGAATCGATTGACCCTAATGATCACCCCAAGTGTAAACATACAACTAGTGATGCACTACATTTCGGACTCTATGTATTTCTTGTTTGTGTGAAAAATTATGCTCTAGGATGCCCTTGTGCAAGTTGCACTTGATAGTGGGTTATAACTAGAATGTAAAAATGTGTGGATGGAATAGAATGAAATTCTTAGGTTGCTATGTTGTGTATGTAGAATATGTAGTCCCCTTTCCCTTAAATGAATGATAGATGGCTGTTTTGAAGTTATTTAGGTGAATTTTGAATGCAAGCTTAGGTGATAATAGTAATGCTTAGAGCTTGGTCCCTCATCTTGAAAAGATAACTATGTATTTATATGATTCCCTTGTTTGAAATTTTGTAATTGACAAGTGGAAGGTCCACCAATGAACTGAAAAAGATCCCCAAAATATAATAGAACCCAAAAGGAGCAAGTAAGATAAGAAATGGTTAAGGGTGCCTAGAGGGGACAAAAGAACTTGGGTGCTTCTCTCCTGGATGGGAGATAGTGTCTGAAGTCATAAAAGATAAACAAGGAAAGTTTTGATAGGGATATAGGGTGTGCAAGACCAAATAGAAAGAAAAAGACAAATAAAAGAGGACAAATATAGTTGTCAACCACTGATTTTCTTGGTTAGGAATCATTTAAATTCTAGTATGCTTTTAGGACCTAGAAATATACCTAATTGCGTGATTGTGTGTCTACACCTCTAAGTGGGCCTAAGATATGTAAACACGATTGTAATATGTTCGGCTGGACCTAATGTTTAATGTAGAATCATTCATGTTGATAACAAACATTGCATCATTATTTGAGACCACAATATATCTTGTATGTGTTCTCATGACTTGTCATCTTGTCTAATTCATCATGTTTAGTGAAGATGGAGAAAGGGGGAAATGAGAATCCTCAAAGATTCAACTCATAAAATTTTCATAAGTAGATAGTTGCAATTATCTATTACTATCAAAATAATCATATTCATGACATATGAAAAAACCATTGATTTACACACTTGTTAGGTCAAACTATTTCATTATATATTAAACAATTGTTACATAACTTCTATAGGGTTAATGTAACTTCCCCCATTAGTTTATGAATTTCCAAACTATACAAAAAAATCTTGTCATTTACATGTAATGTAATAAACCATGATAAATTTTGTAGTTTCAAACTATTTATAGTAGGTCGAGGATTGTAAAGAAACCATGACAGCTTTGTAGAGTTTTAAGGAGATTAGAATTCACACGTGTATGCTTTGAGGAAATAACAACACCAAGTGTGTTTCATGTTCACCTTTCTTTAAATATGTTGTTTAACATTACACTTTTATGATGATGTAATTATGTGAACATTAAAGATTCTAAGGAATTTAGGCTTACATAACTCTAGAAGATTATTTTTTCTTAATAACCCACTTGTACTAACATAGTGCATCATGATTTAGTAGTCTAAATTTAGATGAAAATAACTACCCATTTTGTAAATTGGCCTACCAATACTCAATTAAATCCATTTTCATGAAATAACATATTTCATTTAACCTTCGTTCAAGTAGTTCAACCTCATTTCCTCAATATGAACCATTTCAAATAAGTTACACTTATTACCAAAACAATTTAGCAATAAAAAGAATGCTACAAGTATTATTTTGTCTAGTTTATTTTAGTGGGTGTAATCCTAAATTATGTTAAATTATCCACCAAACTCACTATCATAATCACTTAAAATACATATATAGAAAACCTTCAAAAACCTATAGAGACATCTCTCCAATATATAAATCTAATTTTTCTATCTCCAATCCAACAATACTTAAGCTATATAGATGGTTTCGTACATGCTATTGTCTCTCGGATACTATCATTCATGATACTTCCTATCACTCATGAAGCCCCTCTATCTTCCTATCGGCTAGTTTCTTAATATGGTGTCTTTATTATCTACCCTATGTGTGAATTTAAAGTTGGAATATGGCATGTTATTGGATAAATAACTCGTATGTTAGTGAATTCTATCATCAACGACCTTTAACAACCATATAAAATTGTTATGCAATATGAAATCCCTTAAAGAAATATAGAAATAATTTACACTCATATTATATATATTGATTATATCCCAAGATCATTCCCTATTCCAATTTTATTTTAAAAATATCAAGCGACATTTTTCCAAGTTTTTAAATCCAAGTGAATGTATATCACTCATCATGTTTTAATATTCATAAACAAGTTTGTAAAACTTAGTGTGACAACCAATCACTCTTTGTGGATTTTTCGCATAATATAGTGCTCTCCTTCATTCGGGTAGTGATGAGATAAGTCAATCTAAAATATACAATATTGTTAATTCAAGTACATTTTAAGGGTTAAACAAAGAAGAGAACAATATTGTAGTATCACATCATAGTGTAAAGGTACAATTCCATAATACAAAAGCTACAAAAAAGGAGAACCTACACAATAAGATTAAATAATTTAGATTATCTGAGGACAATTTTGTAGACCTTTGGACACATCCATGAATGATATTGTCCATGAACCCTATCATTGATGATACCATCTAGATTTCGACAACTATTTCATAGAAAAAATGTAAAGCACTAAAAATTAATTATTTGATAATGAATATACCCTAAGACCATTTAATTTATTTTTTATCCTCTTATGCACTTAGAATTAAAAATATTGGCTAGATTTTTCCATTCTATCTCGATTTTTAGTTATTAGTATTTGTAAACTATGCATATTCATTCAATTATTGTCTTTAATATATAATATTGACTATTATAGTCTATAGTCTATAATATACATAGCTCTTAATTATTTATATCACTTGTGTAGAATCATTAAAACACATGTGATAAAATGGAGGCAAAGTCCATAATTGATGTATGACATAATCAAAATGTGTGAGTAAAATACCATATGGAGATTTTGAATCATCCACTTAGTATTTATCCTAACACTAGTGCATCAACTAGGCCATAACAAAATTTGGGATATAGTTTTCATATATTATTTATAATAAATAGAGCTCATAAGAGAATGTGATTAAATACTTAGAAGCAGAAAAATCCTATTACAATTACATATTTGAAAATAAAATGATAAGAAACAATGCTATTTAAGAAATAAGTGCATTATTTTCCACACTTTTATAGTAAAATTGTATCAAATATATTATATAGTTCTTTTAACTATTTATGCTTGATTGGATATGATTTATTTAATACATTGACCAAATATTATTCATGAATTATAGAGTTAAATGTACGATGGAAACATCGAAAGGTATCTTGTGAAGAAGCGAAAGACGAGGGTGAGAATAATGGGAGAGAAAGAGGGGCTAAGAAGAAGGGGATTGAGGGTGGATGAGTACAAGGGTGGGGAAATCTGAATGGGGAAGAAATCTATAACTCCACACTCTAACAACCACATGAGTTTTTGTTAATCATTTGAAGTAGAAGAGGTGTTTTGTGTAAGATGTGGATGCAAATGTTTGTGGAGATATCTCAAAATGTAATGTTTGGACAAATAATATTTAAGAAATAGAAAATATTTTACAATTGTAGTTGTTGCATATATACACATAAATGTAATGGGAAATTGAGTGCGGTTTAATGAGACATGACACGAGATAGGAATATGTATAATGGGTGTAACATCGAAAGGTAGCGATTGTATGTAGTTTAAGGATTAGGGTTTCTCTTTAGGTCCATCAACAATTATTAGCAATAATGATGAATATTCTGTGTACCTAAATAATATTTGGTACCTGTGAATTGTATTTAATTGTCTCATGTTTGTGTGCATTATTCATTTGAGAAAAGTATGAGCTTTTAGGGGCCAAAATTTAAAACATGTATGGAATTCAAGAAGGCCCGATTTTGAATCCCAACTATAATGATTTATCGTTAATTGAATTATGATAAAATTTACTAAGAATATTTTTTCAACCTAATTTGTTCATGGCTTAAATTGTTGTTTATTTATTTTTTCCTTTTTTTGACTAGAACTATAAAATGAAAGAAAAATAATAAATAATAGGAGCGCTTTCGTTTTGTCATATAATGTTGTAACGTCATGGGTTTGGAAAGGAATTAAAAAGAACCACTGTAAGTATTAATATTTACATGTTGATATTTAATGTGATAAATCTAAGTCTACATCCTATTTTTAACACAAAACTTGACACTAACACCGAGAAAATAAAGCTTAAAAAATTTACTTTGTATTTCAAAAATCCAAGACAAACAAATCATTGTAAAAAAATGTGAACTACTTATAACAAGTTCATGTTAAATATTATTTTAAAGGGAAATATTTGAATTAAATGCCTTGAATTAGAAAGGATGACAAGCGAAAGGAAAATTAGGCAAGTGCTGAGGCTCATTCTATGAAATAGTCGGAAAGCCAAGAAGTAGGTGTGCTAAAATTGATGGAATTTTTCACAATAAATCATCAATGTGTATGTATTTTGTAGACATTTACAAGTACAGTAAATGGGTTTTTAAGCTCATGTCTTAAGTGATGGTATTGTAGAAGAACCTATAGAAATAATCGGTTTCTTTCTTGGAGGAGGCACCATCATAATCTTCTCCAAAACTATAAAATTTGGAAGGTAGATAAATGACCACTATGAAATATTATTTTGATTGATTAAATATATGTAGTTCCAATTTAATATAAAAGGATAAACTTATATTCATAAATTAGAGAAGAAGTTAAAACACCAAGGGAAAAATTAGGCCCAAGTAGTCGAGGGAAACATTTAATATCATAGTGAATTTTCTCTAATTTTCCCCATCATCTCCCCTAATGATTATTGCAGTTTAAAAACTGGGTCAATGTGTTAGGAGAGGAGCAATAAAGAATAATAATATAGTACTATTATCTCTTATGAATATTTAAAATCAATTTAAAGATATACATATATATATATATATATACATACATACATACATACAGGATACATACATACATACTACATACATACATACATACATACATACATACATACATACATTACATAACTATATATATATATATATATATATATATATATATATATATATATATATATATATATATATATATATATATATATATATCGTTGTATGACCTTTCAATTCACATTCATAACTATTTAATTATTATTGCTAAAAAAATTATATCTTATCATTTGATCATTGTAAAGAAGATAGTTTCAAATAAAGAGATATTTGTTTTACTTTGATTTTTTTATAGATATAAGTTACAGGTTGTAAGTTTATAATTTTTTTGTGTACGTATTTCCTATAGATTTTTCCTATTTGTATATGTTTTTATTTCTATATAATTGTGAGGCTTACATCTCTCATATATAGATTTCCAAATATGTACATACATTACACATTGTAATAAAATGGTTTTGTTTCTATAATAATATTTTGTCTACAATTAGACATTTTTGTTATTACATTTCAATTCTTATCATTATGTTATTTCTATCATTATTTTGTTAATATATTTCCATGTACCATATTAAATGCCACTATTATTGTGTTTTCGATCGGATTTAACAAATAATTCAGATCAATAACTATTAAAAATAGATTTTAGTACCTTCTAAAAATATATATTCATTAATTCTTATCTAAATACTCGTATAGGTCACTCATACCACCTTCCGACCTTATGAGATGATATCACATGGCATCATATTTGTCCTTTCACTAAACATCATTACTTTATTTTTAATAACCATGACTCATTTGCATTGTGAACCATTATGATATTGTGCCATGTGTGCCAAGGGGGATTAATCCCTAGTAAAACTAGGCAACTACCTAGGGCGCCAAAAATCAAGGGTAGCTTTGAATCCAAATATTTACCTTAAGGTAGGCTATTTTTATAGCATAAAACTAAAACAACTTTAGAAGATTCAATATTAATTGTCTCATTTTTGATATTATTATATTGTAACATAAATTTCATGTATACACATATAAAGGTACTATATTAACATTTTTAAATTAAAAAATGGCATATTTATGAGATCAGATGATTTTTTTGGTATTGTTAGCCATTCATTAATATAGCTCCAAATTATGCAGGTGTGTAATATTTTCTAGGAAAAGGTTCGTGTATTTTATATAATGTCACTGATGTAGCTAGTAGAGGTGAGTATAATTGAAGGAAGGAAGTATATAATTCTTTATTCCTATTTAATGGGGAAATTTTCTATTATATTTTGTGGAGGAATTGCTAGGATTGGTCCAAATAATTCTCTTCACAAAACCGTTGGAGATACATAAGTATTTTTATTACTTTACGAAAAATGCTTATTTTCTCAGGTTTCGAGTCCCATCACGTACTTGATATTAATAAATCTGATTTGGAAGCATCCTTGGGTACTAAAATCTTTTTTTACATTATGAGAAACTCTTTCGATTAATTCTATCCATCTATAGAATATTTATTTTCTTTCTATAATAATTTTATAGGATATATTATTCCTTTTGCATTGCAATTTCTCTAAATTTGTGATTTATTATGATCCTGATACAAAATTTAAAATGTGATAATGTAGACAACTATTATTTATGTACTTGATGGGAAAAAATATTAATTAAAATTGTGAGAAGGGCATCCACTCCAATTATTTTCTAGGGTGCTCCTAACCTTTAATTTGAATCTTTGTGGTAACATCTTATTTTATCAAGTTATTATGGAATTATGAAGTATGTTCTATGTATCAAAATCATTTTATCCACTTTATATCCTATCACATTCAAATTTTAAAAATTTGGTCAATTTATTTATTTATATTCTTTATAAGGCCTCTGTTTTAGATCTATAACAAGCCATTATTGGTTAGAAATTATATATGTTATTATTCTAAGAAATCCCATTTATCTACAAACTCGATTGAGGTTGAGCATAAATTATTTTTTCCCATCGAATGTTATTAATTTATGCTAACCACTATTGAATCATATAATATTATTACAAAATGGAAAATGAGAAAAGATAAATAAGTAGCCTTGGATAAACAATATTCAATGAGAAAGAGTTAGGATAAGGAAAAACTAGCGAAGAAAGATTATCTTCTTTAACAATAGTCATTGAAAAATGTATTAATTAAGCACAATTACATAAAAATACTTAGTATGAATCCCACACAATGTTTTTGCTGATGATAAAATATACTTAATATCAAATCTTGTATCCATGGGTATAGAAATCGATGTAGCGATCCATCATCTAAATTTCTTGAGTGTTGTCTTGGTATACTTGAAACTCGAAACAAATGCATGATTATCCTTCATCATACTTCCAATCCAAGATAGTAGTGCATGAGCCTACGATATGTAATGTTGAGTGATCGATTAAGATCTTTCTTAGTAGCATTGAAGGTATTCACTATGTTGTAAGTGATGTCTTGATGATCGACATATACAAAAACTATCACAATCTCTCCTCGTTTCTAGTTTAGGTAGATATTTGGGATCATATGGATTTATCACAATCCATGCTGAATGGTATTCTCATCAATCTTGATGTACCAAGTCTAGGGTTTATTTTAAGGCCATACATATATTTTTGACTCTACATACCTTAGTTTCTTCTCTAGGTATGACAAAACCCTTAGAGTCATGAGATATCCTCATGTAGATATCCTCATGTAGATATCTATAAATTGATGGATTTGAAGATGAGAAATGTCAACACCGGTAGAGATGTTGAGTTCATTTGATGGAATTTTCACATTCATGTGATTTATTTCCAACAAAAATGTGTAACTAGAGAAAAGATCATGTTGATATTTTTGATCTTAAGTGTTGGAGAAAATGTCTCTTCATAGTCAGTGCTTTATTTTATGTATACCCATTTTCTACCACTCTCATTTTATACTTTTCAATAGTCCCATATGATTTGTATTTTTCTTTAAATATCCATCTACAACCAATAGGTTTCTTCCCTATTAGAAGATCAACAAGCTACCAAGTGTTATTTTTCATCATTGATGATACTTAACATCCATGTCATCTCTCCAATATTTTGACTGTAGGTCTTCTTGGAAAGTAGAGGGCTCAATAGTTTTAACGCGTCTACTCATAAAAGAAAATTTTTTCTCTTCTTGTGATTTAATATGAGTCTATCGTCCAGTAGTAGATGTATCCAGAGGAGAATCCAAATTTTCATATCAAACCATGTTTGTATACCCCTTTAGCATACTGATGTACTCGTTCTCTGGGTAATGGTCCTTTCTAATCATAACCATCATCCCTATCATCATTTTCATCATAAGTGGGAACCTCGACTTCTATTTTTACAACAAGCATGTTATCTAAATTAGGTGAGTCGGAGAAGGAGTATCAACTTCCTTATTCTTAAAGAACTCAACGTCTCTCTTTTGGTGTAGACTTTTCTAGTCTTCGGATCCATCAATATGTACCCAAGATAATTTTCATTGTAGCTAATGAAGACAAGTTTTTGTGAATTTATATCAAACTTATTTATTTTCTAGCTTGGGTATGTGGATGTTGGTTTTACACCTAAATACTATGAGGTGTGAAATAGATGGCTTATGATTCTACAAAAATTCATGTGGCGTCACTCCATTAAGAGAAACTATGGAACTCTATTAAACAAAAATATTTTTATCTTCACTACTTGAAAGAAAAATTTCATCACTATTATAGAATTATAGATCATACAACACCCCATCTCAAATATAGTACATTTCCTTCTACAAAAACCATTCTACTATGGTGTGTGTGGAGGAGGTGTCTATTGATGAATCTCGTGATCTTGCAAGTATGATTTGAACTTAGTACTAGTGAATTCCACCTTGATTTGAGTTGAGAGATATAATATGATGACCAATATCATTCTCAAAACCACTTTAAAATTCTTGAATATCTCAAAAGATTCACTTTTTTACAAAGAAAAAAATTTACATTTTTCTAGAATAATCATCAAAACATAACACGAAATACTGAAATCTAGAATGATTAGGTTTCATCGACAAAAATATCGATATGAACCAAGTCAAGATTACCTATAGCTTGATATGTACTCTTATGGAATGAAGCTCTATGTTATTTTCCTGCGAGGCAATATGGACACTTGTATGTGTCATTTTTGAGAGATAGAAAACCTCTCAACATATTATACTGATGATGTGTATAAACATATCTAGAAATGATGTGACCAAGTATCTGATGCCAAAAATGTGTAGAGGAACAATTCTTAGCTACAAGTACTTGATTGTCCATGTGAGAAAAACCAAGCTAGAACATCCATCCCACATTTGAGGCTTTGACAACAATTTTTGAGCTTTTATATGTGTCTTAAATAAAACACACTTTCTTAATAGATTAAATCTCAAAGTCAATATTCATATTATGATATAGAAGTTTCGGCTAAGTGATAGTAAGTTATTTGTCAATCCAGGGGACATATAATACATCTAATAATCTAAAATTCCATTTACCGAGAGGTAGAGAAATGTTAATAATACCTTATAGCATGTAAGAAGAATCCTCACCTAGGTCATGATGGAGGAAAGAGTGTGAACCCAACGATTGAGAAGGAGGTCGATCAGTAGGGAAAAAAATGCTATGCAGGTCAAGAAGGAAACAACAAATGGTTTCAAATGCATTTTGAGGGGGTCATTGGTTGGTGGTGGATTCTTTGGACCAAGCTAGGCTGAGATAAGGAGGCGGAGCTGTGCCCTAACCCTATGGCTCAAAAAAATGAGTGTGTATCCATCTGGAGCCGGTGGTCAGGTAGGGAGGGTAGTAAGAATAAGGGATATGGAGATTCATACAATCATGGCTTGGTGCATACCCGCAGAAAGGCTACCTCCTTCAAATATGCACTTGAGAACAAAGGTGGTTAATCCTCGGGAAAAAATACATCAAATAACCAGGCCTATATGGTCGACCTGGCCGAGAAGATTCCTTTCCTCACCATAGAAAATCTAGAAGTTAAAGAATATTTCAAAACCTTATCACGGGAAGCAATTATTGGCAGGTTTAATGGTTTTGGCCTCCTCCTCAGATCTGTATCAGTGGGTTTTCAAAACTTAGACCAATAAATGTGAAATATCTCTCTATTCCAAAGGCTTTTTCATTGTCCATTTTAGGGAATCTGAATATTACTAGCATTGTTTGATAGATGGTCCTTGGTTCTGGGGACATGTGGGTTTATTTATAACTCCACGGTTCCCAGATTTTGATCTGAATACTTATTCAGTGGCCAAAACACTGGTTTGGGTCAAGCTTCATAACCTCCCCTTACATCTGTGGTATGCCTTGGATGATATTGGGAACATTTTGGGAAAAATTATAAAAGAGGACTTGGACAGAACACATTTGGGTCTGTGTTTGTTTTCCATAATTTACGTTGAAATTTATTTAAGAAAAGGAATACCTGATCAAATCAACCTTAAATTTGGTTATTTTCAGCATACCCAGGTCTTAGACTATGAGAATACTACATTTTGGTGTAGATTATGTAGAAATATGGGCCATTTGCAAGCTTCATGTCCTTTAAATAAGAATCATAAATATGGAAAAAAATGGAGCGACATCTTCGAGTTGATGGGGTTCTGTAAACACATATTTGGTATCTACATCAAATTTGAAAGATAATCTGAATAATTTTACCTCCAATGGTAAAATTGTTTACAGAGAAGAATGATACAAAGATGGGATTTCAAGAAAATCACCTGGTTATAGGTGGTTTGAAAAGGGGACATCCTTCTGAAAGTTTGGAATTAGAGCAGGATTCAGTGCTAGAAAATTTGATGGCTTTGGCAAATTCCATTGACCTTGCATTGGTTATTTCATCTTATTTAGTCAAATGGCAAGAGGTAAAGAAGCGGAAAAATAAAAAGGATGCACAGGAAACATTGATGATTATTTTCCATCCCAAGGTGGGAAGTATATCTAGAATAATTTTATCTTTGTTAAAAGTTGGTAGGAAGCTGTTGTTTTGGCTATTGTAGCCCTTTTGTTCTCCTGAGGAGTTGGCCTCATCTTAAGGATTAGGAACGAGTCCCTTTAACCCGCTTTAGTAATAAAAAAGAAGAATAATCACCTAACAAAACATTATAATTCAAAGGTGTTTCCCTCATGGTGGTAATCTAGTATCTCGTACTTGGTCATGGGTCGAGTGGCTCCAAAATCAACATACCAAACAAAACTAGATGATTTGGATGGTTCGGTGGAATGGGAAATGTACGAGAATTACTCATCAATATGGTCTTATTTCTTAGCTACATTGCCTTGTTGATGGTGTTTCTTTCGCCAATTCACCTTCATATGCCATTTCTTATAGTTTGACCATCCCTATTGATATTTCTTATTTTGAGGTTTGGAATTTCTCGATGAACCTTTCTTGTATGTGTTATACTACCAATCTTTCAAGTCATGTCCTCGTTTAAAGATAAAGACATTTCTTCTTTTACTTATCTCCTTGATGATTATGTATTTAGTAATTTTGGGAAGATTGTGCATTTCCTTCCCTTTATGATGATAAGATAGTGCGTACTCTTTATTTTAAAACTTTTTGTAAGGTGCCTCCTCTTGCTTGAAAATTCATCAACTTCTCAAACTAGATGATCCGATATGACAAGTTAAATGTTTTGATAAAAATATGGTAAGATGGAGCAAGTGCTCTCATAATAATGTTAGTAAAAGCATCATAAAAAACTCCTCTCCCATGAATATAAGTAAATCCCTCAATGCTACAACTCTTGCAAGAAATCCTCCATTTTCTCTTCTTCTTGAATTTTAGTGTAAGTAATTGATTTTTCAAATGTAAGATGATATGGCTATTTCGAGACCTCTACATAGTGCTCAATTTTCCCACACTTATTTAGTTGTTTTTGGCATATCAAATGTGGGATATGGATCGATGCTTTGAAAATGTTCAAATCTTTAATGCACATACTATATAGACACATCTAAATCTAGAAAAATGTTAATTTTGGTTGTGACTATGCACACCTTTAGATTTAGAGGAAAAATCCCTACTTGGGAAAAATGATTTTTAATTTTGACTATGATTAATTCTAGAATCTAAAAAAAATTGGTGTAGGAGGAACCATTGCAATTTTTTTTTCTTTACTTTCAATAGGAAGATTAAAATGGAGGTTGTGGGGTTGTAGGGGGGTATGTGAACCCACCGGAGGTAGCAAAGGCTCCTCAGTAATGTAGTAAACTTATAAAATACCTCTCACACTTATGAAAAATTGACCTACAACCTATTATTCTTGCAATCTAAAACCTATTATTCTTGCACATTTTCCTCAATTCAAGGTCAAATACCAAAGGACCAAAAACAAGAGTGAAACTTGCAAGAATTTTATTAATGTCAAAATGAGAAAATTTAAATTTAAACGGTATGGATACAATATATAGGTTACATAACCACACATACAAACAAATATAAATTGTAACTTATACAAATATAAACCTACGTGACTACATAATAAAACAATAACAATGATTACAAAAATATAACCATGTAAATAAAAACTAATTATTGGAAAAATAATTTGTCATGTGGGTAAATTTTTGAGTCTTCACTAATTCTCCGAGGCTAAGCCCATCCTTCTCGTGTATGGGAAGGCTCCCATTATTGAATGTAAACTACCTAGAAATATGGGGTGGACATTAGGTCATGAATCACACGAAATATTCCACTAAACCTGTGGAAAATTGCTTGTACAAAGTACAAGGAAGGAATTTGTAGTGAAGAGAGGTAAAGGGGAGTTGGGGAAATAAGGAGAGAGAGGGTTACTTGTTTTCATTAGGCTTACAAATTTCAAATAAAATAACCATTGTAGGTCACATTCAATTACAATAACACAATAATGCAAGCCATTAATAAGACCGATAATCAAGAGACACAAATTTCTACAAATCTATCAATCAATGACACAATGTTCCTTCTTGGTTTTACAATATCATAATGCTTACAAAATTTAACAAGTAGAGAGAGTACATGAACATTGAAAAGAAAATAGATGAAAATACAAATTTAATTTCTTGATGTAGTGGTGATACAAAAATCAACAACATACATTAAATCAACAATTACCAACTAATTGGAATTGTCAAACCATTCAACTTTATAACATTAAAATTTTTATTTCATCCTCCCCCACATTACTTTTTACCTATCTTCATCACTTATGATATTTTATATTACTACTAGGTGGGTATTTTTATTATTAGTGAAAAATGACGCTTGCAATCTTAATGTTGGAAGTCAATCAAGCAAATAGATGAAATAAAAAAGTAAATTCTTGTTGATGGATTAGAATATAGAGAGAAGAAGGAATATAGATAGATAGGAAAGGGTTGACCACTCGATAAAGATGAGGCTTTTCTCGATGGAGAAATTTCTGATTTGAAGCATGATGATCACGATCTCCTCCTATTGCTAAATGAATGTGGGAATCAATCATGATGGTTCTTTCATAATCTCACAATGAGAGTGGGGATCAATTTATTGCTCCTTAGGTTTTCACAATTGATACTAGTGATCACAAACCAACTTTGTGATGATTGAATCTCTTGATGCTTCGGATCAATAAAAACCCCCACATCATTCCCGATTTCTCCGCTTCTAGGAAACTTTTTTTTATGCACACAATGACTCACTTTGATCCATTCCTTGGCATATTGTGATTCATATGATGTTTCTATCATGATTTAATTTTATCGAGTGACTTCCTATTACAAAAAATTGGAATGTATTAGATCATCTACATCCTTTTGTACAACCGTGTCATATAAAAACCACCTTAGAATGATGATCTAAGAGCATAAAGAGTGTTTCATGATCTTTTTTCATACCACAAGACAACTTCCTAATCTTTTAATGATGGAAAAAATCAATGAGATAGTAAAATCAAGAGTTACCACATCTTTATAGGATCAATTCTAAGACTTACTATTTTTAGCAAGTCCTATCTAGGATTGTTATTTTTAGCAATTTTGCACTATTTTCACTTCCCAAATTTTATTCCCTATCTTGGTGACCACCAATATAAGAATTAACCTCATTTGACCACATATTATTTTTATACATACCTAACCATGAACACATGCTATTTTTAGTAAGTGCACTTTAAGTGTCAGATTAAAATGAAAATAGTCTTGAAATTATGGGTTTTATTCTAGGATTCCCTACTTTAAACTTTAGAGAATTCCTTCATCCGGATGAGTGGGAAAATGATTTTTTCATCGAAGGGGGAAAAATAATGATAAAAATCAATCCATTATATCTCAAGAAGTCGAAGAACTATATCGTGTAAGAATTGGTTACAAAAAAACTAGATTTTTTTAGGATCCTTCACTCCAAGTTTTAAAGATTTTTTCCCGCCATACCTCCAAGAAAGTGAAAAATTATTCGAGGCAGGAATAATCTTGAGAATAAACATCTAGTCATTAATATCCCTAAAATTTAGAAATTTCATTGTGTAAAAATTTCCTTGTGTGAAAGAATTTTTTTATGATTGTTCGCTCCAATTTTCAAATGATTTCACCCACCGATTCATCGAGAAACAAAGAAGGATATTGTTTCCTTTTTCTACTATGGCATGACAACAAATAATGGATTTTGGAAGGTTTTACAACATTGATTTTGTAAACATGACCAACTATGTGGAGGAAACTAGCTAAAACAATGTTTTTATGCACTTTCAAGTTTCCTTGTTAACCATGGTTATATTCTAGGTTAGAACTAAGAGCTAGTGCAAGTGGAGAAATGGGGACAAAAGGGACACTAGGGATAGAAATTTCATCTTGGAGCAAGATGATGACATGTGGCATGGTGGAAAAATGGGTATGGATTTACAACTTCTCCCTCACTCACACCCACCTTAACTAATCTTACACTCAACCCGAGTTAAATTTATTTCATGTCGGGGTTTTCTCTAGTTGCACCATTCCAAAGGGCCAAAGAGAACAAAAGGGCTAAAAGGGACACCAAATTTCACATTGGAGCAAGGTGGTGACATGTGGCATGTTGGAAATTTGGCTAGAATGGATTTCATACACTCTCCATCACCCTTACACACCTAAACTCAACATAGAATAAACCTAGGTTAGCTTAACTACATATGGATGGTTTGAGAGTTAAAAATTTTCATGTGTCACACTTTCTTATCCCTTTTGTCCCCTTGGACAATTGGGACACAAGGGACATCAGGGACAACAGAGACAATAAGGACATCATAGACAATGAGTGCTACAAAGTTTTCCTATGGGAGGTATTTAATGGCACAATTTTGTGTCCCTCATTAAATGTTTTTCAATAAATTTAAAAAGGGACAAGAGGGGAAAAAAATCATTCCTTTCCTGAAATGGAAATCCAAATTTTACATTAGTTGTCCTAAAATAGCTTGAGAACTTACTGCTTTCACCCCTGGAGGCTTAGGATAATTTTTTGGGGTCAAATATTATATGAATTTGACTCCAAAAAATAATAAGACTAATGGGAGTGGTTTCAAAATCTAATCTTCCTTAAAATTAAAAAAATTGGCCCTTTTCTTTTGAGAATGAAGGTAGGTTGTTGTACTATTTGGAATTATTAATGAATCCTTCACACATCAGATTAAAATTAATTCTCCCACCATGTAGATGATTCTCATACCTTTCCAATTCCTAATTTTTTTCCCTCTTAAGTTCTTATAGATCTTGCAAAATCATCCAAATAAGTTCAAGTTTATTTTCGAACTACTCATTCCTTATGAATCGAAACCCCAATTTTGAGAAAATAGTTAAGAATGTAAAAAAATATTATTAATCTTAGTAAACCACTTCCAAAACCTTAAAGGTTCTCCAATAGAACCTTTATATTCTTAATAATATTTCATAACTTTCTTGGAGGGTGCACACAGGCTCCAAAATGATCAAAACTAGTTTTTCAAGGCTTTTGAGAAGACTAGTCTTTCACTGAACTTCATTGAATGGAATGATGAAATTCATTACACATTTTTTCAGATCGAGATATGTTTAACAAATTTATTTTAATAAATTTAGGGATAGGGTGATGATTTCCCGGGAGACAGATTGGCCACAAGGAAGACTCGGGAGGATTAGAAGGCATAATTTGCATTGTAGCTATGTTTTCATGTTTTGAATTTTATATTTTTGGGTTAGAAATTTCACATGACAACAACTAGATCTAGCTCATGTACATTGGACCAAAATCATACCTAGAAAACTTTAGGCATCTCATGGGTGAGCATCCTAGTGTCTTGTTTAATTGGGAAATGGATTCAATTCTTCACAACTAGTACAAGTAGAAAACACACACGAAAGGAAAAATTGATGAACACACTTTGAACAAGAAGGAAACATGCCAAATATGGAAAGAAAGAAAACACCGAAAGGGAAATTAATTACAAGAGGGGAAATTTATTAAGGTGGGAGAAGAATGTAGACACACCGAAAATCGGTTGAGAGATGTACGTACCATTGTGGAATAGTGGGATGAATTCATACTTTCAAAGCTCAAAGATATTCATCCGATCATGCCATGCTATCATGATAGGTATGCATGGTTTGAGAAGAAGGAAATATAATACATTTGCATCCTCATACTAATACGCACATAAAATATTGTTGCATACAATGACCACTTTGTTTCTTGTTTATAATTTCCTTTCAAAAGTATCAACACGATGCCTTGTGACTATGAGAAGCCATTCCTCCATGTTTTCAAAAATGGATTCTATGTTCTTGACATGAAGGAATTCACCACCTTTGTATCAATTTTGTAACATGGATTCATGTTCAAAATCAGCAAAGGATTTGGAAATGGTAAAAGCAAGATGATTCTAACTCCATTCACAAGACTCTTACATATTATCATTCATTTTTTCAAATGATTTCTCTTTGTGCCTATCAAATCATCACTGACCTTGATATCACTTTCTACAATGGAGGTGTTATCTTCATGACTGAAGACATCCACAAGAAATTCAATAATTTTCTTTTCCTTCGGTTCATCATGGATACAATATTATTCACAAAATGGAAAAGGGGAAAATTTACCTTCACATTCATGCTCATCCACCAAGGCTTCAAGAGAAAATTTCTCTTACCTATTTTTTTAATCTCATTGTTTAATTTTTGTGTATAAAATGGAGGATCACAACTTAAATCACCCTTATCTTTCATATTCATGGGGTAGGTCAGGATCTCAATCTTGAGTTGAGGGTATTCAATTTATTCCACAATCTTCAAGATGTCTTACATAGATTCCTCCTTCAAAGTTTCTAGATAGTCATTTCTACCTTTATTTGAAGAATATTCAAATTGGGTCTTAGGGAGATGATTGGAAATATGATCTTCACATGGGCATGGCTCATTTTAAAATTCATCCTTCTCCGATCCACATTTCTTGTCATTTGGGGTTAACTTCTTGTAAATTTACGTAAACCTTGTCTTCATAATTTTAAATTAGAGAGAAGAAATCGATGTTGTATGGGAAATGCACACCTTTAAGTTTAAGATTCATAAAATTATTCTTCGAAAATGAAGAAGAACACAATTTTGGGCGATGAACATACAATCCTTTACTTCATCTCGAACATCTCCCAAAAAGTGCAAGGAAAATGGAAGACTTCATACTTTATAAAGTGATAAATATTATACTCCTTTGGTGATGACATGGAATTTAAAACTTTAGAGAGGTCATGTTCAAATTTATCATCTGCATTTGTTTCAAGAAGGAAATTAGATTCTTTAATTTTATCCATTTCATCATTGGGTACTCGTGTATGAAATGAAGAATCAAAATTAGAAAGAAAGCAATCAATAATTACCTCAAAGTCATCCTCTAAATAAATTGAGTCTAGGATGGAGGATTCATTTCTTGAACACCTTCACGATCCTGTAGAGTCCCTTTCGAAAAGACTTTGGATCATACGTTACAAAACAATAATTCTCATCTCTCACGCACATTGCTTATTCTAAGGACTGTGTCTCAAGCCAAAATGAATTTATGAATGGAGGTTAAACTATCATGATTTCTTCATTATTCTCCAAGGTACTGAGTTGAATTTCATTGGGAGGTTCAAGAAGAGGACAATCAGGAGAAGCACATAATAATATTTCATGGAAATATACCTTGTAATACATATAATAATTATAATCCACTTTTGAAAGATGAATCGATTATTCATCATCATTATGAAAACCTTCAATTTTCTCATTCCTTTTTTATAGCCTTAACATAATTCAAAATCTCCAAATTGGTTTAGGGATCAAAATTTAAAACACAAAAAATTCTTTTTACAAAATATGTTTTCAAGGCTATCTTTTCTTCATCTCCATAAGCAAGAAAATCATCCAAAGGAAGTGTTTCACCTAATTCTTAGATGTTTATTTGAAATATTGACAAAATAGATAGGGTAATGGGCATAGGAGGAATATCTGTTGGAATGCTGGTTGTTGGGTTATTACATGTGTATGACTTCTGTATCCACGGCTGATTGTGAGAGCTTCCTTTTGGCTAGGAGGAACTACCTGAAATGGAACACAAGACCACTAAATAAAAGTTAAGAATATGTGCAGTGAACTGCCTAGCGTGTGCTAGATCCGGGAAGTGTGATACTTCCTAGATGGCTGTCAATCCACTGTTTAAGACAATTTAATGTTGGTAATGAAGTAAATCCTATTGTAATTGAAATGATTTAGGTATCTCATTAAAAACACAATAAGAAAGATCTAATCTAATAGAGCCAGAGAAAAATAAGATCCGAAGGTCAAATAACTAGTTCTAGGTCTCTGCAGGTCTGACAGAGGTCTCAGGCATATCACAGATGAACAAAGGTAATGTGGGAATAGGTGGATAGGTCATTGTTCTAGACTCTATTGGTCAATACAGAGACCAACGCCGGTTGGGGAGAACCGGTGCCAATTACTATGGAAAACTGAGAATGCCAAAATGAGCTTTGGGTCTCCCTTGTGATTGCACAAAGGACTTGGTTGGCCGGAACAAGGTAATAGGCTATTTGGATGGGGTTTGGCGGGGTTTTAATGGGTATATGGAGGGGTAAGTATTAAAAGAGGTAAATGGGTGGCTAAGAGAACAAAAGGATGAAAATACAATGATGAAACAAATGAACTAGAGGAGTAAACTTTTCTACTTGATTGAAATTGGTT
Source organism: Taxus wallichiana var. yunnanensis (assembly GCA_018340775.1). Taxonomy (NCBI): domain Eukaryota; kingdom Viridiplantae; phylum Streptophyta; class Pinopsida; order Cupressales; family Taxaceae; genus Taxus; species Taxus wallichiana. The sequence continues at coordinate 384,370,988 of CM031244.1, read as the reverse complement.
CGAGGTGCTTGTGAGTGCTAGATGAAGGTGCATGTAAGAGGTTAAATGCTGTTGAGGATCACCAAACATTGGAAAGCTCTTGCATGGGCTGCATGTGCCTTCCCTTTTGCTTGGTTAGATCAAATCTATGTTGGGGTGAGTGTTGGATGATTGCTAGGTGATTTTTGGATGCATGTGCAAAGAAAAATACTTAATTTCCTTCCTTGCATGCCCGTGTTCTCATAAAATTGCTCTAAAAAAAGATGTCTTATCTCTTAGGAAAATTCCCAATGTTTTCCAACCTCAAAAATAAGGTTGTTTTGGGGATTAAAAGGTGACCAACGGTAGTTTCGGCTTAACCGGTGATGGTTAGGGTAATAAGTACGTCGGTCAAGGTGGGATTTCCTAGGTTTACTAAACTAGGTAGATCCCCTTGATTTTCTGGGATCTTGTGTCATTTACTCGCGGATCAGACTGGAAGCTTCTTGTCAACATGCAGGAATGTGGTTAGAGGGAATGTAGGCATTGATTTTTAGGGTTTGGGTAAGTCTTAGTTAGTTATGGCAACTTACTAAGAATAGGTCTTAGGGTGAGTTGGCTTGGTGAGGTGTCTAGGTGAGGTGTAAGTGTGGGCATTATTTAAATTAGGAGATTTAAATAATAAATATTGTGAGGCTAACAAATTAATTTAATTTAAATTATTTAAATTAATATTAGTGGGGTGAAGGGGGCCATGGTTAGGTGAATGTGATGAAGGTATTTATTTTTCGAGAGACGAAAGGGGAGTGTGACCTAATTTTTGTTTCTACATTTTGCCCCTTTTTGTTGTGTAGCTTGTTTTGGTAAGAGATGCTAACAAAAATAAGATGTGGGTGCCCCATGTGTGGGTGAAGGTGATCCCCCTCAAACCAGGAACTGATGAGGTAGAAGGCATAATTGGTGAGTGGTTTGATAAAAGGTAAATATGAGAAAGGGAAAAGGTGGGGAGTGGGTGGAAAAAGGAAAAAGGTTGACTTGGGTAATCTAGGTAATGGGTCAGGGTCAAAGGTAGGAACAAAAAACACACACACACGTATAAACTGTAGCACATTATGGGTTGAAGAGCAGGAAAAATCTACATTGTCTAAGGTTGAGAGGTGCATCCAAACAAGGTCAAAGTGATTCTAGTATCCAAGGTATAGGATATGGTCAGGAAGCACAATATAGGTGAGGTGTAGGAACGTTTAGGTATGTTCTAGTACACCCAAGGTAGGGTCAGGATAAACGGTCACAGCAAGAGACAAGGTAAGGTCATTAGGTCAATCAACATAGGTAATAGTGTCGTAAGGCATAGCGAACACATGGGATCAAAGGTCACTAGTGATGGTCAGGGCCAAAAATATCTAGGTTATGGTGGGTAAGGCCAAGGGAGGGGTAAAATAAGGAGTCCCCAAAGGAGGAAAAAGGGAGGTAGTAAATGAGGAGGTCAAGAAGGTGAGGTAAATGGGTTGGGTAAAGTTGAAGTCGGGTAAATAATCGGGGTAAAGAGTAGGTGTGGGCTAAATAGGACATGCCTCTTCCCTTCCCATGGTATTGAGAGAGATGACGTGGTAGAGGAGCCCTTACCTCTACCACAACCGATATGCCCATAGGTAGGAGGAGCAGATCGATGTCTTGGTGGACCGGAAAATAGATGATGGTCGAGGTTTGTTATAAAAACAAAAAATCTATGTTTTTGTTATTATTTCTCATTTAGAGAATGAGCCATACCACCCAAAGATGGGGCAAAAATCTAGCCACCATCACGCATTGAGTTGATGGAGAGATGCCCCTTGGTAGAGGTAGGTCCACAGGCTTGGTTTGATTACCTAGTTGGAGACATATGGTCCGATTTAGTGATACCGGGGAGCTTAGAGGTCAGAGGTAGTAGAGCTACATGTATATGCGGTCATGATCTACAAGCATCCTAGATGGCTGTGGTGGGGATGGAGATGATTAGGGAGGATGATGGTTAGGTGGCGGCCTTATAGGCGGGTGGTAGGTTTTAGGGCCAATTTTCCACATCCCGAGCAAAGATTGGGGCCTTACGAGGCCTGATATGTTAGGTGGCACCCTTATAGGCACATGGCAGGTTTGTAGGGCCGACCTATCAAGCACGATTAGGGACTTACGAGGCCTAGATATAGTCCCGAGAGCGGGGCACCACCACGGCACCAGGATCGGGTCCCGAGTTCATAGGCGAGTGAGACAAGGTCAAGTAGGATAGGTACGGGGGCTAAGACCTATGGTGCCACCACAAATATGCCTATATCTAGGTTACGGGATGCCCTAGGTGAGGCCAGATACTACTAGGACCAGATGATGGCGACGGGATAGAATTTCTATCCTATGGAGAGTACCGGCACAACAGGTGATTAAGTGAGAGGAATAGATCCCACACTCATAGTGTGGAGAGCACAGGGGGCCATCGAGCTCTGAGGCCAGATTAGGGAGAGGCTACCAGTGCATGGAGACCAGCTCCAGGTGAGGAACTAGTAGGGATGCAACCACCACCTCATATGGGTGGGGAGATGTTAGCCGGTTGTCAGAGAGTGGCCGAGGAGGCAGAGGGTACAAGAGATATAGATATGGAGGATATCTACCAAGATTCTTGATATATGGCTCCTAATTTTTGATGTATGGTAGTCATTTTTATATATACCATGGCTTGCGTGCTGAAGATAGTGAGGATGTATGAGAGTTTTTGTATATTTTGAGCATATACCGCCTGCGTGCCGAAGAGATTTTGTATTGGTTTATTATTTTATTGTATATGAGACCAGCCTACGTGCCGATGACATTTTGTATTGAGTATCGGCCTACGTGCTGATGATTTATTTTGAGATAGACATGATGGGATATCCATGTATATTGTATTGAGATACACATTTATTTATATGATGAGATACATGAGATTCCTGATGATTTGTTGGTGTTGTATGAGAATTTTAATTTAATTTTTTTTTTTGTCATGATATGGATGGAAACTTAGGTGAGTGAGGCATGATGGAGTCAGGTTGGTTTAGGCATGGATCGAGTCAGGTCTTAGGCATGGATCAGTCGAGTTTTAGGTTCGAGTTAGGTCTAGGCATGGTTCGTCATGTTTGTTTAGGCATGGTTGTGTTAGGTAATAGGCATGGATTGAGTTAGGTTATTTAGGCATGGATCGAGTCAGGTTTGGTCTAGGCATGGTTGAGTCAGGTCTTAGGCATGGATCGAGTCAGGTTGTTTAGGCATGGTTGTGTTTAAAGTAGTTGAAGTTGTGATTCATTATTTTGTGCAATGAATGATAAAATGTTTCATGTGTGAGATGTGTTATAATATACACATGATGATGGTAGAGAAATGGTAGTCGTAATAAATGTATGTTGTGTTGATGATAAAAATGTGTTGCAACTTGTTGTTTGTGTGGTTTAATTTCCAATTCTGTGATATAAAAAGGAAACTACGTAGGGGAAAAATGTGATTTTAGGAAGATGAAAAGATGGATTGGTTAGGGTAGAGAGTGGCCGAGCTAACCTCCAAGGGCCCCATGCCCTCGAGTGCTACCTACATAGTCTTGGTGAAAAGGGACCTCAAGCCGATGTAGTTCTCCCATAAGCTAGGGAAGAATATGAGGGGGTATGAAAATGAGTTGGTAGGTTTTAGGCATGTTGTGGGTTTAGGTCTGTTAGGTGTGTGTGGGTTATAGGAAAATTGGTATAGGTGATGTTGATTGTGGAAAAGAATAAGATTACCCCAAAGGTAAGTGTCGAGGACCAAATCCTGTATAAGGTAATCAAAACGTAATTAACGTTGTTTAAAAGATAAGAGGAGGTAATAAAGCCACCTGATTGGTTAGGATCATACCGAGTAGATCATACCTTGGAGGAGGTGATGAATGTAAGACCCTAAAGACATTGCATGATTGATTGTTCTAAGGTGAAAAGTAGTCACATGATCACCAAATATCTTGGTTTCCAAGAGGTCCCTTGAGGCGGTAGGAAAGGGGAGTGGGAATGGTGAGAAAAGTGAAAGGTGGTTAAATTTTATATGATATGTGGTAGCATGCTCTTTGGGCAAGAGATCCGAGGTCACAATGGGCAAGTCCATGATGAAAAGTCTTCTGTTTTGACTTGTATTTGAGATAGACTGATCGATGCGGGAAGTCTATATGGGATGAGGAATTGAACTCCTTGAGGTCTTCATGAAGCTGATCGATGTGGGAAGCTTCCACTTTTCTCTTCTCTCTCTCTCTCTTTTCTTTTACATAGCTTGTCCTTCGAGGGAGTAGTCTATTTACAACAATGATTATTGAGAGGAAGATGTCCTTTTGAGGGAGTCATCTTTTTGTGAGAAGTTTGACTCAAGGAGTTGGGTCCCATGTGAGGGCTTTGAAGTCATGGACAAGACCAAGGTGAAGAATAGGACTCTTGTTCAAAAAGTAGGGTGAAACGACCATGGGATCTCATCTAAAGGTGGATGAAAAGTATCCATGAGAATCATGCTATGTGCAGTGCCGTGGTACACATATTCAAGAGAAGATGACAAGTGATGGGTACTCACATGATTCTTGTTTAATCATTGGTGAGGATGTAGGAAGTGGGTAGCGCTCAAGGGATGAGCATGGAAAGAGGCAAAAGGTGAGGTAGGACTATAGGTCAATAGTAGAATGGTTGAAGATGCAAGGCATTAAGGGGCTCAGGTTCGGGTTTACCATCGAGTGAAGATAAACGATAAGCACCTGATCCATAAGTATGAGTCATGATGTATGGTCCAAGCCAATTAGGAGAAAATTTTCCCCATTTACATTTTTTTTTGGTTACGTGTTGATTTTCTTTCAGGACAAAGGTCACCAACTTGGAAGGTTCATTCATGGACACATTTTTCATAGGCACATTTGATACATTTTGGTAAACTTGAAGGTGATCAAGAGCATTAAGATGACGATTTGTCTAATAACTCAAGTTGTGCTAAATGGTCTTGATGAAATTCATCATCATTAAGCATGTCATGGAGAGAAATGCGGAGTGAGGGAATCTGGACTTCAAGAGGTAGAATAGCCTCTGGTACCATAGACTAGAGAAAATGGTGTGGTGGCAGTGGAAGTGCGAATACTAGTGTGGTATGCCCATAGGGAAAAGGAATGTGCATATGCCAATCCTTCCTAGTATCATTAACCACTTTCATGAGAATTTTTTTAAGGTTTTGTTAGTGGATTCGGCTTGGCCATTGGTTTGTGGGTAATAAGGTGAGGAGAAACTTAGCTGAATGTTGAAGTGTCACAAATTTTTCACAATGTTTTGTTTTTAAATTGTTTTCCATTGTCAGTGATGAGGCGATGAGGAACACCAAAGTGAAAAAATGATGTGATGATTGATGAACTCACATATTTTCTCAGACTTTTGTGGAGATGAGTGGTATGGCCTCCACCCATTTTGTGTAGTATTCGGTAGCGGTGATGATCCATTGATGTCATTGGGAAGAATGGGGGTTAATCTCTCTGAAAAGATCTAAACCCCATTGAGAGAAGGGCCAAAGGTCACGGGTGACCTGTAAGGCATGACTGGGTGTATGATGAAGGTTGGCATGTTGTTGGCATTTTATACAACGTTTGACGTAGTTACAAAAATCAAGGTTAAGGGTCGGCCAGTAATAGCCTAGGTGAAGGATATGCTTAGCAACAACAAGGCCACTGAAGTGACCTCCACATATGCCATCATGAACTTCCTTAATGGTATAAGGAATTTTAGAACTTGTGAGGCATCGTAAGAGAATACCATCAAATCCACACTTATAGAGGAGGCCCCCATGATGACATAACGAGAGACCTTTTTAAGGAAGGTGCATTTTCCATTACGGGTGAGATCAGGGGGTAAAATGGAGAGAGAAATATAATCGAGTATTGTTTATACCACAGGTCACTCGGGTCGGGGTAGCGGTTCTAATAGAGTAAACATTGTGAGGTAAGTAAGAGGGTGATTGGAGTCATTATATGGTGACAAAGATTTTAGAATCGGTGGGTGAAGCGGGTATTTGAGAAGCCAAGCAGGCCATGGTGTCTATAAATTTGTTGGTTGAACGAGGGATGGTTTACGGGCGTAACGGTCAAAGGTGGTCAAAAGTATGTCTACATGATGTTTATACTTTTGAAGTATCTCGTTATGACATTGGTATATACCATTGACTTGGTTTACACCAATTGAGAATCACCAAAGATGTTGATTGATTTGACATCTAGGGCATAGGTGGCTTGAGACCTAATACGAGTGCTTCGTATTTGGTGATATTGTTTGTGCATTCAAAATCAGTTTGAAAGACAAAGGCATGGGCTCACCATCAAGCAGAATGAGGATAATACCAGCCCCACCCCCATGCTAACACTTGGAACCATCGAAGAAGAGTGTCATTTGGTAAGGGGTTCATCCAGGGAAAGGGTAGCAATTGACTCATCTGGAAAGTCAAAATTAGAGGGTTGATCCCCAGAAATAGGTGCGTCGGCCAATTGGTTGGTGATAGCTTGGCCCTTGATGGACTTTTGATGAATGAATTTGAGGTCAAGGTTAGCTAAAAGCATAAGCCAACATGTGGCATGCTGATTTTGGTAAGGTTTGGCATACATGAAGTGTAAGGGGTCGGTGTTGGTCACAACATAGGTTTTGTGGTTGAGTAGGTAATGGCGGAGTTTGGTGGCAATGAAAACTAAGGCTAAGAAATTTTTTTGGGATGGGTGTATCGGGTTTCATAATCCAAAAGAGTATGGCTTATGTAATAAACCACCTACTCCCTGTGTTGTTCATCGCGATGAGTGAGCATGGCTCCCAAGGAGTGATCGGTAGCTGAGATGTATAGGTAGAAAGGTTGATCGTCTTTAGGTGGAATGAGTACGGGTGGTTGGAGGAGGTATTGTTTTAGGGCCTCAAAAGCTTTGTGGCAGTCATCATCCCATTTAAAGGAGACATCCTTCTTGAGAAGATGATGAAATGGTTGGCATGATCAGATAATTGTGAAATGAAATGGCGAATAGACTGCAACTTACCTTGCAGGCTACGAAGTTGTCTAAGGTTAGTGGGTGGAGGCATTTCGAGAATGGCCTTGACTTTAGCAGGGTCAACTTCTATACCACGTAGGGAAATGATAAAGCCCAAGAGTTTTCCTGAGAGGACCATGAAGACACACTTCTTAGGCTGAAGGTGAACACAATATTTAATGAGATGGTCAAAAATGGTTTTTAGGATGGCAAGGTGCTCGGAGTGGCATTTAGATTTGGCCAGAGATCATCCACATAATCTTCCAATATACGATGCATGATATCATGGAAGATGTAAGTCATAGCCCATTGATATGTGGCACCAAGCATTTTTAAGGCCAAAAGGCATGATGCAATAGCAGAAGGTCCCCCAAGGGTGATGAATGTGGTTTTATGTTGATCCTCTGGGGAAAGCAAGGATTTGGTTATAACCCGAGAAGCCATCCATGAGTGATAGCATCTCATGACCAGTGGTAAGGTCAACCAGTTGGTCAATACCAGTAAGGGAAGTCATCTTTTGGGTAGGCTAGGTTGAGGTCATGGAAATCCATGCAAATGTGGAGTCCCCTTATCACCTTAGTGATAGGGACAATGTTATAAATCCAACGAGGATAATCAATGGGTAATATGAAGGAAATGGAAAGAAGGCATTGAAGTTCTTCTTTGATGAGAAGGGCAATGCGAGGGTGCATTTTCCTTAGCTTTTGTTTGATGGGTTTGGCATCGGGAATGGTTATGATATTGTGGACCACTATGGTGGGGTCAATATTGGGCATGTCTGCATAAGACCAAGCAAAGCATGGTTATGATCTTTGAGAAAATAAGTGATGGCTTCTGTTTCAACAAGCATCCAAAGATTGGCTGATCTTTAGGATGTGCGGGTCATCTTGAGTATGAATGTTGATTTCGATAGTCGATTCATTCAACATGGTTTGTGTCTCAGAAGGTAATGACCAATGAATATATGAGTCTTCTACACCAAGGTAGGTGAGTATAGATTCATCATCCTGACATTGAATGACATTAATTGAAGGTGTATCATCATCGATCATTTCAGGATACAGGAAGGGAAGAGAGGAAGGAGCCTCACCCTCGCATTGATAAGTCAAAGGCCCCAATGAAATGGTGTTTATGAAAAAAAAAGTTAGGAGGGATAGATTCGGATCCATCGACTCCGTCGGCGAAGAAGGTGGTGATGAAGGCGGAGTGGGTGAAGAAGGTGGAGAAGGGCTTGATGTCCTTGATGAGTTCAATGTGGGCCTGTTTGGTAGGTGGTTCAAAAAGCCGATACCACTACGGTCATTATGTTTATAGGTGGTACATGGAATAATGGTATGGCGGCCTTGCTCATAAAAGCCAAAACCAAAACCCTTCCATGCACATCGGTGCAAGGAAGGTGTGGGAAAAATGATGATTGGTGAGAGACTGAAGTCAGCGGAAAATGGGTGGGTTTGTGACGGTGGTTCGGGTGTGTACATGGTAGTATCAAGTCCCCCATAGGTGAGACTGGTATGAAGATGAGGAGGACCATAAAGGAGGCATTCTCCTATGTGGTGATCATAGCGAGGGTGTTGGTGAAGACTTCCATACTCTTGTGGAGTAAGGAATGTGTTGACACTATATAGGCGGTATTCCCCCAGAGTGAGGCATTGAAAAACACCTTCCAAGGGATCGGTGGTTGGTATGTGGGTAGCGGGAATAGATGATATGTCGAGAGGTCATGTGGAGGTGGAGTTAACGGATTGGGAGACTGATGGGTTGGCCGTGGAGGTTGTGGCGGCGGTAGGAGTGGAAGAGGTATGTGCGGTGGAGGTGGCGACTGTACTGGTAAGCGGAAGTGTAGGTGAAGTGGTAGCGGTTGTGGAGGTAGATGCCTTAATGGGTATAAGCACATCATTAGGTTGGTAAAGCATGTTGCATGTTTTAAAAGGTGATGGATCAGCTGGAATGGTATAGGTGTGTCCTTCATGTTCAAACTTTACACAACGATGCAAAGTGGAAGGAATGCAACCCATGACACGAATCCAGGGTCTTCCAAGCAACAAGTTATATTGGAATTCCCCCTCCAAGACATAAAATAATTCTAGGGATAGTGTGGGGGCCCACGTGAATGTGGAGGATGATAGTGCCTAATGTGGAGGTGATAGCATCATTGAATGAATGCAACATGACAGATGTTTATGCATGTAATTGTCAGGTATGCGCATTTGAGTGAATGCGTGGGATGAAATGATATTAATACTAGCACCCCCATCAATCATTACACATCATACACGTATATCATCGATGTGGACAGAGATGAAGAGGGTTGGGTCTGGGTCATCCATTTGGTGTGGTGTGATCTCTTCCTCTGAGAAGCTAAGGGAGGCTACTTGGTGAGTAGGGTGCGGTGTGGATAAAGGTGGCAATTTGGTGAGAGAGGCTACATGATGGGGTGTGATAATGGAGGCTATGGGTGTAGGGTCATTGGGTAAAACCTCAATAGATTGAAGAACCTCCATGAGAGCTTGATGATGGGATTTTGAGGTTTGGATGAGGTCATATAAGGACATTTTGAGGGGAGATTGGTGTAATTGTTTGAGCATGGTGTGATGTGTGACCCCATTAGAAATAGGGTATGTGGGTCCATGGATAGTAATCTTAGGTGTGGGGTAGAGATGGTATGTTGGGTATAGGATTGGTTGGTGGGTTAGTTGCCTTTTCCTTACCTTTATCCTTCTGAGCATGGGTAGTAACGTGGATCATGTTGATCTGAGGGGAGTTGGAAAATGGAGAAGGTGTAGGGTGAGTGGTATAATGACATGATGGGAAAAAACCTACCGGAGGAGAAAAACCCTATGAGGTGAGCTGGGTGCAATGACATTTGGGTGATGGTGTGGCAAGTTCTCTAATGTGAACCATGTTAATTTCAAATCTTGGAGGTGGTTCTAGGAGCTGTGGTGGTGGAGGTCATGGTTGTCGAGTGGGAAATGAAGGAAGGACTATGGGAATGGGTGTCGGTGAAGCAATGTCCTCATCGAGAAGGTCGTCATCATCAAAGTTGGCTTCCGAGAGGACACAACTAGATAAGGATGGTTTTCAAGGCCTTGCAGTTCTCCACATCGTGCCCTGGCACACGACACATGATGGTAGGCACAAATTTTAGTGTCATCAAACCCTTTTGGCTTGGGTTTGAGGGGTCATAAGGTCTGAGTGGTGGTAATGTGATAACAAAGTCTCAAGGAGGTTGGTTAAAATTTTGGCATAGGACCCCACTAGTGGGTAATGAGAGGTGAAAGTGGGTTTGGGTGTAGGTATGACTGATTGTTGAGGAACAATCCTCGTAGGAGGGGGAATAGGTCAAGCTATGGTTTTGGGTGCTTTGGTGGTCTTGGGTGTCGGTCGTGTTTGTCTAGGTAGGGGTGTGGTAGATGAATGGGTAGGAGGGTGTGTGGTTGTTTTGACTACCTTATTGGGAGGTAGCGGAGTTTTGTCTTTGGGTTGCACCTTCTTGGGTAAAGGTGATATGGGTGCATGGGATCTAGAAGGTAAAAGCAGATGGGGGAAGAGGATGAGTTACCCAGGGGATAAAGGAGGTGTTGTGAAGGTAGATGACATGGGTCACGCTTAGGGGGTGTGAGAGACAAAGACTAAAGTGTAGTGGGTAGTGAAGAAGTTATGGAGAGTATTGGGGGTATGGGTGGTAAAGATGTTGCAGGTGTAGGTGTAAGTCATGTCGGGTGCTTGGGTAGGTTAGAGGTTTGCGAGGAAGGAGTGGGCTGTTGTGTTTTGGTTTATTGATGGGTGGAAGTTTCTTAACCATGTTGGGAAGATGAGGTCCTAAGATGGATGGGACCAATGTGCAAGTGTGATTGGCGTAGCCGGAGTATGAGTTCTATGGATTTGGTTCTTTTGTTTGGGTGTTGGAGTAGGTGTGGTGTTGACTTTGGAGGATGTAGCTAAATCTAGTTTGATAGGTGGATGAGTAAGGTTGGTGGTTGGGGTGACCCCTAAGGTAGTGATAGGTTTAGTCGAGGAAGATGATGTATGTGTGGGTTTGGATTTAGATGTAGGTTGGGTTATGGGTAAGGGTACGTGTTGAGTTATGATGGGTGTCATGGAAGAAGTTGTGATAGAGGTGGTTGTGTTCGGTTGGATTGGTTGAAATATTTTTGGGTAGATAGTGGAGGTATCAACAAGTGACATTTGCATCTGTGTTGAGACATGAAGCAAAAGGCACCCCCAAAGTAAGGCCCTATCCACATAATCTAAGCGATCGGCCAAATGTGAGAATGACATGTCTGTAGGTGGAGTTGATGAGGACCTAATGGCTATTCCCATAAAATGTGTCTTAGAGATGGGAAATTCATTAGCTTCATCTTCCGTGGGTAAGAGAGCCAAAAGTAGGTCTGCAGGATCTTGGGTAGCTGAAGGAGAATGCTCACCTAGAGGCAAAGGTAAAATTGGTATCTCTATTGGAGTCATGATGATAGGTGGAGGAGATGATGGGTGCTCCTTTATAGGTGGAGGAGATGATGGGTGCTCCTCTGTGGGTGGAGGAGGTAAACAAGTATCCTCCATGGAGTGAAGAAGTATTGTGGGTGTCGGTTCTCTAGGTGGAGAAGCCAAAGGTGAAATGGTCTCGATGTTAGTGAAGGGCTCCTCCATAGGTGAGGAAGGAGGTGAAAGGTGTTCCTCTGGGTGAAGGAACATGGGAGGTTGGTTCCGATGTGGAAGGAGGATTTCGGGCTAGAATCTCTTCTATGGAAGGAATATGGGGTAATTGGGAAGCAACAGGTGCATCACTAAAAATAGCATGGACCTCACGGGTATGGGTATCATGAGTTGAGGTCTCACCGGTTTGATCAGACGAAGGGGCATGATTGGGAAATGGTTTCTTGAAGATGTGTAGGTTTTGGTTGGCAGGTGCATTAGGATTATCCATGGTTAACTCACCTTTCTCAAGCATTTCTTGGACAATGTTTTTGAAAGTGATGCAATTGTTGTCACTATGACCCTTTACTCGATGATAGTTACAGAAGTCATGTTCTTTATACCATGTGGGCATGGGGTGAGCAGGGTCAAAACCAGTGTGTGGTTTTATAGGTGGAAGGGTGATGGCCTAACTTTGATAAGATTTTCTAAGACAGAAGAGTAAGGCTCCCCAATTGGGGTGTATTTCTGTTGTTCTCATTTGAATTGAAAAGTCTAGATGGTGAGAGATTAGATGAGGGGTAGCTTGATTTGATGGATGAGCTGGACCAGCTTTGAGTACCACTTACGTTAGCGGTGCCCTTGGCCTTTGAATAATTGTTCTGGTTTGGAAGAAGAAGAAGTATCATTTGACTTGAATGCCAAATTTTTACTTTGCGTAATTGGATTTTCTTCTCTTCGATGGCACAAATCTCTAACTTTCGTGCCATGGTGAATGCTTCATCAAATGTTCGAAAAGTCTAACCTGCAGGGTCGGTGAGATATGTCTAGCACAAGCCCATGTGAAGAGCTCGATGAGTTCTATTTGTGGCAGTTGGAAGGTGAGTTGATTGATCAGGCTACGCGTGAGCAACAAAAAAAAATCTGCATGATAGATTCATCCTCATATTGACATGGAGTATAGGTCAATCATGGTAACCTTCTTGATGATATTGATGGAGAAGTGATCCAAGAAGGCTTGGGCTACCTGATTAAATGAAAATATAGAGTGTCTAGGTAACCCACTATACCAATCTAACGCAGGTCTAGTCAGAGACATGGGAAAGGTCCTTAAGAGTAAAGCATCATCGTGAGTGATTAAGTAGCACCCATGTTTGAATGACCACAAATGTTGTTGTGGGTCTTCCTTGCTATTGAAGTGGTTGAATTTAGGCATCTCCCAATGCACGGGGTATGGATGAATAGGAATGGATGGGTGGATGGGCTCATTGTAAATTTCATCATAGGTGAGAGTATTGTGGGAGCCAGAAACCGATGCCTCTAATGTTTGCATCTTTTCCATCATCAATTTGATTAGGTCATTAGTAGGTTGTGATGATTGGGTGCCTCCTGTAGCGTGAGAGGGTTGGTTTTGGGCATATAATGGGGTGGCATTCCAGTATATGGCACTTCCATGTAGGTTGATTGAGAAGAAGGTAGTGAAATAGGGGGTATGTACCCAGAGTGAATAATAGATGAAATGGGAGGCTACTGGTAGTACGTATATGGAGGTGGAAGGGTCATGGTAACCCTAGTGGAAATGGGGGCTAAAGATTGTGGAATGGAAAGGACCACATTTTGAAAAGGGGTAGAGGTCACCAAACGGAGGTGGTAGTGTAGCTATGGGTATATGCGAGACATTAGGGGTGATGAGGTTGCATTTTGGGTGGTTTCCAAAGGTATGGTGGATGTGGCGGGTGTCATGGATATAGCAGATGTGGCAGTCATAATGGGTATAGGCCCTAGCTGCAAAACGACTAGGGGTAAGGTAGATGCGGGCAACGCGGAGCCAGATAGGGTTGATGTAGGAGTGGGAGTGAGAGTCGGGGGATAGATACGGGCATGTCGTATATCAACTAACCTAGGCATCTCGGGTAGATGAGTGGGAAAGATAAAACTACAAGTGACAGGGTTTTGGTCAAGGAGTCATGTGAACTCCTCATCTCCGGTAGCGATAGTGATAGGTTGGATAGGATCCATGGTGGGTGATAAAATGGAAGGTGGTGAAGGACTAGGTGGGAGTGGTTGACAACTTGCATGGAATACGAGTGCACTTTCTTGTCTTTGGTCAGCACCATGTGAACCAATACTAACCCTCATAGAATGCATGTGAACTAATATGCGAGGTTAGGCTACTTCTCTATAAATGACATAGAAAAATAGCAGGAATAGGTGAAACAAGTGGTAAAAAGTGGACTAGGTACCAAATGTTGACTAGAAAATGACACAGGCTAACCGATGCGGTTAGGGTAAACCAATGCCGGTCACAGGTAACCATGGCCGGTCACTGTGGGAAATGGATAGTGAGTCAAAAAAAAGGTGTAAGGTCAAATCTGATAGGTATGCCAAACCTGATGAGTTTTACAAGGTCAATGGGAATGATAATAGTGATAGGGACTCTAAAAGTTGAAGAAGGTGAATAAATGTCCTTTTGGGTAGGTTAACCAAAATGACAGTGAACCGACGCCGGTTGGGTATAACCGAACGACGGATGATCGGGGTAACGATGATGGATCGGACCACACCCATTCATGAAAATTGAAATAGTGATGAAAGGAAAATGGTTGTGAATTAAAATCTGATGTGGAATCAGACCCATAATTCTGAGAATGATGAGAATATGGTCCAGGCACCCTCAAATGAAGCTAGAATACACCAACTATGATGAGGAGCATGTGAGAGGATAAACAAGAAGAATGAAGAACATGACCTCTCACCTCAAAATGTAAGCCAAGAAAAACACTAAGAAAAATGTGATCCTAAGAGTGCCTTTTCTATTATGTTTGTTTAGCTTATGCTATTTAAGGACTGACTCATGAACTATAGAATAGAATTTTTTTGGTGAGGATGGCTTCCTACAAAGAAGGAGATCTAAAAGGTGAGGTTTTAGGTATGTTATGGTGGGGGCGGGCTTCACTCTGAAGTATGACTTGATAGAGCAGCGAGATGGGGAGTACCTGCCAATCCTCATATCAGTCGATGATCATTGACAGGCATTCTAGGAAAGATGTTGTTTAAGAATATGTATTTGTTTTGAATTTGTGCAATGTGGCAAGACTCGAGAGAGAGAGAGAGATGTGCTTTCTATGATTCGTTTGTCAACCATCAGCTGGGAATGACTTCCAACGTATAGGTTGCCCTCAATTAATGTGAGCTAATGTGATAAATCAAAATGTAATGCACTTATTTTAAGCCCAAATCGAAATATGAAGTTCGATGACACAAATGGATGAATAGGAAGAGGGATGCTCTTTCACTAAAATGTAGAAAACAAGAAGAAATGATTCTTTTTAAGTACACCAAAAGAAAGGTTTCTTTTAGAGAAAATAGAAAGAAAAAGAGGGTTACCAAGGAAGAAAATTAATGTGTATGCTTTTCAGAAGGGAAACAAACACACAAATTTTCCTAGGAATGAATAAAATGCAAGGAACCTGGATGGGTCCCACCAGGTGTGCCAAAATGTTTCACCTGATTCTTAGACATTTCTTTGAAATATTGATGAAATAGATAGGGTAATGGGCATAGGAGGAATACCTGTTGGAATGTTGGTTGTTGGGTTGTTGCACGCGTATGACTTCTGAATCCATAGCTGATCATGAGAGCTTCCTTTTGGCTAGGAGGAACTACCTGAAATGGAACACAAGACCACCAAATAAAAGTTAAACAATATGTGCAGTGAACTACCTAGCATGTGCTAGATCCGGGAAGTGTGATACTTCTAGATGGTTTATCAGTCCATTGTTTAAAACAATTTAATGCTGGTAATGAAGTAAATCCTATTGTAATTGAAATGATTTAGGTATCTCATTAAAAACACAATAAGAAAGATCTAATCTAATAGGCTAGGTTAAAATAAGATCCGAAGGTCAAATAATTGGTTACGGTCTCTGCGCAGTCCGACAGAGGTCTCGGGCGAGATCACGGATGAATAAAGGTAATGTGGGAATAGGTGGATAGGTCACTATTCTGGACTCTATTGGTAATACAGAGACCGATGCGATTAAGGGTGACCGATGCCGGTTGGGGAGAACCGGTGCTGGTTACTGTGGAAAACTAAGAATGCCACAGAATGAGCTTTGGGTCTCCCTTGTGATTACACAAAGGACTTGGTTGGCTAGAATGAGGTATTAGGCTGTTTGGATGGGGTTTGGTGGGGTTTTAATGGGTATATGGAGGGGTGAGTATTAAAGGAGGTCAATGGGTGGCTAAGAGAACAAAAGGATGACAATACAATGATGAAATGAATGAACCAGAGGAGTAAACTATTCTACTTACTTGAAATCTGGTTACGGTGCTTGTGAGTGATGGATGAAGGTGCCGGTAAGAGGTTGAATGTTGTTGAGGATCACCAAACATTGGAAATCTCCTGCATGGGCTGCATGTGCATTCCCTTTTTCTTGGTTGGATCAAATCTATGTTGGGGTGAGTGCTTTGGATGATTGTTGGGTGATTGTTGGATGCCTGTGCAAGAGAAAATGCTTGATCTCCTTCCTTGCATGTGTGTTCTCATAGAAACTTGCTCTAAAAAGATGTGTTATCTCTCAAGAAAATTCCCAATGTTTTCCAACCTCAAAATAAGGTTGTTTTGGGGATTAAAAGGTGACCGACGGTTTCC
This sequence comes from Taxus wallichiana var. yunnanensis, assembly GCA_018340775.1. Classification (NCBI taxonomy): domain Eukaryota; kingdom Viridiplantae; phylum Streptophyta; class Pinopsida; order Cupressales; family Taxaceae; genus Taxus; species Taxus wallichiana. The sequence goes on along the minus strand of CM031244.1, from coordinate 384,354,696 downwards.
TCTTAACTAGCGAGGTTAGGGGTAACCGAGGAAGTTAGTCAAGGTGGGATTTTCCTAGGTTTACTAAACTAGGCAGATCCCCTTGATTTTTAGGATCTCGTGTTTTTACCCATGGATCAGACTAGAAGCTTCTTGTCAACATGCGGGAATGTGGTTAGAGGGAATGTAGGCATTGATTTTTAGGGTTTGGGTAAGTCTTAGTTAGTTATGGCAACTTACTAAGAATAGGTCTTAGGGTGAGTTGGCTTGGTGAGGTGTCTAGGTGAGGTGTAAGTGTGGGCATTATTTAAATTAGGAGATTTAAATAATAAATATTGTGAGGCTAACAAATTAATTTAATTAAATTAATTAAATTAATATTAGTGGGGTGAAGGCCATGGCTAGGTGAATGTGATGAAGGTATTTAATATCATATACAGGCTTGTAGTGCTAGATGAGGGTTCAGTTAAGAGTTGAATTCTATTGAGGATCACCAAAGTTGGAAATCCCATTTTTTTCATCTAGTAGAAAGCTGTTCTCTTGAATCTGAAGCCACATGGATTTGATGATAGGATATTCAAAAACAATAATTTTCTCTATTCTAGACATTCTTTTCATAACTAGTGCAGAAATGTATCTAACCTTCTTTCCTTTTTCCGATTCCAGATTTTTGTTTGATGTAAGAGACCTCTTATTCGTGCGGGTAAGTCCTTACCTTTGTAAGAACAGAGTCCATAATGATGGATAATCAGAATTTTGTAGATCTTAGTGGTCATGTTCTTCTTCATTATTGTTGCCACTTATTGGTGTTGAACACCAATATTGAAACTTCATCATTTTGATGGGGAAATCAATGTGACATGGATTTGTTCCTTGATAGTGTCACCTTCAATATCTTATTTTTCATCTGAAACCTAAAAACAATAATTTTCTCTATTCTAGACATTTTTTCCAGATTTTTGTTTGATGTAAGGACTATATATATATATATATATATATATATACACACACATACATATATTGCATTTTCCATAGATATTTAAGGGTGCACATTTTCTTAAGAATGACGGAAGATCTCTCCCAAGTGAGTCACAAAAAGTGTTGGAGAAATAATTTTTCATGTGGGTAAATGATTGAGTAGTCACCAACATTTGGGGTTAAGGCCCTCTTTGTATGTATGGGGAGGCTCCCATTATTGAATGAGAATTAAATATAATTTTGGCCATGTGAGGTCGGTGATCACATAGGAATTCTCCACTAAACTTGTAGCAAAGTTCTTGTATAGAGTATAAGGGAGGAATTTGTAGTGAGAAAACATAAAGGGGAGTTGGGGAAATAAGGAGAGATAGGGTTACTATTGTGATTAGGCTTACAAAGTTAACATATAATAAGATGATCATGTCCACATTCACCTATATGAACATAATAATGCAAAACATCAACAAGACGATAAACAAGATACACAAAATCTACAAATATATCAATCAAGGACAAAAATATCCTTCTTGGTTGTACAAGATCATAAATCTTACAAATTTCAAAATTAGAGAGAGTAGAGGAACATCGAAAAAGAGGATAGAAGAAAATGGAACATTAATTTCTTGATGGAGTGGTGATATTTAAGTCAAAAACATAAAAATAATAAAAAATTTCCAACCCCTTGAAATGGAGAAACCATTAAAATTTATAACAATAATTTATTTCCTTTCATCTCCCCCCAATAGTACATTTTCACCTATATTCATTACTTGTGACCTTTCATATTAGTAGGAGGTGAGTCTTTTTCTTATTAGTGAAAAAGGACTCTTACAATGTTAATGTTGGAAGTAACTAAAGTGAATAAGACAAAATAACAAAGAGTATATTCTCAATTAGGGATTAAAATATAAAGAGAGAAGAAGGAATACATATAAAGTGAGAAGGTTTGACTAATTCGATGAAGATGAGGCTTTTTCGATGGATAATTTTCTAATTTAAATCATGGTGATCAAAATCTCCTCCTCCCCCTAGATGAATGCAGGGAATTAATCATGATGGTTCTTCCATGATCTCACAAAGAGAGTTGGATAAATTTATTTCTCCTTAAATTTTCACAACTAAACCTATTTCACAAACCAAATTTGTGATGTTTGAATATCTTGATGCTTGTAATCATTAACGACTCTATGAAGTTCATGATTTATCCCACTTAACATGAAACTATATTTTACACGCATAGTGACTCATTCTAATCCAGTCCTCGGTGTAGTTTGATTCATATGATGTTCATTTCATGAATAAATCTGATATGAGTGACTTCCTCCTACCACAATTGGAATGAGTTAGATAATCTAGCTCCTTTTATTAAACTATGCTATGTAGAAACCACATTAGGATGATGCTCTAGAATCATGCGGAGTTTTTCATGACCTTCTTTGGAACACGAAATAAATTTACAATATTTTGATAATGGAAAAAATAAAGGAGATAAAAAAAGCGAGAGTTACCATATCCTTCTAATCTTAATTCCGAGACTTAGTATTTTTAGCAAGTCCTATCCATGATTTTAATTTTAGCTTTTAAACTTATTTTTTTTAAGGCTTAGGATAATTTTTGGGGTCAAATTTTATATGTATTTGACTCTAAAACACATTATATGACTAGTTTGGGTAGATTTATAACTTGAATTGTCCTATAAATAAAAAAAATTCCCCTTTTTCTTTGAAATGAAGGTAGAATTTCTTTGAATTGTTTGAAGTATTCATGAAACCTTTAAATAGAACAACAACATTAATGTTCCCACCATGTAGAAAATTCACATAACTTTACAATTGCTACTTCTATCCTCTGAAATCCTTATGGAGCTTTTGGAATCATCCGGATAATTAACTTTTTTTTTCAACTACCAATTCCTTGCACTTGAAAAACCGCTTTTGAGAAAATTATCTCTAAATGGTCAAAATTATCCTAAATATTCATAAACTACTTCTAATAGCTTCAAGTATCTTCAATAAAACTCTAGATTCTAAATAAATTTTTAGAAATTTCCCATAGGGTGCACACATGCTCCAAAATGATCAATACTCACCTTTCTAGGCTTCTGAGAAGACTAGTCTTTCACTACACTTCACTAAATGGAATGATGAACTTCATTCCACTTTTTTTCACATTTATACATGTTTACCGAATGTATTTGGAATAACTTATGGAATAGGGTGATGATTTCATAGGATAAAAATTGGCTAGGAGTAAGACTCAGGAGGATTGGAAGGAAAAAAATTAATTGTGGCTAAGTTATCATGTTTTGAATTTCATATTTTTGGGTCAACAATTTTACATGAAAACACTAACATTTACCCATGTGACTAAGTGATGCACTACATTTCAGACTCTATGTATTTCTTTTTTGTGTGTAAAAATTATGCTCTTGGATGCCCTTGTGGAAGTTGCACTTGATAGTGGGCTATAACCGAGAATGTAAAAATGTGTGGATGGAATAGAATGAAATTCTTAGGTTCTATGTTGTGTATGTAGAATATGTAGTCCCTTTTCCCTTAAATGAATGATAGATGGATGTTTTGAAGTTCTTTAGGTGAATTTTGAATGCAAGCTTAGGTGATAATAGTAGTTCTTAGAGCTTGGTCCCTCATATTGAAAAGATAACTATGTATTTATATGATTCCCTTGTTTGAAATTTTGTAATTGACAAGTGGAAGGTCCACCTATAACTAATAAATATTCCCAAAATATAGTAGAAAGCCAAAAGGTAGTGAGTAAGATAAGAAATGGTCAAGGGTACCTAGAGGGGACAAAAGAACTTGGGCGCTTATGTCCTGGATGGGAGATAGTGTCTCAAGTCATACAAGATAAACAAAGAAAGTTTTGATAGGGATGTAGGGTGTGAAAGACCAAATAGAAAGAAAAAGACAAATAAAAGAGGCCAAAGATAGTTTTCAACCACTTATTTCTTGGTTAGGAATCATTTAAATTCTAGTATTCTTTTAGGACCTAGAAATATACCCAATTGCGTGATTTTGTGTCTACACCTCTAAGTGGGCCTAAAATATGTAAACATGATTGTAATATGTTTTGGATGGACCTAATGTTTAATGTAGAACCATTCATGTTGATCACAAACATTGCATCATTATTTGAGACCACAATATATCTTGTATGTGTTCTCATGACTTGTCATCTTGTCCAATTCATCATGTTTAGTGAAGATGGAGAAAGGGGAAATGAGAATCCTCGGAGATTCAACTCATAAAAATTTTCATAAGTAGATAGTTTCAATTATCTATTACAATAAAAATAATCATATTCATGACATATGAAAAAACCATTGATTTACACATTTGTTAGGTCAAACTATTTCATTATATATTAATCAATTGTTACATAACTTCTATAGGGTTAATGTAACTTCCCACATTAGTTTATGAATTTCTAGATTGTACAAACAAAACTCTCGTCATTTACATGCAATGTAATAAACCACGATAAATTTTGTAGTTTCAAACTATTTATAGTCGGTTGATGATTATACAGAAACCATGACAGTTTTGTAGATTTTAAGAAGATTAGAATGCACACGTGTATGTTTTAAGGAAATAACAACACCAAGTGTGTTTCATGTTCACCTTTCTTCAAATATGTTGTTTAACATTAAACTTTTACGATGATTTAATTATGTGAACATTAAAGATTCTAAGGAATTTAGGCTTAGATAACTCTAAAAGATTATTTTTTCTTAATAACCCACTTGTACTAACATAGTGCATCACGATTTAGTAGTCTAAATTTAGATGAAAATAACTACCCATTTTTGTACAATTGGCCTACCAATACTCAATTAAATCCATTTTCATGAATTACCATCTTTCATTTAACATTGGTTCAAGTAGTTCAACCTCATTTTCCCAATATGAACCATTTCAAATAAGTTACACTTATTACCAAAAGAATTTATCAATAAAAAGAATGCTATAAGTATTATTTTGTCTAGTCTATTTTAGTGGGTGTAAGCCTAAATTTTGAGACTCTTAGTGTGATTGCATAACATGGAGCTTTTCCCAAGTGTGGGACCTTGTGAATCGGAAAGCTCTCGGATGAAGGCCGGTTCTATTCCTCTGTTTCGAGATGCACACATAAAAATCGAGAGGTTTACTCAAAAACCTAATCTAACTTTCCAAGGAGACATGGGTAAGAAGATGCATAAAATAAACCTAAACTAACAAAGGTGATGCACGAGGAATGAAGAACACACTGTCTTGCCAATAAACACAAACCATTAAAATGCAATGCAAGATCATGCACAGAGATAACCAGATTTGCGGTGAAAGATCAAGAGGATGCAAATGAACACAGAGAGAGGTTGAGAATCATCCACAGACATGCATTATTTTCTCCAAAGATTGATCACATACACTACAAAATGCCAAGAGGCAAAGTTGCATTACGAGTTTTAGATGGGAGGTTTGAACTCCACAAATTCACCTGCCGAAGAGAAGAAGGGAGGGGAAAAAAAAGAATGTCCAACCTTTAGAAAGAAGCCCCTCCTTACAATTTATAGGAAGAATGAGAGAGAAAAGAGAGAGAATTCCAAATCTACCCCAACCACCTCCAGGTTGCATTTAATTCATCTCATTATGGCGGTAGGTGAGAACCTAGCAAACCCAAAAAATGGCGAATTGTATTTTGCATTTTTGAAGAACTTGTTCTCACCCAATTAAAGATATCTAGTCATAGTTGGATAGAGGACCTTGTAAGCTTTCCAAAAAGTCCAACCTTGCATGAATCCGAGCTCCCTGTGAAAAGTTATGGCCATTTGAATATCTGGTCAGGGTTTGCTTCTGTCGGGGTGTCAACACTCAAAATGTTGCGCCTCCTAAAGATGCACCTCGGCGCATCCATCCTTATGTCGACATACTCTTACGTGCACCATAGGTGCTAAAAATTCCATGTCAACACTTTGTGTTTGTGCCTCCTCTTCTAACTGCTGCGCCATGGGTGCGATGTCGACATGTCGACATCTTTTACCTGTGCCTGTCACATCTTGGCGCATCCATTTCATGTCGACATTTTCCGCTTTGCCCTCCACACCTGCGCCATGGTGTGACTTTTTGCATGTCGACATCTTCTTACCTCATGCCATGCCTGTGCATCCATCTGTGTTGACATTTTCTTTGTTTGCGCCTCCACTGCTGTGCCATGGGCGGCATGAATTTTTTCATGTCGACATCTTCTTCTTGTTGCATGCCCTTATGCGCCTTGGGCATCCATTTTTCATGTCGACATTTTCTTTGCCTGCCTCCAACTGCCACATGGGCAGTGAATTTTTTCATGTCATAAATAAATGTTTGACGGGTTTTGAGTTTCTTTGATTTTCCATTGATTTTCCATATTCTTGTTTGTATTTATCTATATTTACCGGGGAGATATATACAACAATTTGGTGACTCAACGGGATCACCTGCCTGCTAGGTAGAAGATCAGTGGCCTTTTAGCAATCCATTGGGCATGGAGTCATAAGCAATAACCTGAAACCAACTTGATATCTGATCCCGAGCCTGATACCGCAACTCCTTCTCTCGAGAGCATGTTGAACTATAGAAATTCAACCTGAGAGCAACAAAACCTGTGCCAAAGCACTTAGGGAAATTGAAACCTAACTACAACAAGACAATGTGCATACGCACTTAGAGGAATTGAAATCTAGGCTAATATTTACAAGGGTAAACCTTTTCCTTTTAGTAGCAATGTTTAAGATAGATTCCGTTAACCGGAATCGGGAGTTCTTCTCCATCCAATGTAGACAATTGGAAGGCATTACTACTTTTACATCCCATGACCATGTAGGGGCCACTCCAAATGGCATCAAACTTGGAATGCCTTCCTGGTTTTGCCCGATCTGCATCCCATTTTAGAACTAGGTCCCCTTCCTGGAAGGTCTTTGCTCTTGCCTTCTTATCAAACCATCTTTTTACTAAGGCCTGATCCTTCTCAATCATCTAAACTGCATGTTCTCTTATTTCTTCCAATTCCATCAACTCTGCATACCTGGCCTCCATTGGTTCGAACTCAGACAACTCCAACTGCTTCATGAGCTCCAATGCTGGCAATTCTAATGATATAGGCAATACTGCCTCTTTCCCATAGACCAACTTGTAGGGAGAATTACCTGTAGACCTCTTTGGCGTTATCCTGTCAGCCCATAATGCTGATTTTAGCTTGGTATGCCATGTCCTTTGGTTTTCATCCAGAGTTCTTCTGATGATTCTTAGCAAATTCTTGTTTGTGGACTCTTGCCTGTCCATTACCCTGCGGGTAATAATTTGAAGAGGTGCTCAAATAGATTCCATTCTTGATAGCCCATTCTGTAATCTTGGAACCTATGAATGCCAATGCATTATCTGATATGATAGTGGCCGGCACACCGAACCTGGTCACTATTCCTTCATAAAAGTCTAGTATGTTAGACTCATTTGCTTCTTTGAGCGCTACTGCTTCGGTCCACTTGGTGAAATAGTCCGTTGCCGTGAGAATCCACTTGTGGCCTTGGCTTGAGTTTGGATTGATGACCCCGATGAAGTCCAATCCCCATTGCATAAATGGTTGGTCAACCAAAATTGGGTGCAATGGAAGTGCTGCTAGTCTTTCTTTTCCTGTGAAGAGTGCACATTTCTTGCACTTTCTTATCCATGTATAGTAGTCACTGAACACCATTGTCGGGCCAATAATACCCTGCCTTCATTATCTTGAGAGTTGTTACTCGTGGGGTGAAATGTCCTCCAGAATCTCCATCGTGAAAATCTCGTAACACCCTCTCAATTTGACTTGTCCCAATGCACCTCAATAGAACTCCATTGATGTCTTTTTAAACAAAACACCATCAACAAGCACATATGGAATGGCTTGTAATCTAAAGTATCTCCTTTTTGCTTTGCTCATTTCTGGAGGGCATAGGCTTGCCTGTAGGAAGTGTATCATATTATGAGTCCAACAAGGAGTGGGCACATCATCATTTTCTTGTTCTTGACCATCCTGTAGTACCAAGACAGTCTCTTTTTCATCACCTACTTCAACTTGCTTGACTTGAAGCTAGTTGTTCACATAGTCCTTTCCACGGACTAGTTTAGTGACCTTAATCTCGATGTCATATTCCATGACACGGGTTATCCATCCTGCACGTTTCTCATTCAGATCCTTGTTTAGAAGGAAGTCCTTGACTCCCGCATGAGAGACCAATAATTGGATCTTGTTGTTTGAGACTAGGTGCTTGAATTTCTTTAAGCTCTGATCACTGCAAGGACATGCTTTTCAATGAAAGAGTACCTATTTTCGTATTCCTCCAAGCCTTGACTGAAGAAAGCAACTGGTTGTTCTAATCCCTCTTTGTTTTGTTGTACCAAGATTGCAGAAATTGTGTCTCCACCACCGAAGGCATATAGCATGAAGTCCTTGGAGAAGTCTGGATTGACGAGAGTCGAGCTTGAGATATAGCCTCTTTTATTGCCTCAAAACTTGCCTTGCCTTCAGATGTCCACTTAAATGCCATGCTCTTCTTTAACATCAGTGTTATTGGCTTTACGAGAGCTGCAAAGTTTGGAACAAACCTGCGGACAAAATTGATCCTTCCTAAGAAGCTTTGAAGAGCCTTCTTGTGACTTGGCAATGGCAATGCTCGAATTGCTTCAACTCTTTCTGGGTCAATCGTCAACCCCTCCTTTGAAACAATATGGCCTAGAAGTTTTCCTTCGTGAGCCAAGAATATGCATTTTTTGGGATTCAATGATACCCCAAATCTTCTACACCTCTGAAATACCTACCTCAAATGAAAGAGGTGATCCATTTGCATTTTTGGAGAATACAGTGATGTCGTCAAGATATATCAGAACTATTTTATTGATCAACCCCTTGAATGCCATATCCATTGCCCTTTGGAAAGTGGCTCCAGCATTTGATAGCCCAAATGGCATCTTCTTGTAGGCATAGGTGCCCCATTTGGTGGTGAAAGCCATCTTGAACTGGTCATCTTCTTTCACCATTATCTGATTATACCCTGAGTAGCCATCTAGGAGAGAGAATCTCTCTGAACCGGATACCACTTGCAATATTTGTTCCATTGAAGGAAGTGGGTAATGGTCTTTGAGAGATGCCCTGTTGAGGTCTCGGAAGTCCACACACAACCTGATTTCTCCACTCTTCTTCTGACCAGGACCAATTTTGCAACCCAACTTGAGTGCTTGATCGGGAATATAATGCTTGCCTCTATTAGCTTGTTTAGCTCTTTCTTCATTAGAGGCTCGATGTGAGGGTTGACTGGTCTCTACTTCTTCCTGATGGGCTTAGCATCTGGATCCAATTCTATGGTATGTTGTGCCAACTTTGGATTGAATCCTCTCAAGTCTTCATAGCTCCAAGTGAAGACATCTGGAAATTCTTGGCAAAGTTGTATGAAATCTGATTTCTCTGCTTCAGTGGCCACTTTACCAATTTGAAGTGTTTTGCCTTCCCCAACCAGAATTGGCTCTGAATCTTCTCTCTTGACCTGTATGTTAGCCTTTTCCTTACGGAACTGGTCGTTAGGGTTGAAGATAGACTCCAATGTTACTAAACCCTTAGGAAGCTTGTTTGTCCATAGCTGCACTACTTGATCCCCATCTTCTTTGCTCTAGTCTGTCTTGATTCCTAGCTGAGAATTCAGCCTCTTCTTGTAAAAATTGATGATCTGTTGATCATTCTCAAACACTGCCCAACTTGTGTTATTATCTGGAACTGCTGGCCTCACAATCACATGCATATGTGGTTGTGTTTTTCCCTTCTGATGTTGTCAACCACATCAAACATTGCTCCAATGCTGCTGAGCCTATCTGCGGCTTCATTTTTCTTCCTGGGTATGGACACGATGTTGAAAGCTTTGAAATCCTCAATGAGGTCCCATACCCTGTTCTTGTAGTTCTCAATAGGTCATTCTTTGTAGCATGTTGTCCCCTGACTTGGTTGATGATTAGCTCACTATCTCCAAACACCTGCAAGTTCTTTATGCCCTTTTTCTTGGCCCAATGAAGTCCATGAATCAAGGCCTCATATTCAGCTGTGTTGTTTGAACAGGAAAAATGGAAATGGAAAGCTGAATAATATTTGATGCCTTGAGGTGAAACAAGCATAACTCCTCCTCCTGCACCTTGCCTACTCCTTGATCCATCAAAAAATAACTGCCATACCTCATTGTCATCCTTATGGTCTAGTTTGGTGATGCTAGGAATAGGATGGTTTTCTTCATGTATGCAATAGACTCCTAGCTCAGATTCTTCTACTTCTTGGTAGGGATCAAAAGCATGTACCTTGCTTGCCCATTCATCAAGAGTCAAATCTGGATGCTTCCAACTTTGGTGTCAACTTCATCATGCTTGGATAATCTTCTTGATCAAATGTTGAACAGTTGGCATTGATTTGGCTTGGAGTATGAGGCTCAATGTGAAAGTTTGCAATTGGTTCGGATCTGATTGTGACCTTAGTACCATATCTTGTTCTGAACAACATGTGTGACCAATCAGCAGATAAGTAGCCTCCAATTCTAGCTATGTGAAATCCCTTGATAAGCATAGGGCAAAGAGTGGTGGCAAATCTATCACTGACACATCTTGCAAAATGGTAACGTTGGGGCATGCATGCAAGGTAAGATTCAAACCTTTAATCACTCCCACCATTGCTACTATTGTGTCCCATCCAATTGCACTACCCCCTTTGATATGACTTCATATTGGAGACCCAGTTGATCAGCTATTTGCTTGGGCATGACAGAACTACTTGCCCCAGAATCAATCATGCAATTGTGTACTAGTTTATCCCCAATGATTAATGAAACATAGAATGGAGGGGGTTTCAAAACTTTACCTTGTTGTCCTCCATGATTCCCTTCAGGCTGAGCAGCATTTGTGAGGACATTCTCTTGCATATGGACCTGCTTGGTTTGAAGTTGACCAATTCTTCATGGCAGCTTGTAGAAGATCTCTTTGGCCTGGGATGGATAAAGATTCCCACATTGATATATTCACATTTGTCTTCTTCATTTGATCAATGATGCTAAATGGGGATGAAAGATCTCTTTGTTGTCCTTTAGCCTACACATTCCTTTCTTGCGCATGGGCAGCAACAAGCTAGCATTTGAGTTGGCTTAGAAGGTGGTTTGGGCTGTCCTTGCGTGTTTGGAACTGTATTTTGCTTACCAACACCTTGTGGAGTGATGGAAGGTTGTAGATCACTTGGAGCCAATGACTACCCTTCACCAATATTCCTCTTCTTTGATCTTGTGTTAGCTACTACACTCTGAGAAATTGTTTGATTCATGCCACAAAAATCCTCAGCTTGCCAATTCACAAGTGCGGTATCATTTGGAGTTGTGTTTTTTGAGATGTCCCTTGTTGCTGATTTGTTTCTTGACTCACTTCACCCTCTACGCCAGTAGTTGTCACCATCAAGGCTTGGTTCAAAGCACCATTGAAGCACATAGATTGGTTGTGAGGTTCATTGCATGGGAAACACCAATCATACTCTTGAGCTATGTTGTTTTGCACTAGCACTAATGCTTTAGAAGCAGATGCAACATTGGGGTTATAGGGCTGAAATGGTCTATTGGCGGGAGGCCTTACTTGGCTTTGATTTGCAGCTGGATTGGGTGGCCTATTGGGCTGGTATGGTTGCCTATTAGGTTGAGCTTGAGGCTGATAAGAAGGTCTAAAGCTTTGGGCTTGCTGCCTCTTGAGTGTAACCAGCTCATTTCCCAAATTTTGCAATTGTTTCATGACCTCTTGGAGTTCATTTGAAGCACTAGAGGATGAAGTAGAAGTTTCATTTGAACTTTGATTTCTAGGAGTGGGAATAGGAGCCAAAGTGGGTGCTTGACTAGTGCTTGGATTTTCTAAGTTTGGATACAAGGGCATGGGAGGCCTAGGAGCCAACTTACCAGCTTGAATAAGACAGTTTTCAGCCCTAATGGCAATGCTATAAGCAACAGGTAAGGTTGTGCCTCCCATAGATTGAATTAACATAGAAATATCAGAATTCAAAGCCTTAAGATAGTATAGAAAAGCACCTTTAGCTGTTGGCCTAACGACCACTTGGAATCCTATCCCAAGACCTTTGAAATCTGAAGTTGAAGTCAGTCAGCTACTCATTGGGAGCTCTCTTGATAGTTGTCAATTGTTCTAGTAGAGACAAATTGTCTCCCTTTTCTCCAAACTGCTCATGGAGAACTATGCATAACTGATTCCAATTTTGGATAGAACCAGCTCCAAGGCTCCTAAACCATTGCAATGCCTTCCCTTTGAATGAAGATGCCAACAATTTGACAGCAACATCCATTTCATTTATCTCATGGATTGCACAAATGTTAGCAATGTCTTTGACATGATCACCAGGAGTGGTATGATTTTCTCCAGTGAAAAATGGAATGTTCTTCAATGCTGCAATTGGAACTGGATTCTGTGCATTGAGGGCAAGTGGGCTGCTGCCAGTGAAGTTGACAAAAGGGTTTTGTTGCGCCATTCTGATTGGCCTGAGAACCCTTGTTGATTGGATGAAAGGTCTACCAGGTGGAGGGGTTGATAAAGTCCTGTTAGGTGGAGATGGTGATCTTTGTGGTCTTCTTCCTCTCCTTCCTCTTCCTGGTGATAGTTGTAAGTGGACAAATAACCCCTCTTCTCGAGTATCAGACCTGGTTCAATTCTTCTCATGTACCTGGGCAACTTTGCTGCTACACCACTGAATTCTATCCCTTCGGAGTCGCCAGATGTGTTAGAGAATGAGCCTCAAAAGGCTGGATTCTGCCAAGTTACACACCAAACCTGACAATATTAAAAAAATAATTTAAAACTTTGAAGGACCCGAAAGATACAGTTCTTCAATTCGGTTATCGGGTCTTGTTGTGCAGTAGCTACTAATCCTGAAAGGTATAGGTGAAACTCAGGTCATGCAAGGCAACTTACAAAACCTGAAACACACTGTGTCGGAACTTGGGACATGCTCAACACCTGGGAAAACCCGAAATACTAAAAACTATGAAATTTTGAAAGTCAAAATCTCAAAAATCTAAGAATACCCTTTTGAAGATTATCCCCCGATCTATCAACTGGTGAAATTTTGACTTGTTTTGAGCAAGTTAAGCCCTTGAAAATCGATTTCAAGTTCAGCCTGGAAGGTGAAAAATCTGAAATTGTAAAACTTGCAATTTCTAAGTCCAAATTTCTTGAAAATTCCTTCAAATCTTGTGGAATGACCTCTTGGTCCCACCGGGCATGCCAAAACTATTGATGGTGAATCACAACACCCCTGAATGTCTGCAACTCGATGGGTTGAGACTCTCAGTGCGATTGCATAACATGGAGCTTTTCCCAAGTGTGGGACCTTGTGAATCGGAAAGCTCTCCGGATGAAGGCCGGTTCCTATTCCTCTGTTCAGATGCACACATAAAAATGCAGAGGGTTTACTCAAAAACCTAATCTAACTTTCCAAGGAGACAGGGTAAGAAGATGCATAAAAATAAACCTAAACTAACAAAGGTGATGCACCGAGGAATGAAGAACACCTGTCTTGCCAATAAACACAAACCATTAAAATGCAATGCAAGATCATGCACAGATAACCAAATTTGTAGTGAAAGATCAAGAGGATGCAAATGAACACAGAGAGGGTTGAGAATCATCCACAGACATGCATTATTTGCTCCAAAGATTGATACAATACACTACAAAATGCCAAGAGGCAAAGTTGCATTACAGTTTTAGATGGGAGGTTTGAACTCCACAAATTCACCTGCCAAAGAGAAGAAGGGAGGGGCAAAACAAGAATGTCCAACCTTTAGAAAGAAGCCCCTCCTTACAATTTATAGGAAGAATGAGAGAGAAAGAGAGAGAGAATTCCAAATCTACCCCAACCACCTCTAGGTTGCATTTAATTCATCTCATTATGGCGGTAGGTGAGAACCTTAGCAAACCCAAAAAATGGTGAATTGTATTTTGCATTTTTGAAGAACTTTTCTCACCCAATTAAATATCTAGTCGTAGTTGGACAGAGGACCTTGTAAGCTTTCCAAAAATTCCAACCTTGCGTGAATCCGAGCTCCCTGTGAAAAGTTATGGCCATTTGAATATTATGTCGACATACTTACGTGCCATTAGGCGCTGAAAATTCCATGTCAATACACATTGTGCTTTGTGCCTCTAACTCTACGCCCATGGGCGACTTTTTCATGTCGACATCTTCTTACCTGCCATAGGTGCATCCATTTTCATGTCGAAATTTTCATCTTTACACCTCCAACTTGTGCCATGGGCGTGCGAATTTTGGCGTAAATAAATGTCAGGTTTTGAGTTCCTTTGATTTCCATATTATTCCGTTGTTTGTCTATATTTACCAACCAGATATAAATTGTTAACATGACCTTTATATAACAACCATATAAAATATATTATGCATATCCCAGATCAAATCCCTTTTAAAGAAATATAGAAATAATTTACACTCATATTATATATATTTGATTATATCCCAATCATTCCCTATTCCAATTTTATTTTAAAAGATCAAAGCGACATTTTTCCAAGTTTTTAAAGCCAAGTGAATGTATATCACTCATCATATTTTAATATTCATAATTATATCCTTAATGACTATCTGACCTCCTCTGCACCATGCCCACCTACGCCAAGTAGTGATGAGATAAGTCCATCTCAAATATACAATATTGGATTAATTTCTAAGAGAGGCCTTAGAGGCATTTTAATGGGTTAAACAAAAGGTAAGAGCACAATATTGTTGACTATCACACTCATAGGTAAAGGCATACAATTCCATAGGATACAAAAAAGCTACGGTGTCCCTGCTGCAAAATGAAAAAGAGGAGAACCTACACAATAAGATTAAATAATTTATATTATCTGAGGACAATTTTGTAGACCTTTGGACACATCCATGAATGATGCTATTGTCCATGAACCCTATCATTGATGATCCCTTTCAAAAAACTATTTTCCATTTTGACAACTATTTTATAGTGTAAAAAATTCCATGTACAAAAGCTAAGCACTAAAAATTAATTATTTGATAATGAATATACCCTAAGACCATTTAATTTATTATTTATCCTCTTATTCACTCAAATGTAAAGCTAAATTAAAATTTGATAATGAATTGGCTAGATTTTTCCATTCTATCTCGATTTTCGATTCTATCTCAATTTTCATTATTAGTATTTGTAAACTATGCATATTCATTCAATTATTGTATTTAATATATAATATTGATTGTTATAGTCTATAGTCTATAATATACATAGCTCTTAATTATTTTATCACTTGCGTAGAATCATTAAAATACATGTGATAAAATGGAGGCAAAGTCCATATTGATGTATGACATAATCAAAATGTGTGAGTAAAATACCATATGGAAATTTTGAATCATCCACTTAGTATTTATCCTAACACTAGTGCATCAACTAGGCCATAACAAAATTTGGATATAGTTTTCATATATTATTTATAATAAATAGAGCTCATAAGAAATGTGATTAAATACTTAAAAGCGAAAAATCCTATTACAATTACATATTTCAAAATAAAATGATAAGAAACAATGTTATTTAAGAAATAAGTGCATTATTTTCCACACTTTTATAGTAAAATTGTATCAAATATATTATATAGTTCTTTTAACTATATATGCTTGATTGATATGATTTATTTGATACATTGACCAAATATTATTCATTAATTATAGAGATAAATGTACGATGGAAACATCGAAAGATATATTTTGAAGAAGCGAAAGATGTGGGTGAGAACAATGGGAGAGAAAGAGGGGCTAAGAATAAGGGGATTGAGGGTAGATGAGTACAAGGGTGGAGAAATCTGAATGGAGAAGAAATCTATAACTCCACACTCTAACAACCACATGAGTTTTTGTTAATCATTTGAAGTAGAGAGGTGTTTTGTGTAAGATGTTCATGCAAATGTTTGTAGAGATATCTCAAAATGTAATGTTTAGAAAAATAATATTTAAGAAAAAATAAATAAATTTACAATTGTATTTGTCACATATATTTGTTAGTAAAAACACACGTAAATGTAATGCAAAATTGAGTGCGGTTTAGTGAGACATGACACAAAATAGGAAGATGTATAATGGGTGTAATATCAAAAGGTAGTGATTGTATGGAGTTTAAGGATTAGGGTTTCTCTCTTTAGGTCCATCAACAATTATTAGCAATAATGATGAATATTCAATGTAACTAAATAATATGTGGCACCTTTCAATTGTATTTGATTGTCTCATGTTTGTGTGCATTATTCATTTGAGAAAAGTACGCGCTTTTAGGGGCCAAAATTTAAAACATGTATGGAATTCAAGTAAGGCTTGATTTTGAAATCCAACTATAATGATTTATCATTAATTAAATAATGATAAAATTTACTCAAATTTTTTTTTCAACCTAATTTGTTCATGGCTTAAATTGTTGTTTATTTATTTTTTCCATTTTTTGGACTAGAACTATAAAATGAAAGAAATATAATAAATAATAGGAGCATTTCGTTTTTTCATAGAATGTTGTAACGTCATAGGTTTGGAAAGGAATCAAACAAGAACCACTGTAAGTATTAATATTTACATGTTGATTTTTAATGCGAAAATCTAAGTCTCCATCATATTTTTAACACAAAACTTGACATCGACATTTGAAGAAAATAAAGACTTTGTAGTTCAAAATCCAAGAAAAACAAATCACCTGTAAAAAATGTGAACTAATTACGACAAGTTCATGTTAAATATGATTTTAAAGGGAAATATTTGAATTAAATGCCTTGAATTGGAAAGGAGGACAAACAAAAGGAAAATCATGCAAGTGCTTTGAGGCTCACCATGAAATAGTCAAGCCAAGGAAGTAGGTGTGCTAAAATTGATGGAAATTTTCACAATAAATCATCAACAGTATAGATTTTGTATACATTTACATGTACAATAAAAATGGGTTTTCTCGCATAATGATTGGGCTTATGTCTTGAGTGATGGTATTGTAGAAGAAGCTATAGAAATAATCGGTTTCTTTCTTGGAGGAGGCACCATCATAATCTTCTACAAAACTGTAAAATTTGGAAGGTAGATAAATGACCACTATGAAATATTATTTTGATTGATTAAATATATGTAGTTCCAATTTAATATAAAAGGATAAAATTATATTCATAAATTAGAGAAGAGGTTAAAACACCAAGGGAAAAAATTAGGCCCAAGTAGTCGGGGAAACATTTAATATCATAGTGAATTTTCTCTAATTTTGCCCATCATCTCCCCAATGATTATTACAGTTTAAAAATTGGGTCAATGTGTTAGGAGAGGATGAATAAAGAATAATAATATTATTGTACTATTATCTCTTATGAACATTTAAAATTAACATATATATATATATATATATATATATATATATATATATATATATGTAGATGACCTTTCAATTCACATTCATAACTATTTAATTATTATTCCTAAAAAAATTATATCTTATCCATTGTATCAGTGTAAATAAGATAGTTTCAAATAAATAGATATTTATTTTAATTTGATTTTTTTTATAGATATAAGTCATAGGTGTAAGTTTATAATTTTTTTATGTACATATTTCCTATAGATTTTTCCTATTTGTATATGTTTTTATTTCTAGATAATTATGAGGCATACATCTCTCCTATATAGATTTCCAAATATGTACATACATTACAAATTGTAATAAAATGGTTTTGTTTCTATAATAATATTTTGTCTACAGTTAGACATTTTTGTTATTACATTTCAATTCTTATCATTATGTTATTTCTATCATTATTTTGTTAATATATTTGCATGTACCATATTAAATGCCACTATTATTGTTTTTCGATCAGATTTTAAAAATAATTCGATCAATAACTATTAAAAATAGATTTTAGTACCTTCCAAAATATATATTCTTTAATTCTTATCTAAATGCTCGTATAGGTCACTCATACTACCTTCGACCTTATGAGAGAATATCACATGGCATCATATTTGTCCTCTCACTAAACACCATTACTTTATTTTTAATAACCATGACTCATTTGCATTGTTAACCATTACGATATCAGTGCACAGTGGCGAAATCAACCCCTAGTAAAACTAGGCAACTACCTAGGGCGCCAAAAGTCAAGGGTAGCCTAAATCCATATATTTCCTTAAGGTAGGTTATTTTAATAACTTACAATTAAAACAACTTACTATAAGATTCAATATTAATTGACTCATTTATTGATATTATTATATAGTAACATAAATTTCATGCATACACATATAAAGGTACTATATTTTTCAAGTAAAAAATGGCATATTTCTGAGCTCGTATGATTTTTTTGGTATTGTTACCCATTCACTAATATAGCTCCAGATTATGTAGGTGTGTAATATTTTCTAGGAAAAGGTTCGTGTATTTTTTATAATTTCACTGATGTAGCTAGTAGAGGTGAGTATAATTGAAGGAAAGAAGTATTTAATTATTTATTCCTATTTTTTGGGGAAAATTTTCTATTACATTTTGTGGAGGAATTGCTAGAGGATTGGTCCAAATAATTCTCTTCACAAAACCGTTGAAAAATGCTTATTTTCTCGATGTTTGAGTCCCATCACGTAAATATTAATAAATCTGATTTGGAAGCATCCTTGGGTAATAAAATATATTTTTACATTATGAGAAACTCTTTCGATTAATTTCCATCTATAGAATATTTATTTTCGTTGACAATACTTTTATATGATATATTATTCCTTTTGTATTACGAATCTAACTTTGTGAATTATGGAACAAAATTTAAAATGTGATTATTATTTTTTATGTACTTGATGGGAAAAAATCTTAATTAAAATTTTTACAAAGTCATCCACTCCAATTATTTCCTAGGGTGCTCTTAACCTTTAATGTGAATCTTTGTGGTAACATCTTATTTTATCAAGTTATTATGGAATTATGAAGTATGCTCTATGTATCAATTCATTTTATCCACTTTATATCCTATCACATTCAAATTTTAAAATTTTGGTCAATTTATTTATTTATATTCTCTATAAGGCCTCTATTTTAGATCTACAACAAGCCATTATTGGTTAGAAATTATATCTCGAACATTATTATTCTAAGAAATCCCATTGATCTACAAACTCGATTGAGGTTGAGTACAAATTATTTTTTCCCATAGAATGTTATTAATTTATGCTAACCAATATTGAATCATATAATATTATTAAAGAAATGGAAAATGATAAAAGATAAATAAGTAGCCTTGGATAAACAATATTCAATGAGAAAGAGTTAGGATAAGGAAAAACTAGCAAGAAAGATTATCTTCTTTAACAATAGTCATTGAGAAAATGTATTGATTAAGTACAATTAAATAAAAATACTTAGTATGAATCCCACACAATGTTTTTGTTGATGATAAAATATACTTAATATCAAATCTTGTCTCCATGGGTATAGAAATCAGTGTGCAATCCATCATCCTGAATTTCTCAAGTGTTGTCTTGGTATACTTAAAACTCATAAACAAATACATGATTCTCCTTTTGTCATACTTCCAATCCAAGATAATAATGCATAAGCCTACGATATTTCATGTTGAGTGATCTATTAAGATATTTCTTAGTAGCATTGATTGTATTCACTGTGTTGTAAGTGATGTCTTGATAATCGACATATACAAAAACTATCACAATCTCTCCTCGTTTCTAGTTGAGGTAGATATTGGGATCATATGGATTTATTACAAATCCATGCTGAATGGTATTCTCATCAATCTTGATGTACCAAGTCTAGGGTTCCTTTTTAAGGCCATACATATATTTTTGACTCTACATACCTCGCTTTCTTCTCTAGGTATGACAAAACCCTTAGGTTGAGTCATGTAGATATCCTCATGTAGATATCTGTAGAAATTGATGGATTTGAATACAAGAAATGTCCACACTAGTAGAGATGTTGAGTTCATCTGATGGAATTTTCACATTCATGTGATTTACTTTCCAACAAAAATGTGTAGCTAGAGAAAATATCATCTTGATATTTTTGATCTTAAGTGTTTGAGAAAATGTCTCTTCATAGTTTGTGCCTTACTTTTATGTACACCCCTATGATTTTTAATTTTCTTTAAATACCACTCTCATTTTATACTTTTCAATAGTCCCATATGACATCTCTCCAATATTTTGACTGTAGCTCTTTTTTCTTGGAAAGTAGAGGGCTCAATATTTTTAACAAGTCTACTCATAAAAGAAAAATTTTCCTCTTTTGTGATTTACCGTGAGTCTCGTGGTCCAATAGTAGATGTATCCAGAGGAGAATCCAAATTTTCATATCAAACCATGTTTGTATACCCCTTTGGAATACAATGTACTATTCTCTTGGGTAATGGTCCTTTCTAATCATAACCATCATCATTGTCATCATAAGTGGGAACCTCAACTTCTATTTTTACAACAAGTGTGTTATCTAAATTAGGTGAGTCCGGAGAAGGAATATCAACTTCCTTATTCTTAAAGAACTCAACGTCTCTACTAGTGTAGAATTTTCTGGTCTTCGGATCCATCAATATGTACCCAAGAGAATTTTCACTATAGCCAATGAAGACAAGTTTTTGTGACTTTATATCAAACTTATTTATTTTTTAGCTTGGGTATGTGGATGTTGGTTTTACACCTAAATATTCTCGAGATGTGAAGTAGATGGCTTATGATTCTACCAAACTTCATGTGGCATCACTCCACTAAGAGAAACTATGGGCACTCTATTAGACAAACATATTTTTATCTACACTACTTCAAAGAAAATGTCATCACTACTATAGAATCATTGATCATACAACACCCGATCTCCAATATAGTACATTTCCTTCTATCAAAAACCATACTACTACGGTGTGTGTGGAGGAGGCATCTGTCGATGAATCTTGTGATCTTGCAGGTATGATTTGAACTTAGTACTAGTGAATTCCACCTTGATTTGAGTTGAGAGATATAATATGATGACCAATCTCATTCTCAAAAACCACTTTAAAATTCTTGATGTTCTCAAAAGATTCACTTTTTTACAAAGAAAAAAATTCACATTTTTCTAGAATAATCATCAACACATAACACGAAATACTGAAATCTAGAATGAATAGGTTTCATTAGACAACAAATATCGATATGAACCAAGTCAAGATTACCTAGAGCTCGATATGTAATCTTATGGAATGAAGTTCTATGTTATTTTCCTGCAAAGGCAATATGAACACTTGTATGTATCTATTTTGAGAGATAGAAAACCTCTCACCATATTATACCGATGATGTGTATAAACATATCTAGAAATGATGTGACCAAGTATCGGATGCCAAAAATGTTTAGAGGAACAATTCTTAGCCATAAGTACTTGATCATCCATGTGATAAAAACCAAGCTAGAACATTCATCCCATATTTGGGGCTTTGACAACAATTTTTGAGCTTGTATGTGTCTCGAATAAAACACACTTTCTTACTAGAGTCAATCTCAAAATCAATATTCATATTATGATCTAGAAGCTAGCTAAGTGATAGTAAGTTATTTGTTAATCCAAGGACATATAATACATCTAATAATCTATAATTCCATTTACCGAGAGGTAGAGAAATGTTAATAATACCTTATAGCATGTAAGAAGAATCCTCACCTACGTCGCGATGGAGGGAAAGAGTGTGAACCCAACAACTGAGAAGGAGGTTGATTGTAGGAAACTTAATGCTATGTAGGTCAAGAAGGGAAAAATGAATGGTTTCGAATGCATTTTGAGGGGGTCATTGGTTGGTGGTGGAGTGCTAGACCAAGTTGGCCGAGATAAGAAGGAGGAGGAGCTGTGCCCTAACCCTAGAGCTCCAAAAATGACTGTGCATCCATCTGGAGTAGGTGGTCTGGGTAGGGACGGTAGTAGGAATAAGGGAGATGGAGATTCAGACAATTGTGGCTTGGTGCATACCCAAAAGGCTACCTCCTTCAAATATGCACTTAAGAACAAGGGTGGATGATCCTCGGGAAAAAATACATCAAATAACCGGCCTATCTGGTCAACCTAGCCGAGAATATTCCTTCGATCACAATAGAAAATATAGAAGTTAAAGAATATTTCAAAACCTTATCACATGATGCGAGGTTATTGGTAGGTTTAATGGTTTTGAACTTCCTCCTCGATCTCATGTATCGTGGGTTTTCAAACTTGGACCAATAAATGTGAAATATCTCTCTATTCCAAAGGCTTTTCGTTGTCCATTTTAGGGAACCTCAAGATTACCAACATTTTTGATAGATGGTCCTTGGTTCTGGGGACATGCGGGTTTATTTATCACTCCATGGTTCCTAGATTTTGATCTTGAATACTTATTTAGTGGCCAAAACACCGGTTTGGGTCAGGCTTCCTAACCTCCCCTTACATCTGTGGTATGCCCTAGATGATATTGGGAATGTTTTGGGAAAAATTATAAAAGAGGACTTGGACAGAACACATTTGGTCCTGTGTTCGTTTTCCTAAATTTGTGTTGAAATTGATTTAAGAAAAGGAATACCTGATCAAATCAACCTTAAATTTGGTAATTTTCAGCATACCCAGGTCTTAGACTATGAGAATACTACATTTTGGTGTAGATTATGTAGAAATATGGGCCATTTGCAAGCTTCATGTCCCTTCAATAAGAATCAAATATGGAAAAAAATGGATTGACATCTTCGAGTGGATGGGGTTCTGTAAACCCAGATTTGGTATCTGCATCAAATTTTAAAGATAATCTAAATAATTTTACCTCCGATGGTAAAATTGTTACAAAGAAGAATGATACAAAGATGGGATTTCAAGAAAATCACCTGGTTATAGGTGGTTTGAAAAGGGGACATACTTCTGAAAGTTTGGAATCAGAGCAGGATTCAATGCCAAAATTTGATGGCTTCGCAAATCCCAATGACCTTGTGCTGGTTATTTCATCTGATCTAGGCAAATGGAAAGAGGTAAAGAAGTAGAAAAATAAAAAGGACGCACGGGAAACATTGATGATTATTTTCCATCCCAGGGTGGGAAGTATTTCTAGGACAATTTTATCTTTTTTAAAAGCTAGTAGGCAGCTATTGTTTTAGCTATCGTAGCCCTTTTGTTCTTCTCAGGAGTTGGCCTCATCTTAAGGATTATGGAACGGGTCCCTTCAACCCGCTTTAGCAATAAAAAAGAAGAATCATCACCTAGCGAAACATTATTTTTCAAAGGTGTTTCCCTCATGGTGGTAAACTAGTATCTCAGATTGGCCATGGGTCGAGTGGCTCCGAATCAACATAGCAAACAAAACTAGATGATTTGGATGGTTCAGTGGAATGGGAAATGTATGAGAATTACTCATCTATATGTTTATTTCTTAGCTACATTGCCTTGTTGATGGTGTTTCTTTTGCCAATTCCCCTTCATCCGCCCTTTCTTATACTTGTGACCATCCCTATTGATATTTCTTATTTTGAGGTATGGAATTTATCGATGAACCTTTATTGTATGTGTTATACTACCAATCTTTCAAGTCAATTCCTCATTTATAGATAAGACATTTGTTCTTTTACTTGTCCCCTTGATGATTATGTATTTAGGAATTTTGGGAAGATTGTGCATTTCCCTTCCCTTTATGATGATAAGATAGTGTGTACTCTTATTTTACAATTTTTTTGTAAGGTGCCTCCTCTTGCTTCGAAAACTTCATCAACTTCTCAAACTAGATGATCTGATCTAACAAGTTAAATGTTTTGATAAAAATATGGTAAGATGGAGCAAGTGCTCTCGAGAATAATGTTAGTAAAAGCATCATCAATAACCTCCTCTCCCATGAATATAAGTAAATCCCTCAATGCTACAACTCTCTACAAGAAAGCCTCCATTTTCTCTCTGTTTAAATGTTAGTGTAAGTAATTGATTCTACAAATGTAAGATGATATGGTTATTTCAGACCTCTCTACATAGTGCTCAATTTTCCCACACTTAGTTGTTTTTGGCATATCAAATGTGGGATATGGATCGATCCTTTGAAAATTTTCAAATATTTAATGCACATACTATATAGACACATCCAAATCTAGAAAAAATGTTAATTTTGGTTGTGACTATGTGCACCTTTAGATTTAAAGGAAAAATCCCTACTTGGGAAAAAATGATTTTTTAATTTTGACTATGATTAATTCTAGAATCTAGGAAAAAATTTGGTGTAGGAGGAACCATTGGAAACACATTTTCTTTACTTTCAATAGGAAGATTAAAATGGAGGTTGTGGGGTTGCAAATGGGGGGTTTGTGCACCTACCGGAGGTAGAAAATGCTCCCTCAGTAATGTAGTAAAATTATAAAATACCTCTCACACTTATGAAAACTTGACCTACAACCTATTATTCTTGCACATTTTCCTAATTCCAAGGTCGGATACCAAATGTTGAGGACCACAAAACAATGGTGAAACTTGCAAGAATTTTATTAATGTCAAAATGAGTAAATTTAAATTTAAACAGTAGGGATACAATATATAGGTTACATAGCCACACATACAAACAAATATAAATTGTAACTTATACAAATATAAACCTACCGACTACATAATAAAACAATAACAATTATTATAAAAATATAACCTTGTAAATAAAAAACTAACTATTGGAAAAATAATTTGTCATGTGGGTAAATTATTGAGTCTTCACCAATGCTCCAGGGCTAAGCCCATCGTTCTCGTGTATGGGAAGGCTCCCATTATTTAATGTAAACTACCTAGAAATATGGGGTGGAAGTTAGGTCGAATCACACAGAAATAATCCACTAAACCTGTGGCAAAGTGCTTGTACAAAAGTACAAGGAAGGAATTTGTAGTGATGAGAGGTAAAGAGGAGTTAGGGAAATAATGAGAGAGAGGGTTATTGTTGTGATTAGGATTACAAAGTTCAAATAAAATAACCATAGTATGTCACATTCAATTATAATAACACAATAATGCAAGCCATTAACAAGACTGATAATCAAGAGACACAAAGTTCTACAAATCTATCAATCAATGACACAATGTTCCTTCTTGGTTTTACAATATCATAATGCTTACAAAATTTAATAGTATAGATAATACATGAACATTGAAAAGAAAATAGATGAAAATACAGATTTAATTTCTTGATGTAGTGGTGATACAAAAGTCAACAACATACATTAAATCAACAATTACCAAATAATTGGAATTGTCAAGCCATTCAAATTTATAACATTAATTTTTTTTATTTCATCCTCCGCCCACATTACTTTTCACCTATCTTCATCACTTGTGACATTTCATATTACTAGGAGGCGGGTATTTTTCTTATTAGTGAAAAATGATGCTTGCAATCTTAATGTTGGAAGTCAATCAAGCAAACAGGATGAAATAAAAAAAATAAATTCTTGTTGAGGGATTAGAATATAGAGAGAAGAAGGAATAGATATAGACAGGGAAGGGTTGACCAATACGATAAAGATGAGGCTTTTTTTGATGGAGAAATTTCTGATTTGAAGCATGATGATCACAATCTCCTCCTACTACTAAATGAATGTGGGAATCAATAATGATGGTTCTTTCGTAATATCACAATGAGAGTGGGGATCGATTTCTTGCTCCTTAGGTTTTCACAATTGATACTAGTGATCACAAACCAACTTTTTGATGATTGAATCTATTGATGCTTCGGATCAATAACAAATCCCACATCATTCCTGATTTCTCCTGCTTCCTAGGAAACTTTATTTTATGCACACAATGACTCACTCGATCCATTCCTTGGTGTTTTGTGATCATATGATGTTTCACATGATTTAATTTGATCGAGTGACTTCCTCCCGCTGTAATTGTAATGTATTAGATTATCTAACTCCTTTTGTACAACCGTGTCATATAAAAACCACCTTAGAATGATGATCTCGAGAGCATAAATAGTGTTTCATGATCTTTTTCATACCACAAGACAACTTCCTAATATTTTGATGATGGATAAAATCAATGAGATAGTAAAATCAAGAGTTACCACATCTTTATAGGATCAATTCTGAGACTTACTATTTTTATCAAGTCCTATCTAGGATTGTTATTTTTAGCAATTTTACACTATTTTCACTTCCCAAACTTTATTTCCTATCTTGGTGACCACCAATGTTAAGAATTAACCTCATTTGACCACTTATTATTTTTATACATACCTAACAATGAACACATGCTATTTTTAGTAAGTGCATTACAAGTGTTAGATTGAAATGAAAATAGTCTTGAAATTATGGGTTTATTCCAGGATTCCCTACTTTAAACTTTAGAGAATTACTTCATCCAGATGAGAGGGAAAATGATTTTTTCATTGAAGGGGAAGAATACTTGATAAGAAATCAATCCATTATATCTCAAGAAGTTAAGTAACCGCATCATGTAAGAACTGGTTACAAATAAACTAGGATTTTTTAGAATCCTTCGCTCCAAGTTTTAAAGATCTTTTCCTTCCATACCTCCAGAAAGTGAAAATTATTCGAGGTGGGAATAATCTTGAGAAAAAACATCTAGTCATTAATATCCCTAAAATTTAGCAACTTCATTGTGTAACAATTTCCTTGTGTGAAAGAATTTTTTTATGATCGTTTGCTCCATTTTTCAAATGATTTCAACCACTAAGTTCATGGAGAAATGAAGAAGGATATTGTTTTCCTTTTTTATACTATGGCATGACAAAAATAATGTATTTGGAAGGTTTTACAACATTCATTTTGTAAACATGACCAACTATTTGGAGGAAACTAGCTAAAATAATGTTTTTATGCACTTTCAAGTCTCCTTGTTAACCATGGTTATATTATAGGTTGGAACTAAGAGCTAGTGCAAGTGGAGAAATGCGGACACAAGGGACACCAGGGATAAAATTTCATCTTGGAGCAAGATGATGACATGTGGCATGGTGGAAAATGGGTATGGATTTGCAACTTCTCCCTCACTCACACCCACCTTAACTAAACTTACACTCAACCCGAGTTAACTTAACTTCATGTGGGGGTTTTTTCTTGAGTTGCACCATTCCAAAGGGCCAAAGAGAACAAGAGGGCTAAAAGGGACACCAAATTTCACATCGAGCAAGGTGGTGACATGTGGCATGTTGGAAATTTGGCTAAGAATGGATTTCATACACTCTCCATCACCCTCACACACCTAAACTCAACATAGAATAAACCCGGGTTAGCTTAACTACATATGGATGGTTTGAGAGTTAAAATTTTCATGTGTCACACTTTCTTGTCCCTTTGTCCCCTTGACAATTGGGACACAAGGGACATCAGGGACAACAGAGACAAAAAGGACATCATAGACAAATGAGTGCTACAAAGTGTGCCTATGGGAGGTCTTTGATGGTGCACTTTGTGTCCCTCATGAAATGTTTTTCAATAAATTGAAAAAGGGACAAGAGGGGAACAAAATCATTCCTTTCCTGAAATGGAAAGCCAAATTTTACATTAGTTGTCCAAAAATAGCTTGAGAACTTACCGCTTTCACCCTGGAAGCTTAGGATAATGTTTTGGGTTTAAATTTTATATGAATTTGACTCCAAAAAAATTATAAGACTAATGAAATTGGTTTCAAAATATAATATTCCTTCAAATTAAAAAAATTGGCCCTTTTGTTTTCAAAATGAAGGTAGGTCATTGTACCATTTGGAATTATTAATGAAGCCTTTAAACATCGATTAAAATTAATACTCCCACCATGTAGATGATTCTCATACCTTTCCAATTCCTAATTTTTTCCCTCTTAAGTTCTTACAAATCTCACAAAATCATCCAAAGAAGTTCAAGTTTAGTTTTGAACCGCTCATTCCTTCTGCAATCAAACCCCACTTTTGAGAAAATAGTTATGAATGTTCAAAAATATACTTAATCTTAGTAAACCACTTCCAAAACCTTAAAGGTTCTCCAATAGAACCTCTATATTCTTAATTATTTTTCATAACTTTCTTGGAGGGTGCACATAGGCTCCAAAATGATCAAAACTAGTCTTTCAAGGCTTTTGAGAAGACTAGTCTTTCACCGAACTTCATCAATGGAATGATGAAATTCATCACACATTTTTTCAGATTGAGACATGTTTAACAAATTTATTTTAATAACTTTAGGGATAGGGTGATGATTTCAAAGGAGATAGATTTGCCACAAGGAAGACTCGGGAGGATTAGAAGGCATAATTTGTATCAGAGCTATGTTGTCATGTTTTGAATTTTATATTTTTGGGTCAAAGATTTTACATGACAATAACTAGATCTAGCTCATGTACATTGGACTACAATGGTAAATAGACAATCGTAGGCATGTCATGGGTGAGCATCCTAGTGTCTTGTTTAATTGGGAAATGGATTCAATTCTTCACAACTAAGTACAAGTAGAAAACACACATGAAAGGAAAAATTGATGAACACACCTTTGAACAAGAAGGGAAACACACCAACTATGGAAAGAAAGAAAACACCAGAAAGGGAAATTAATTAAAAGAGGGGAAATTTACTGAGGTGGGAGAATAATGTAGACACACTTGGAAATCGGTTGAGAGAAGTACGTACCATTGTGGAATAGTGTGATGAATTCATACTTTCGAAGCTCAAAGATATTCATCCAATCATGCCATGCTATCGTGATGGGTATGCATGGTTTGAGAAGAAGGAGATATAATACGTTTCCATCCTCATAAAAATACTGCACATAAAATACTCTTGCATACAATGACCACTTTGTTTCTTGTTTATAATTTCCTTTCGAAGTATCAACACGATGCCTTGTGACTATGAGAAGCCATTCCTCCATGTTTTAAAAATGGATTCTATGTTCTTTACATGAAGGAATTCACCACTTTGTATCAATTTTGTAACATGGATCATGTTCAAAATCAAGAAAGGCTTTGGAAATGGTAAAATCCAGATGATTCTAACTCCATTCATAAGACTCTTGCATATTCTCATTCATTTTTTCCAAATGATTTCTCTTTGTGCCTATCAACTCATCACTGACCTTGATATCACTTTCTATGATGGAGGTGTTATCTTCATGATGAAGAAATCCACAGGATATTCAAGAATTTTCTTTTCCTTCAGTTCATCATGGATGTAATATTATTCACAAAATGGAAAAAGGGAAAATTTACCTTCACATTCATGCTCATCCACCAAGGCTTCAAGAGAAATTTTCTCTTACCTATTTTTTAATCTCATTGTTTAATTTTTGTGTATAAAACGGAGGATCACAACTTAAATCACCCTTATCTTTCATATTCATGGGGTAAGTCGAAGCTTAATCTTGAGTTGAGGGTATTCAATTTATTCCACAATCTTCAAGATGTCTTGCATAGATTCCTCCTTCAAAGTTTCTAGATAGTCATTTCTACCTTTATTTGAAGAATATTAAAATTATATCTTAGGGAGATGATTGGAAATATGATCTTCACATGGGCATGGCTCATTTTAAAATTCATCCTTCTCCTGATCCACATTTCTTGTCATTCGGGGGTTAACTTCTTGTAAATTTACGCAAACCTATTCTTCATCATTATTAATTAGAGAGAAGAAATCGATGTTGTATGGGAAATTCACACCTTTAAGTTTAATATTCATAAAATTATCCTTCCAAAATGAAGAAGAACACAATTTTGGGGCTATAACTTGAGCACAATCCTTTACTTCATCCCGAACATCTCCCAAAAAGTACAAGGAAAATGGAAGACTTCATACTTTATAAAGTGATAAATATTATACTCCTTTGGTGATGACATGGAAATTAAATCCTTAGAGAGGTCATGTTCAAATTTATCATCTTGCATTTGTTTCAAGAAGGAAATTAGATTCTTTAATTTTATCCATTTTATCATTGGGTATTCATGTATGAAATGAAGAATCAAAATTAGAAAGAAATCCATCAATAATTACCTCAAATTCATCCTCCTGAAGAACTTGAGTATGGGATGGAGGATTCATTTCTTGAACACCTTCATGGTCTATAGAGTCCCTTTCAAGCACTTGGATCATACATTACAAAACAATAATTCTCATCTCTCACGCACATTGCTTATTCTAAGGACTATGTCTCGAGCCAAAATGAATTTATGAATGGAGGTTAAACTATCATGCTTTCTTCATTTTTCTCCAAGGTACTTGAGTTGAATTTCATTGGGAGGATTAAGAAGAGGACAATCATGAGAAGCATATAATAATATTTCAGTGGAAATATACCTTGTAATACATATAATAATTAAAATCCAATTTTGAAAGATGAATCGATTCTTCATTATCATTATGAAAACTTTCAATTTTCTCATTCCTTTTTTTTAGCCTTAACATAATTCAAAATCTCCAAATTGGTTTAGGGATCACAATTTACAACAACAAAAATTCTTTTACAAAATCTCTTTTCAAGGCTGTCATTTCTTCATCTCCATAAGCAAGAAAATCATCCAAAGGAAGAGAGACACATGAAAAACCTTTGAGTTTCTCATTTAGATGTGTTGAGTTAAAAATAATACCTTAAGTAGATTCTTCAATGTCATCCTTTTCATACAAGATTCCATGTCTCTTATGCATATTTATCATTAGGATCTTAGATTCTCAATCATCATTCAAGATCATTCAAATTTTATTTCATCTAGTAGCAATTCTCTTGAATTGAAGCCACATGGATTTGATGATAGAATATTCAAAAAAACAATTTTCTCAATTATAGACATTCTTTTCATAAATAGTGCATAAATGTAACTAACCTTCTTTCCTTTTTCGATTCTCGGATTTTTGTTTAAAGCAAGAAACCTCTTAGTCATGCCAAAAATCCTTACCTTTGTAAGAACCGGTCCAGAATGATGGCTAATAAAAAATTTGTAGATCTTGGTGGTCATATTCTTCTTCATTATTGTTGTCACTTATTGGTATTAAACACCAATCTTGAAACTTCATCATTGTGATGTGGGAAATGAACGTGACATGGATTTGTTCCTTGATAGAGTCACCTTCAAAATATTATTTTCACTTTGAAACCTGATTTTTTATTTTTGGACTATTTATATATATTTATATATATATATATATATATATATATATATATATATATATATATATATATATATATATAATATTTTCCATAGATCTTTAAGGGTGCACGAGGAAGATCTCTCTGCAAACAGAGTCACAAAAAAGTGTTAGAGAAATAATTTTTAATGTGGGTAAATGATTGAGTAGTCACCAACGATTTGGGGTTAAGCCCTCTTTGTGTATGGGAGGCTCCCATTATTGAATGAAAATTAAATATAACTGTGGGGTGGTTGTTAGGTTAGGGATCACATAGGAATTCTCCACTAAACTTGTAGTAAAGTTCTTGTATAGAGTACAAGGGAGGAATTTTTAGTGAGAAGACATAAAGGGGAGTTGGGGAAATAAGGAGAGAGAGGGTTGATATTGTGATTAGGTTTACAAAGTTCACATATAATAAGAAGAGCATGTCCACATTCACCTAGAAGAACATAATAATGCAAAACATCAACAAGATCGATAAACAAGATACACTAAAATCTACGAACATATCAATCAAGGACAAAAATATCCTTCTTGGTTGTACAAGATCATAAATCTTACAAATTTCAAAATTAGAGAGAGTAGAGGAGCATCGACAAAGAGGATAAGAAAAAATGAAACATTAATTTCTTGATGGAGTGGTGATATTTAAGTCAAAAACATAAAAATAATAAAAATTTCCAACCCTCAAATGGAGAAACCATTAAAATTTATAACAATAATTTATTTCCTTTCATCTCCCCAATAGTACTTTTCACCTATATTCATTACTTGTGACCTTTCATATTAGTAGGAGGTGAGTCTTTTTCTTATTAGTGAAAAAGGACTCTTACAATGTTAATGTTGGAAGTAACTAAAGTGAATAAGACGAAATAACAAAGAGTATATTCTCAATTAGGGATTAAAATATAAAGAGAGAAGAAGGAATAGATATAAAGTGATAAGGTTTGACTAATTCGATGAAGATGAGGCTTTTTCTCGATGGAAAATTTTCTAATTTAAATCATGGTGATCAAAATCTCCTCCTTCTCCTGCAGACTATGGGAATTAATCATGATGGTTCTTCCCGATCTCACAAAGAGAGTGGATCACTTTATTTCTCCTTAAATTTTCACAACTAAACCTAGTCCGTAAACCAAATTTGTGATGTTTGAATATCTTGATGCTTCTAATCATTAATGTACTCTATGACATTCATGATTTATGCCGCTTCCCAAGAAACTATATTTTACACACATAGTGACTCACTTTAATCCAGTCCTCAGCGTAGTGTGATTCATATGATCATTTCGTGAATAAATCTGATATGAGTGACTTCCTCCTACCACAATTGGAATGAGTTAGATCATCTAGCTCCTTTTATCAAATCGAGCAATGTAGAAACCACATTATGATGATGCTCTAAGATCATGCAAAGTTTTTCATGACCTTGTTCGGACCACGAAAGAAATTTAAAATATTTTGATAATGGAAAAAATAAGGGAGATATGAAAAACAGGAGTTACCATATCTTTCTAATCTCAATTCCGAGACTTACTATTTTTAGCTAGTCCTATCCATGACTCGCTAATTTTAGCTTTTAAACTTAATTTTTGTAAGGCTTAGGATAATGTTTTGGGGTCAAATTTTATATGTATTTGACTCTAAAACACATTATACGACTAGTTTTGGTAGATTTATAACTTGAATTGTCCTATAAATAAAAAAATTGTCCCCTTTTTCTTTGAAATGAAGGTAGGCTATTTGAATTGTTTGGAAGTATTCATGAAACCTTTAAATAGAAGTTCAACATTAATGTTCCCACCATGTAGAAAATTCATATTACTTTACAATCATTACTTGCTATTCTCCGAAATCCTTACGGAGCTTTTGGAATCATCCAGATAAGTTAATTTTTTTGAGCTACCAATTCCTAGCACTTGAAAAATTGCTTTTGAGAAAATTATCTCTAAATGGTCAAAATTATCCTAAATATTGATAAACTACTTCCAATAGCTTCAAGTATCTTCAATACAACCTCGAGATTCTAAATAAATTTTTAGAAATTTCCCATAGGGTGCACACACACTCCAAAATGATCAAAACGACCTTTCTAGGCTTCTGAGAAGACTAGTCTTTCACTACACTTCACTAAATGGAATGATGAACTTCATTCCACTTTTTTGCACATTTATACATGTTTACCGAATGTATTTGGAATATCTTATGGGATAGGGTGATGATTTCATAGGAGAAAAAGTGGCTAGGAGGAAGACTCGGGAGGATAGGAAGGAAAACATTTCAAGTTATCATGTTTTGAATTTCATATTTTTGGGTCAACAATTTTACATGAAAACACTAACATTTACCCATGTAACTAATTAATTACCTACGGTAAATGGTAAAAAAATAATAGAATGCATAATTTACCTAACGCTAGGTCTTACCGAACATTTTTGTGATCAAAGTATATGTTTAATGAAAAACATTAGTTGCAAATATTTAATTTTGGATGAAAAATCATATTTTTATTTGAGTATTTATTCGAGAGATTTTTGGTGATTCTAGAATATTTCCAGCAAGTGAACCCTTATTTTTTATGCCCAAGAAATTGGTGTTAATTTTATTAATAAAATAATAATACTTTAAAACAACTAACTACACTATGTCACTAGATTGGTCACTAGGAAAAGTGAAAAATCTTGCTTTAGGAGAAAAACAATTAGCTTTATTGTTTAACTAAAATATTTAATGCACTTGTTGAAATTTTTGACAAACTACGAAGGTGACGGAAATACCCTTATGTGCTTAAAATTTGATTAATAAAGAGTCCAGAATAGTTTAGGTTGCACCATTAAATCACCGCCACCATTGTAATGACTATATAATATTATAATGTTAAAAGGTTAGGCTGATAGAGAGATCGAATTTCATTAAGTTTTTATCCCATCATGATTCGAGGTCCATATTTAACCACATCATTATAATAATACTTACTATTACTTTTAATAAATACGTTTGATGTTCACCACATAAGTTAATTAAATTATAACAATTAAAAAATATATATAACATAACTTACATAACCTATATAACTTAATATTGTTAAAACAAATAATGCAATGCACGCTTCCACATATAAGTCAACCTTATAATAAATTGAATGCAACTAATTCAAGAAAGGAATCTAAATTTCTTCTTTTTTTTGGTTTTTGGTTTGTTTCATTTCACTTAAGTTTGAAAAAGTCATATAGGTGTATGGTTAAATAAAATCCATTAGATGAAATGGATCATAGCCCTTGGTTTTTACATGATATAAAGTTTCCTAATTTTCTTATGGAGGTTATAAAGACGTTCTCTTGCCTCAATTTTTTTCATTTACAAGTTTAGTTAAGGTGGAGAAGAACGAATGAAGAGAAAATCTCATGGTGGAAGATTGATTATTTATTTACCTCCATTGTAGCTTTAAACGTGATCTTTGAGTTTGTTTATGTAACCATTTGGTTATAGATTATTTCAATGCAAGCTAAATATGATTTTTTCTAAATTTGAAGCTTATTGTTCATGTATTTTTTCATAACAAATCATATCTTATTTTCAGAGTCACTCATACACACACACACACACACACTTTTATCTTTATGTGTATATATTCATTTTTGCAAGGATATATAGTTAGTTTTAATGTTGTTATGGAGTTCAGACCTATGTTTTCTATTTTTTATTTAATTATAAACAAGATTTATAGCCGATAGAGAGAATCCATGACCTTATGTTCTATCGAAAGGAAAAAAATTCTATTGGGAGCTGGGTTTGAACCCCACCAAGCCTCTAACATTAAATAGACGAGAAACATCATGGCTTGGATGTCATTCTGAACCAAATTTGGGGGAATGCCAAAGCAAAGTCACCCCCTTTTTAAATACATATTAATTACCTTGATGGGGTTTTCCAGTAGGCTTGGCCAACCCCTATCACATTTGTTTTACTAATTTAAACTATCAATAATATTTATCGACTAGTTTATAAGGTCTAGAAAAATTTCAATACATATATTATAATCTAAATAGTTTACTATGACTCGCTTCATTTTTATATAAATAAGTATATCATATATCTATTTTATCCTTTTATTACACATGTAACACATATTTATATCATTAAGTGTTTATATTACAAACTATTTTTCAGTTTTTCTACAAATGAATTTTTTTGCATATATGGGTGTGTATAATTAGAGAACAAAGAAAATTTTATATCAAATCGGAAGAAGGAAATAAGGAAGATCTAATTAATTACTCTAAACTATTTGTAATGGAAAATTTTTACAATGTTACTTAGAGTAATGCATATCTATTGTTACTTTATACTTATTTGTAATTAGAAATTTAACAATATGCTTCAAGATGTAGAACAAAAATATTTTCCCTTTTTTGCAAAATTCTATACTGGCTAGAAAATCCATTTATATACCCGGTTTAATCATCGCCTAGAATCTACTATAGGTTCATTTCAATTCAATGATGAATTTTGGATTTCAATATGGTAAAACATATTATTCAAGGGTTGTTAATATGTCAATTCCAGGATAATTTCTTAAAACAATTTACGATAACGAATCTCTCCTTTACATAAAGTAGAAAATATTGTTATACCAACTCAAATATAGATTCCAATTTCACACGTAGTACAAATTGAACAATGGCATCCATAATTTAATAAGAATGATACAATCACGACATCATCAAAAACTTGTTTCATACCTAAATTTTTAAAAAGGCATTTACAAGAAAAAGGAGGGAAACAAGGTCCGCCTCCCACCATACAAAATAGTAAAATTACTTCCACTCGACCCATAAACCTCGATCCAAGAGAAAATCACTCAATTGTTTGATTAAAATGTGAGGGTAATATAAATAGTGACACACAAACCAAAAAAAAATTAAACAATTACAAGCTTGGAAAATAACACACAAAAAGTAAAGATTTAATTTTATTATTTTCAAACATCACACAAAGAAGGTCATGAAAAATTGCATGAAGGGATGAATACCTGGACTATTAAAACCCTTCAGCCCTCTACATCCATTTTAGAATGGAATACAACAAGGTGAAAACACTAATTTCTTCCCATGTGACTCCCTACATCCACATCTCCTAGGATGTAATAGAATACTCACTAGGTATATTTAATTCAATACCACATATTATTCATTTCATAGTTAAAAAAATTTCCCCTTATCCAACATTAACACCATGGGCCCCTACATCATCCCTCATTCACACATTTCAAATTTCCACCATGCACAACACAACCCCAGCATAGTTTTCAAAATGTAACACAACTCAAGTAAGCATTACAATATCCACATAAATAAAAATTACAAGAAAATAATCTATGTCAATAAACACAGAAAGATTAAAAAATTATGTAGAAAACATACTTATAATGAGAGGAGGTGAATTAGTATTAATAATTTTTTACAACTTGAACTTAACAATCATAAGAAACAATAGTTACACAAGAAATTTGTAGACACCTAAAATTAGCAATTTAATTCCCCATGTCCGCGTCTCACTAGTACACCTTTATTATCACATCGTTGTCATATTATACATTAAATACATTATCACATAATTACGATTTTATCCATTGAATTTTTATCCTAAGTCTTAATTCCATACTTTATATTTACTCCCCGTAAATATCATTCCATAGTTGTAAAATGCTACTTTACCCCTCTTAAAACCACCTAAAACAAAATAAAACCACATTCTAACAAAAATAAATAAAACAAAACAAAATCAACACCATCTAAAACATTTAACAAACTTCCTAGCCCATATAACTATTTTCACACATATATCCTACCATAAAAAAATCTTGATTCAAGAGGTGGTTGTAACCTTTTTCAAGAATCGCCAGCGATTCCCATAATCACTAGCGATTCTCCATGGTTATTAGCAACTCTATATAAAATGCTCCAAACCTCCATTTGAGGTTATCTTGCAGGTGAATGTGACCTTAGGACATCATATTACATTTTCTTTGTATCATATCCCTTTACAAAATTAGTTATCAAGGCATCAACAATCTCTTCTTCTTCTTATGAAGGTCATTCATATGCCCAGGAATCAAATCAATAGTCTTCTTGCATCGCAATCTCCCTCTCTCGGGTAATATCATCTTCTGATCTCTATTCATCAATTTATACAAGGTAAGTGGTTTCCCTTGCTTCATTACATTATTATGCATCATATCCAAGCTTAAATCAACCTTTTTAGCATTCCTTTTGAGTCCCATATTCATCCATTATCAACCTGTACATTTTCACAAAGAATCAATGATGATTCATCCTGCTTGATGAGAGAATCGCTAATGAATTTCCCCCAATCATCGGTGATTCTGTCAAAAAGGTATTTGACCCTTAATCTTATTTAAGATATCTAGATCACATAATCTATTATGACAAGGCCCATCAAGAGTATGTCCAATCATATCAAGCTCATTTGAGCCATCTTGAGCATTTGATCAATTATCTAAATCAATCTATCATCCCACTCCCTTTGTAGTACACAAATATCTACATCCTTGCTCCTTTGAGCCATTTTGTGATTCCTAGAATCCCTTTGGATTAGGTATCACCATCATACCATCATATAGCCTCGACCACCTTAGTCCCTTTGCAATTTGTAGTGTTGGTTATATCGTCTGTTTTATCATTTTATCTTATCATTATCTGATTGATTTCTTGAACGCAGATTGACATCCTTGCAACAAAGTCCATTGGGACTAAATTTTCCAACAAATCTACCAAATATCTATCTAATACCATCTTCTTCTTAGTATCATGACCTACGAGTTCCTCCATCGGCAAAATAAGGAAGGAGATTTCATCCATCAACTACAACATCCATCTCTATAGGTATCGGTAAACCCCATGTCTTCTGAGGTTGGTCTTCTTTTTATTGTTTCACTACATTAATTTGAGTAGAAAAGTAAAAACATCTCTGAACATTCTGCAACACCCATTGGGACCATAAGTCCCCTCTTTCATTCATTCAAATTTCATAGTTTTCACATCTAGGTGTTTTGCTTTGTAATTGCTATTGATTTTTCACATCATTTTATTATTTTTCCTCTTATGATTCATTTTCAAAATCATCTTCATTTGCTTCATCCACTACCTCTACATTTTCATCCCAATCAATTTCAAAATATCCCCTAGACAAGATGTAGTCCTTACGAATGTTATAAACCTATCACATCTCACTTAACTCCGAATTTTCTTTGACATTTTTGCAAATCCGTATAGACCATCTTTTGTTCCTTATAGAGTCTCTACATGTCAACCAATCCAACAAATTATAACAACCCCATCCAATAACCCTATAATTATTCTTCACAACCAAGTTACTTATAAACTATCACTTCTCACCCATGTTAAGAATATCCCATCAATCAATCCTTTCCACATCCTCTCCTTCATCAAAATCTCATCGCAGTCTTAACATCCCCACCTTGAATCCACTCAACTTATCTCGACTTCAATACCTATCTCTCTACCTCAAACATCCCAAACCCATGAAAATATCCCTACTTAGGCCCAATCAAACCCTCTCATCCAAAAACAATAACATATCCAACACCCCTACATGTCTCCCAACATCCCTTTATCACAACCTACTTTGCAAATGATGTATTTTCAAGCTACCCGTTATCAACCTCCACATCAAACCCATAAAAATAGAACCCCCTCCTACTTTGAATTTTCATCAATCAAATCAATCACATCCTCATCTGCACTCACAAGTTAATTCCTTCACATCTAATCCTACAAATGATCCTGCAACCTATGTTGAACATATAATTAAATTGGAAGCTACTACAAAGGGATCCGCAAACACATCATCACTTATGTTCAAGTTTTAATGAACCCACACATCCATCAAGACCTTATAAGCACTATCTTTCGCATTGGGAATTGTGATAATTTAGCTTGTTCCATGGCCATGAGGATCCTCAACAACACATACTAGCCTTTACACATTCTTGTTATTTCATCATCCATGATCAATATCTTCTGTCTTAGAAAATTTGCTATGTCACCTAGAGTACTTGCCTTGGATTGGTAAAACTCCCTCCTCAACACACTTTGCTTTATTTCACTCAGCTAGCTATGTTATTTATCGACCACTTTTTAATAAATGTTACTAAAAATCACCATTTCACCTTTCTACCGTGAAACAATATGAAAAGAAATCCCATATCAATTTTTAACTAGCTAGAAAAGTATTATCAATCAATTTTCCTTGTCACTACCGCAATCCAAATTAATTGAGTTATTTTCTCAATCGTGTTCCCCTCACATCTCATCTACCTTCTAAATCCACATATACCAAATCTTTGGTGAAGCGTTCACCATGTCTAGGAAATTATAAATCCAAGCCCTCGAAGAAGGCTATCTTGATCCTCAATCTACACATATCCCATCGATTCCCCATGGTCTTCCTAAGAACCCGATGAGACTAGCACACATGATGTCATTACTTATATTCCTAACTCCAACACCCTCGATAAAATCATTCAACATAGATATTGCACATCCTTCGAGTCACTTCATCAATGTTATTACATAGGATTTTACCCCAAGGAGACTTGTTCATCACCAATGTTTCCTCTTGAAAACTTAGAACCCATACATCCTCTTTTCAATTATCCTCAAACATCAATAACACCCGTGTCCACTATATCATCATCCATTACCTCCTATCAAACATTAGACTCCGCATTGGAGACTCACATAAGGAGTCATTCATATTCAAATATCTTGATATCTAACCACTTTTCAAACTAATTAAAGAATTAGACATATCATATAACCATAGCCCACCTCAATAATGTCTCGAAACAACATCTCCATCATCCGAATAAGATCTAATCCTATCCACAAATACTCACTTACCATCTAGTTCCGAACCCTGTCCCATATCAAACACTATACAATCAAATCCCATCACATCCATGACCTCACCTCGCCATCCGACGTGAGAGACATGTACCCCAAAATTGTAAGGTACTGTACTACCAAAATAACGTGACATGTGCCCCAATGATGATACAGGTCTCCTCGCAAGGTGTTCGGGATCCGAAAAGATCTCCAAGTGTGCGTTAACATCCCGCATGCCTCGCTTAGCCCCCGCGTGCTTTGTTTTTCCCTTTTCCCCTCTTTTCTTGGCCTTTTTCTTCGATGATGAAATGACGCCGCCGTGCACAGGGCGGCGGTCTCGTGACCGCCACCCTAATTTAGGCGGCGGTCCATAACCGTAGCTCGCCGCCGCTCAAGGCGGCGGTCCTTTACGCATTTTCCAGAAAGCTCTTTTAACACGACTCACATAATTTCAATGTTTTTCCAGCTTTCTTTCACCGCCATAAGCTTCATTTATGATTATGGTTCCCTGGAATAGTGTTTTTCCATTGTTTATAGTTTAAGAGTTCTACTTTGGTTTTTGCCTTGGGTAAATGGAAATGCTATAAATAGATGGCTTGTGCTCAAGCAAATGGCCCCTCAAATTTGCCTCTACTTGCAGTACTACGATTTCTCTTGGCAATAGATTTAGTTTTCATTTTGCTTAGAGTGCTTAGTTTCTTTCATTGCATGCTTAGTTAGTAAGCCACATATCCATCTTGTGCAAGTGTTGCCGTTATTTCATCCAATCCATTGGAATAGGATAGTCTGTTTATCAATAGGAAGCCATTAAAGTTGTAGGTTTTGCTCCTCAAACAGGATAGTTTCAGGTTCTGGACGTTTCATGTTGCATGACTCGCAATAAATCCCACTAGGAATTGCATAAGCCAAGCTCTGTACTCTTGCACTATCCCTCTCCTACTCGCATTGTATTCAGTCTGTATCTTGAGCTGCCTTTGTCCCAATATCTACTTCATTGATGCTAGCATTACACGCTTTTCTGGATCCACGTGAACACGAAGGAACGAGGAGATCACACTGAGGGGACAAGATCACAC
This sequence comes from Taxus wallichiana var. yunnanensis, assembly GCA_018340775.1. Lineage (NCBI taxonomy): Eukaryota > Viridiplantae > Streptophyta > Pinopsida > Cupressales > Taxaceae > Taxus > Taxus wallichiana. The sequence continues at coordinate 384,313,554 of CM031244.1, read as the reverse complement.
ACACCATCGATTCGCCACTATTATGCAGAATCCAGGTTCTAGCTTTCAAAGTTCTAAATTAGAATCATATCAAATAGAGTAGTTAATTGCTTTATTTCAGTTAATTTTACTTTCGATATTGCACAGGAAGTCAGTGGGGATTGATAGTTTCTGAGAGACTATGATTCATTCCTCACTTCTGAGGTAGGATCGAGAGTCTTGCAAATAGATTAGAACAATTATTTCATTATTTAGAGTAGATCTACAAATTACACAGACAAATAGCTATACTCGGTTATCTTGTTTGTTTTAAATTGTTATCTTAGCTGTCAATTTCTAGATGTATTAAATTAGTTGCTAAATTCATTCGAATAGTTCATCAGAAAATACAAAAATAGAGAAATCATATATGCTATAGATATATTCAAAATAGTTAAATTTCACTTTGCCGTAGTTAATTTACATTATTACTTTTGTATGACAATCACGGGACCTAGGGAGCCCAGAGAATACGTATTCGAGCCAATCGTGCCTCAACCCAATCTCATCATAAAGCAATAATCGATATAGATCAAAATCTTAGGATCCAAGTCTTCTCCGACAATGATAAGCTTACAAAAATCAATTCCCAGAAAGAGCGGATTAAACATAGAAGACGACTAAGCGCACACATTTTGGTCGAATCAACCAAACTATAGATTACCCTAGGTAACATCCATATGACTATCGTAGAAGGGGCAAAGAGAACAAACCTTTGTTGCGATCCTTTGGTCCCACACCATGCACGTAGGAGACACTCTTACAGATGTAGATACCAGCCTAAGAATTCAGGTTGCAAAGAACGCCCGTGAGGCACTGAGAAGATCACACATCTATTAGTTTTTTGAATATAGAGGTCCGAGAAAGCATACGATTACTAGGGTGTTAGGGATTAGAACTAACTCTACGCATGACCATAACAGACCGCAACAACCAGAGTCTACGGTTATGCATCCACAAATCCCAACCCAACGAATCCGTAAGTCAATCGATATAGACACTACTAGCCTACGCACACTAGTATTTAGATCCACTCCACTTCCACCTATCATCATCGAATACAGTTATCCTTACTAGATAAAACAACTAACAAAGCTAGAGAGTTCTGGACTAGGCCAAAGAATCATCCATAGAGTCAACTATATTTACCATCCACCATATGACCTTATCTGGAGACATACACGAAACTATCCTAGGTCATTTTCCACGTATTCCACAACCCATAGATCGAATCACGCCAGAGCTTGATATTTATTGGAGCCTTCGAGCAGTCATCCTTTCCGATCGATCTATCACACTAGTTCAAGTTAAAAGGGCCTTCTTTGCCTTAGATTCGTAAATTCCACTAGTACGTATTGAAGACATTAGATTGCCTAACTAGTCTGTCTGCATCCCATACATATTCCATCCCCACCGGCTATCTCGGCATGACCTCGGGAGGTCGGGTGTGAGGAAGAGTTACTTGTAGATTCCCACGCTCGCTTGTCACTTTTCCATCGTACAAAATTGGTGAACCCGACGTGAACTTCCTACTTTCTAGTTCGAGTCATATTATTACGTGTTCTTCAAAATTAGTATACTTTTCATCTTTTCCACCTCATTAGCTTTCACCATCACCTTCGCTCCTTCCCATTATTCTGCGGGTATTCATATACCCCCCGAATATGTCGATTCGATGCATATGGCAGGCCCCTCTTGGGCCTTGAGGCTTACTACGCCCAACAAAATAGACAATCATCACCCTCACTCTCAGTATGGGGTGACAACTACTCAACTAACCAGTTGTCAACACAAACTCCAAGAATCAGATATAACTCATCGTTTCAAACTGAGGAGTTAGATCAGCTCACTCAAACGCAACAAACAGAGCCTTCAGGCTCGAATAACATGACGTTCACGAGAATCTGGTTCATCTCCTCAGATGCTGCTTAGACCACAAATTAGTAGACAATCAGACTCATACCGAGGTTTAGACGATGAACATTCGGTACGTTATGCCAGGAATGACCAACGTTCTCGAAGTATGTACCCACCTATAGGAGGTTTACAAACACAACCCAAGGTCTCTTTTCAAGAAAATACCTCCATGCCACTACATATAGGAAATTCCCTCGGGGAAACTTGGCAGGGCAGCGATCAGTTCATAGTGGGATATCACATGCCTATACAACACCATGATATACAACAAATGCCACTACGGCAAAACACCGTGACTTCACCAAATGAAGTCATTTCAACGTTAGTAGAAAAAGTGAGAGGGTTAGAACTTGCCCAAGCAAATCAAAATTCTCAATTCATGCAAATAGAAGTTCCCCCACACCATCCTAGTCAAATAGACCTCCTCACAGGTTAGGCATGACTCCTCAGTATTCACAACAAACGCCAACTAGACCCACCATTTCTAACGCTGTTCCTCCCGGTCTAGTACAAAATAATCCATTCTTGGACAATACCCCTTCATACTTAAACATGTACTCCAAATCACCACAAGGGGATATGTTCTCCTCTCCCGGTATTTTTACTCAACCACAGGGGTTTCCTTACGCCCCTACCAATGCATATGCAATGCCATATCAACAACCCATTCCACCGCCGCTCCCTCAGCAGGCACCATCAATGGTCGAAACCTATGCGATAGGGACATATTCAGAATACTTGAAAGAGCCCTTAGATTTCACCATACGAAGCGTCATGCTTCCAAGACCTCTTCCCGATTTTCCCAAATACAAAGGTGAGGGAGATCCAAACGCACATATCAAAGCTTACGCTACAGCCATTCGAGAACTACTCCCATGGGATGGGGTTGTTGCTAAAATATTCCCCAAAACTTTGGAGGGTATCGCTCTCGACTGGTATTATAGAATACCTGAGGCTTCCATCCATTCGTTCAAACAACTCGTTTCAGAGTTCATTAAGGCCTTTGACATGAATAAACTATTAAGGACAGGAATCAGGGAATTCTTGCACATTAAACAAGAACACAATGAATCTGTCACCCATTTCATCCAAAGGTGGCGTACAGTTCTTTATTCTTCGGCAAGTGCTCCGAACATGGATCAGATGGAACTATGTGATTTATTCCTTCATTCTCTTAGCAGAGAGGTGAAGGAAGAAGTCCAGAAGTTCCCATTAAGAACTTACGATGAAGTACTTGAGAGTGCTCTTCGAATAGATCAAGCAACAATTGATAGTGGTCGCAAAACATATGGAGCAAATGGGAGGTTAGTCACCTCCAACCAGAACACTACAGCTTATCCTACTACCACGAACGTCAATCAAGGACCTAAAATCCTTAATAAAAATCGGGGTGTAACAACAGATGGAGTAACCGATCAGCCTAAAAAGGTAAATACTGTGAATACTTCACCACCAATGAACAATCAACGAAACAACAACTTTACCCCAACAATCAATACAGTGGATTTTAACCATCCACAACAACAACAACAACAACAACAACAATGAAATCCCACAGAGGGTCCGAGCCAAAATTCAACTAGATACCAAAACCAGAATTCAAACCAAAGACAACAAACGCAAAATTTTAATCCTAGTAGACAATGGTTTGATCAAAATTTTGGACCACAATACACACCAAACCAACAAACTAGGAATTACAATCCTAATTCATATTGTGGTTTCCACAAAATTCGGGGCCATGACACTAGAACGTGCCGTGACTACAACAAATTCATGCAACGCTTGCCAGATGAACAAAGACAACTTTTCATGGATATGTTCTTGGCAGATCCTACGTCACCAGCATCAAATACCTTCGCAGGGGCGTTTCCCTCAGAATGCTCCCCTCAAGATCTTTAATGATCCACTCCCAAATCACGATAACAATAGGCTAAGTCCAAATGGGACAAACAAAAGCATAATGACGGGAAACAATGATCATGAAGCCTCAACTTCATTAAATCCATCAGTTGCGCCACAATTAGGAAGTCAGCCAAGACCCAAGATAGTCGGTTTAGTAGAATTAGATGCCGAACTACCCATCAAAGCTGTAACAAGGACACGAGAGTATTTCTCTCAGCCAAGTCCAAGCCACCTACCAGAGACGGATAACATCCAACAAATCATAAAAAACCTGTGGGTGCCTATGATTTAATTAACGACCTAACAAAAACCTTCTCGCACATCTCCTTTTTGGATTTATTAAAAAATTCCCCTGCTCACAGGGCTGCTCTTTTAGAGGCATTAGGTTTGGGCCATTTAATTAACATCACTCCACCTCCTGAAACACAGGTAAATCATATAGACTTCGATGTTCATCCTCCAGGGCAGGCGGATAGGGATGTCGAATTCATATTCGAGATAAACAAAATGCCGACAGATGCTGAGATCGCTCATCGAGGTGATCCAACCTTACATTTGACAAGTATGGGTTTATAACAACTATGTAAAGCGTGTAATGATAGATGATGGGGCGGTAGTTAACATAGTCCCCTTCTCTTTCCTTCAAAAGCTAGGGTATGGAGAAACCAATTGTTCCACAACTCAAAACACACTAAGAGGCTATGATAGTCTTAAAGCCACCTCGGTTGGAACTATAATATTACCGGTCACCTTAGGACCCAAAACCATCTTGACTGAGTTTTATATTATAGATCGGGAAACTAACTATAATATGATCCTCGGCCGACCCTGGATACACCGCATGAAGGCAATCCCTTCTACTTATTTCAAGAAGTAAGGTTTTTACACTTAGGAAAGATATTTTTGGCCAAAGGTGATCCAAAACCATTCGATGTACACCTAGCTGACTTAAAGAAAAGACCAAAGCATGCACTCATTTTGAACTCCCAACAAACCAACTTAACAAACCTATCGACGTAAAACCAAAAGAAAGGTTGGTACCTACGATAGATCTTGAAACTATGAGCCTAGCCAAGGCAACCCCAACCTCCAAAGATGAGGCTAACACTCATAGAAAACAATATCATTAGGAACTACCGCAAAAATCGTTGAATTAATAGAACAAGATCTACCAATGTTCTTACCATTTGATTCTGTAGGCGTGGGATATTCCCTGGGTGTCGGTTCTCTCCCAGCGGTGGATCTCTGTATGGTGGAAGTAGAATGCACAAACACAACAGATATCCCAGCGTCCATATTCCCACTAAATATTGACACTCCATTTTGATGGAGCTAGATGTCACATGAGCGGGGCAGGTGTAATCTTTACTTCCCCTGAAGGAAAAGTCTTACCTTTCACCTTCAAACTAAATTTCGAATGTACAAACAACGGTGCTGAGTACGAAGCCCTCCTCCTTGGCCTCATTTTAGCCAAAAGGATCGGTGTTAATAACATCAGGGTGTTAGGAGACTCACAATTGGTAGCAAACCAAGTCTCTGAGATATATGAAACCAAAGCCGAGCACTTACAGCTTTACAAAACAACTGTATTAGATTTAAGCAAGGAGTTTGACTTCATATCAATTGAAGCAATCCCACGAGAACACAATCTTCTTGCTGATTCTATAGCAACCTCAGCATCACGCTTTACTCCAAATAGTAAGTTAGAGGATACCCATTTCATGGTATCCCTTCGTGATAAACCATTGATAAAAACAATGACAAATTCTCTTTAAAACGGAAATGAATCTACTATCCTAGACCACATTGATAGTGATATGGCCACTCTGAATTACTTAAACGCCTATGCGGCATTACATCTCTCCTATCATATGGTAGATTTGTCTTTAATCCCGCATTCGTCTTCCTACTTCGAAATCCCATGATGGAGCTTCCCTCGCAAATGGAACCTAGCGTATACACAGTAGAAAATAGGGACGATTTGGATTTACCTCTAGCCCCACCTGAGTTTGAAGAAGGTAATGCCTCCTTAATCGAAGAGACAATTGATGTTAACATCGGAATGGAGGATGAACCAAAGATCTTGAAACTAGGATCCTCGCTAACCCTAGAAGAAGTAGAAATACACACTCGAATCCTCAAGGAACATCAGAAGGCTTTCACATTTAATTATAAGGAAATGACAGGAGTTACACCCCACATTGCGGTGCACAACCTCGTCACTAAATCTGATGCAAAGCCAGTTAAACAAAAATCAAGACCCATGAAACCTAAGGTAGCTCTCATGGTGAAAGAGGAAGTAATAAAACTCCTCCAAGTAGGATTCATCAAACCAGTCGATTACTCTCAATGGGTATCTAATATCGTTCCCGTTCTAAAAAGAATGGGAAGATACGCATTTGCATAGATTTCCGAGACATTAACAAAGCGTGTCCTAAAGATGACTTCCCATTACCATCCATAGATGTCATTGTTGATGCAACAACTGGATTTGAACTTTTGTCTCTCATGGATGGATTCTCGGGATACAATCAAATCAGAATATCTAAACAAGACCAAGCTAAAACCACATTTATAACTCCTTGGGGAACCTATTGCTACGTTGTTATGCCATTCGGTCTCAAGAACGCTGGTGCTACATACCAGCGAGCTATGACATATATATTTCATGATCTAATTCATAAAATTGTGGAGTCCTACGTAGATGACTTGTTGGCTAAGGCCAAGAAGCGCTGTGACCACCCGGAGGTGCTCCGCGTCATTCTTTCACGTCTAATAGAATACGGAGTCACACTAAATCCAGAGAAATGTGTCTTTGGTGTAACAGGAGGAAAGCTCCTAGGTTACATCATATCGTCACGAGGGATAGATGTTGATCCAACCAAAATTCGGGTTGTCCTCGAAATGGTCCCACCTTCGAATGAATCTGGAATCAGGTCATTTCTCAGAAAACTTGGTGCAATCCGAGATTCATCCCAGACTTAAGTTTCGCCATTCATCCAATCAACAATCTACTCAAGAAAGATTATAGTATTGATTGGACTGAAGATTGCAATAAATATTTCGACGCAGTTAAGCGTTTCTTGTTATCACCACCTACGCTAATGCCACCTAAGCTAGACCACCCGTTAATTTTATATTCACGAGCTACCGATGTCTCGCTGGCCTGTATGTTGGCCCAAGAGGATGATGACAAGAGAGAGCGCATGATTTATTTCATTAGCCGAACATTGCTCGACTATGAAACACATTATACACAAGCAGAATGAGAATGCCTCGCCATAGTCTTTGCAACCAAACGCTTAAGACACTATATGTTGAATCAAGAAACAAGGGTCATGGTAAAAACGGACCATTTACGAACTTTCCTCACACAAGGGTCCTTGTCTAAGAAGGCTGGATGTTTTATAACCTTAATGGGGGAATTCAATTAACATTTGTAAATCAGAAGTCGGTTAAAGGACAAATCATCGCGGATTGGTTAGCTGATAACCCATTAGACGGAGGTGATCTAGTAAATCTAGACTTTCCCGATGAGTGCGTATACTACATTGAAACCAGACCTCCTATCTCTGAGTGTCCCTGGTACACTGATATCATTAATTATATCATGGACCATACGTATCTAGAAGGGCTACACCGTAGCAAAGAAGGTGGTTACGCATTATTGCAGCCAAATACGTCATTATAGAGCAAGTGCTCTATCGAAAAGCATTCGATGGAATGCTCCTAAGATGTGTCGACATAGAAGAATCCAAGAAGATTCTCTACAAATCTCACAGTGGAATGTGTGGAGGCCACTTTGGTGGCCATGCTACCACTCACAAAATACATCGAATGGGATATTTCTGGCCCACTCTAGAACACGACGCAGTAGAGTTTGTACGAAGGTGTCATAAGTGCCAAGAGTTCTCCCATGAGATCCACATGCCAGCACAAGCTCTACAACCAATTGCTACTCCATGGCCCTTTTCTACGTGGGGTCTCGACTTGATAGGGAAATTCTCTCCCTCATCTACAGATGGCCATAATTTTATAATCACGGCCACCGAATATTTCACCAAGTGGGTAGAGGCTATGCCTCTTACTACTGTACGGGTTCTGTAATCGCCAAATTCATTTTGAACCAAATCATTTGTAGGTACGGTGTCCCGCAAGTCATTATCTTAGATAATGGGACTTCTTTTAAGAATGACGAAGTTCACGAACTGTGTAATAAATTTAAAATAAGCCATCATACGGCTTCCTTGTATTACCCTCAAGCCAACGGATAGGCTGAAGCAACAAATAAAACACTAAAATCCATTCTCCTTAAAACGGTGAAAGAAAACAAATGAGATTGGCACTTGAAGTTATATCCGGCCTTATGGGCCCACCAAACCTCAATAAGAACACCAATGGGAGCAACTCCTTTCTCACTAGTATTCGGGGCAGAGGCAGTTCTCCCACTTGAGGTTGAAATACCCAGTCTCCGTATTTCATTACAAGGGATTCTGGATGAAGACGCTTACAGGGAAGCACGTCTCTCCCAATTAGAAAGCCTAGATGAAGCTAGGTTAGATGTTGAACAACGACATAGAGCCTATGCTGACCGGATGTGCCGGCAGTACAACAAGAAAGTCTATGAACGTGACATATATGAAGGTGATCTAGTTCTAAGGCTAGACAACCGTATCGACAAAAAGACCGGCGAAGGAAGGAAGTTCCGGCCTAAATGGTTGGGCCCATACCGAGTCATGAAGGACTATGGAAATGGTGCATACCTCTTATGTATGCTGGAAGGTGAGGAATTTGGTGAAATGGTCAATTCCCTACACCTCAAGCGGTTCTACGCGTAAGCAACTAGCACTATTTATAATTACATTTACATTGCATCTTCATATAGATTAAGATCATTTTGTCCGCTTGTTTTGTACACAAATTGTGATCAAGGAATTTTGTTCTCAAAGCAATTCATTACAAACTCATGATGTTGTTGGCATAAACACTCTAATCATACTTCTCCATTTCCATGATATCATCAAAGTTATTTCGAATCATGTCATCAAATAAAGCTAGATATGACAAAGTCTTAAACGGTAACCATACCAAGATCTCATGGGCTTGTTCTCACTTTTGGTTTCTTCTTAGGATAGGTGTCTTGCCTATGGTCTGTTCTAGAAGCTTCATGGTGTCACATCTATCCCATATGTATATCTCTTTGGAAATAAGCACATACTGACATTTTACTCAAGAAAACAAGTCAAATATTAATCAAAACAGAAAATTTTAATTTTACACATTTCCTTGCCCCACCAACCTTTGGTGATGAGCTTGCGTCTCTTACTAGTGACGTAGGGTTGGGAAAGGATGGAAATTCCCTTACTCACCTATGCTTTGTCCACGGTGATAAACCCACGCTTCTTACTGGTAGCATGGGGCAAAGTGTAGGGGGTCCTCTTGACAAACAAATGCAAAAGGTCATAAGAAAACAATTCAAATCTCGAAGTCTTTGAGTCAAACACAAATGAATCAGATGTCCAAAATTCCAAAAGAGTTCAAAATCCTAAAAACCCAGATTTTGTCTACTATGTGGCCATCTAAGGATCTAAGTCTGGATAAACCGCAAAGTAAGTAGCATTCTAAACTATGAAGTCACTCGGGTAGAGTAAGCTTGTAGCTTCCCAATTTGGTTCCACCAAAACTTTGTCTATCTTTCATCACTATCATTTCAGCATATTTCACAACTTGTGCCCTTTCCAACTCTCGGTGATAAGCCCTCGCATCTTACTAGTTGCGTGGAGTTGGGAGTAGGGGCAGGTTTATCTGCTCATCATACCGGTTTATATTTATCACTTTGCCAAAACAAATATGAAGTATCAAAAATTGCTTAAAGAAAGTAAGATTCAAAATCACATTATATCTACATCATCATATATCAGCATCATGAAATACAAAAGGAAAATAAACACTTGCATCATTTGTTCTCCATTGCATACATTTTAAAAGAGCATACAAGTATAAACATCATAATCTACATGAGGAAACTAGAAAAGAAGCAGAGCCATAAATGCCAAAAGTTTGATCCAAAAAGAATATATATATATATATATATATATATATATATAATGATCAACATTTCTGTATAATGCCATCATGCACTAAGCATGGTCAAAACACTCAAAGAGCCCGGGATATACAAAAGAATGTATCATACAAAATCTAGGAGAGCCAAGTGGCTTCTCAATCCCTACGAGACCCCTCTGAAGGCGCACGCCCACGCCTAGGACTCCGAGCTATGCCGGCGCTCTGAATGCACGGAGGGCTCAGGATCCCGAGGGCAGCCACAGTCTCACCACGAGAATGGCTCCTCATCAAGTGCTCGGCCGTCCTATACCCCGCTAGCTCCGTGCGGAGAGTCGATACCATCCTGGCCACATGCCAGACTAGGGAAAGATGTCAGTGTGCCTACCAGCTGCTGAGGGCTCCCAACATCTACAGATAGCTCTGCGGGTCCTCTCCATGGGGATCATCAGGGTATCAGTACATACCCTGCGAATCAAGTCCCGCCACTCATCGGCAGTCTCTGCAAACAAAGGAGAAAACAAATTAGAAACCAAACAAGAGATTAGAAATACAAGATAAATAAAAGGAGAGATAGTAACTAAGGAGATCCTAACTAAAAACAAACATTAAAAGGAGAGAGGGTAACTTACTCGGATCACCAGGCCTCCAGGATGGATCTATAGGATCAGCACCTACCACGGATGCCACTACCGACTGAGGGGCTGCTCCGTGGCTGGAGCAACGTAGTGCCCCACAATGGACTCATCCTCCCCACCATGGCCCTGGGAGAGTGGCTCCTCTGAAACCAGAGTCACTCTCTCTACACTCTGCTCGGCCCTCTCTGCCTGCATGATATCCTGAGTGTCATGCCACTCAGGATCACTGTCCTCCTCGGTGTCCTCCTCTGTCTCTCCCCCTGTAAACTCCTCAGACTCAGAGTCTATGTCAATGGGGTCATCGCTGCTATGGGCAGGACCCGCGCAATCTGAAGCAAGGGTGCCTGAGGCGCACCGGCTCTCCCTCTGGCACGTACTATCCTCCTGGCCGCAATAGGAATGCCAGGAGTAACCACTGTCCAACCCCGGCCTCTAGGCCCCCCTCTGGCCTCTCGGACTGATCTGTATACTGGCGCTACTGGGGGAAGCATACCCACGTATGGTAGGCCAAACTGCTGAGGAACTCGGCCAAAGGGGTGCATCTCCACTCACCCCACTCTATCAAAGCTACCTGCCCTGTCATGGAGCAGAAATCAAAGTAAGAGCCTCCTCGCCCCATATACCTGCCATAGTCTGATATGGTGTGGCCTCCATGTCGGCAGTAGTCAGAGAAGCAACTAGCTGATGAGGTGCTCGGAGCACCGACATATCTATCCATCTGGCTGCCCTCACAGCTCCGGGATCTGCCACCTCTACACCTCTACCGTAGGGGATGAAGTGCTCATAGACCCAACTCATGACTAGGGTCGGGTGGCTCAAGGACTGCCCCTGTAAATGGACTACCCTATATAGATCATGGTAGGTGGTCCCAAGTATGTCTGCTCCCCAGGCATATATCCGGCCATGTCCCTCTATCTGTGTAATAATGGGGACCAAGCAATATAACAATGTATCTCCTCCCTTGTCCCCGATCAGTCTCGAGGCAAGGATCCCCATGATGGCCTGGTGAAGTAAGGGGATGGGAAAACTAGGAATGGATCGAACTCTAACCCCCTTCTTCGACCCCGTGGAGATGACTACATCTCCCATGTATGTGGCCCACTGTGCTATCTGGGCCCACGAACCTGCTGTCTCAAGGGTGAGACGTCTCCCAATAATCGGGACCCCCAGAATACGATAGACATCCTCCAAAGTAATAGTCCACTCACCGCGACCCCTGGCAATCGGAAGGTGTTCCGATCAACATCCCAATATGAGAACAAGTCACAAAGAATGTGACTGGAAGGTGTAACATGGGGCATGCATGAGATGCGTAGTATCCCGGCCCTCTGAAGAGTGTCCTCCTCATCCTGTGAAAGGGCATCCAATACTCCTGGGAGCCAGTCACACTCCCTCTCTCGGCTCCACCGATATACTCCTCTCGCCTGCATACACCCAAAAACACACAAAAAGAGCAAGTTAGCATCTGAATAATACTGGAAAAATCATGAAAGCACGTAGAAATGCTAAAAATGCAAAAGCAATTTCAAATAGATGATCTTTTTGCATTCTGTGCAAAACCGCCGCCCTGAGCAGGGAGGCGGTTTTGTAACCGCCACCTTAAGGGCAGCGGTCGTGTAACCGCCGCCCCGAACAGGCGGCGGTCGTGTAACCGCCACCCTGGGCAGGGCGGCGGTCGTGGCCCGAAAACCCACGCGGGTTTTTAAACCTAAAAAGCCCAAAAAATGACAAAACAAGACCATTCTAACTAAAACAAGGCCTACCCAGTAGGTGCCCCCCCTAGATGAACCTTTTAACACTAACATTTTCAAAAATTACCCCCACGACAAAGATTTTAGCATTTCAAAATTAAGGGGGTAAAAGGGATAAATTGAAGAAAACTAACCTGTGATCTCGCGGGTCGATGTTCTCGCTCACGGAGGCATGATCACTATCCCGTCATGGACATTTTGACTCTACTCACGCAAGAAACCGTCACCGTGGGTTCCAGAGCTCAAAATCAATCAAATCAACTCGCGCAAATGAATAGGAAAATGGGCCCACTTTCATATATATAGCACCCTGATTCATTTTAAATGCCTTTTTCCACAGGTTTGGAGCACCGACAGAGGTAAGTTCTTATCCCCGCACAAATGGTACATCCTCATTTCCCATTATTTTAGCGTTTATTTTCCAAACTATTATGTCTATCTGCACTTGAGTTCTCTTTTCGTTTTGCAGGTAGCGGGAATTTTGGACGGCGTCATTTCAACACACGGACGTATCAGGTATAACTTCTAACTTCCCATTTCGGGACCGCCATACTCGGACCCACCGTTTTACGCCTCTTCATGGCTAAAATGCTTCTCCGAGGGGGCAATATGTACGTACCCAAAATTGTAAGGTACTGTACTGCCAAAATAACGTGACATGTGCCCCAATGATGATACAGGTCTCCTCGCAAGGTGTTCGGGATCCGGAAAAGATCTCCAAGTGTGTGTTAACATCCCGCATGCCCCGCTTAGCCCCCGTGTGCTTTGTTTTTCCTTTTCCCCTCTTTTCTTAGCCTTTTTCTCTTGAAGAAAAACCGCCACCCGCTCAGGCGGCGGTCTCGTGACCGCCGCCACGAACAGGTGGCGGTCTCAGAACCGCCGCCTACTCTCAGGCGGTCCTTTACACATTTTCTAGAAAGCTCTTTTAACACGACTCACGTAATTTCAACATTTTACCAACTTTCTTTCACCACCATAAGCTTGCATTTATGATTATGGTTCCTTGGAATAGTGTTTTGCCATTGTTTATAGTTTAAGAGTTCTATTTGGTTTTTACCTTGGGTAAATGCAAATGCTATAAATAGATGGCTTGTGCTCAAGCAAATGGCCCCTCAAATTTGCCTCTAATTTCTCTTTGCAATAGATTTAGTTTTCATTTTTCTTAGAGTGCTTAGTTTCTTTCATTACATGCTTAGTTAGCATTGTTTTACTGTTAGTAAGCCACATATCCATCTTGTGCAAGTGCTGTTGTTATTTCATCCAATCCATTGGAATAGGATAGTTTGTTTATCAATAGGAAGCCATTAAAGTTGTAGGTTTTGCTCCTCAAACAGATAGTTTCAGGTTCTGGACATTTCATGTTGCATGACTCGCAATAAATCCCACTAGGAATTGCATAAGCCAAGCTCTGTACTCTTGCGCTATCCCTCTCCTACTCGCATTGTATTCAGTCTGTATCTTGAGCTGCCTTTGTCCCAATATCTACTTCTGATGCTAGCATTACATGCTTTTCTGGATCCACGTGAACACGAAGGAACGAGGAGATCACACTGAGGGGACAAGATCACACACACCGTCGGATTCGCCACTGTTCTGCAGAATCCAGGTTCTAGCTTTCAAAGTTCTAAATTAGAATCATATCAAATAGAGTAGTTAATTGCTTTATTTCAGTTAATTTTACTTTCGATATTGCCAGGGAAGTTGTGGGGATTGATAGTTTCTGAGAGACTATGATTCATTCCTCACTTCTGAGGTAGGATCGAGAGTCTTGCAAATAGATTAGAACAATTATTTCATTGTTTAGAGTAGATCTACAAATTGCACAGACAAATAGCTATACTCGGTTATCTTGTTTGTTTTAAATTGTTATCTTAGCTATCAATTTCTAGATGTATTAAATTAGTTGCTAAATTCATTCGAATAGTTCATCAGAAAATACAAAAATAGAGAAATCATATATGCTATAGATATATTCAAAATAGTTAAATTTCACTTTTCCATAGTTAATTTACATTATTACTTTTGTATGACAATCACGGGACCTAGGGAGCCTAGGGAATACGTATTCGAGCCAATCGTGCCCCAACCCAATCTCATCATAGCAATAACTGATATAGATCAAAATCTTAGGATCCAAGTCTTCCAACAATGATAAGCTTGCAACAAATCAATTCCCAGTTGAGCGGATTAAACATAGAAGATGACCAAGCGCACACATTTTGGTCAATCAACCAAACTACAGATTACCCTAGGTAACATCCATATGACTGTAGAAGGGGTTGAAAGAGAACAAACCTTTGGTTGTGATCCTTTGGTCCCATTATCAAAATGATGCAGAGACACTCTTACAGATATAGATACCAGCCTAAGAATTCAGGTTGCAAGAACACCTGTGAGGCACTCTGAGAAGATCACACAGCTATTAGTTTTGAATATAGAGGCTGAGAAAGCATACGATTACTGGGTGTTAGGGATTAGGAACTAACTCTACGCATGACCATAGCAGGACCGCAACAACCAAGAGTCTATGGTTGTGATCCACAAATCCCGCAACCCAACGAATCCGTAAGTCAATCAGACATAGACACTGGCCTACGCACACTAGTATTCAGATCCACTCCACTTCCACCTATCATCATCAAACAGTTATCCTTACTAGATACAACAGCTAACAAAGCTAGAGAGTTCTGGACTAGGCCAGAGAATCGTCCATAGAGTCAACTATATTTACCATCCACCATATGACCTTATCTAGAGACATACATGAAACTATCCCAGGTCATTTTCCACGTATTCCACAACCCATAGATCGAATCACGCCAGAGCTCGATATTGATTGGAGCCTTCGAGCAGTCATCCTTGCCGATCGATCTATCACACTAGTTCAGGTTAGAGGGCCTTCTTTGCCTTAGATTCACAAATTCCACTAGTACGTATTGAAGACATTAGATTTCCTAACTAGTCTTTCTGCATCCCATACATATTCCATCCCCACCGGCTGTCTCGGCACGACCTCGGGAGGTCGGGTGCGAGGAAGAGTTACTTGTAGATTCCCACGCTCGCTTGTCACTTTTCCATCGTACAAAGACCCTATCCTCTATCTAAATAAAACATTACATAAGATTTGAAACCTATCAAATTCACCATCTCACCCTCGTAATCTATCATATAACCCCTCCTTTACCAAAAATATATATTACAAAATAAAAACACACATCATCAAAAGTCTAAACCTTACCATCCATTTTGGGACTTCACCTTTGTTATAATCCAAATATAGAACTCCACCTTTACCATCCATTTTGGGACCCCATCCTTTATCTCAATATCACGTCACATTGTCATACCCTATCTCATCCATAATCCATCCTCGTTATCCATTTGGGACCTCATACATTATTCAATTATATCAATCCCACATCATACCCTCTCTCCTATCAACATTAAAATGTACCTATGATGTTTCAACATCATACGACATCTATGAATCTACTCCCATCCAAAAATTAGACATATCATACTAATCATTCTCGTAAATCAAAATACATTAATCCAAATCCCCCAAAATTTACTTACATTAACATCCTCGAGAGGTTCATGCGGGCTTCTCTTATCACATTACCACTAATCAAAACACCCAATCCACATTCTCGGAAACCTACTTGGTACAATCAAAATAAAACATGTACCTATCATAGAATCCCAAGTCATAGCATAAAGAGTTGTAAATTTCTTAGATCCATAATCCAACAACTCTTCCTCATCAAAATATTCTCTAAGAAGAAGAACATCCTAAGCCATCATTCATATCATTAACACCTCCACCCCAAATGTCTGCGGCACAAGAGGGCATCCTCAATCTCATGTTACCAAACCTTTAACATACATCTCGCATTAAACCTTCCATTCAAATTCTCTCAATCTTTCTATTTTTCATGCCTTTCCTTGAGGGTCTTTTAATTTCATCAACATCTACACCTAAGTCATTGACCATTTCCTCACCGACATTTGCAAAACTAGGGGCTCATTCTCAATCGAGCTTGACAAATATTTTTCATACATATTTTCATGACCTTTGATTGAATGTCCCTCATCTCAAATCCTTACGGTTCACTCACCCACATGAACCTAGAATCATCATACATGAAGAATTAGTAAAATATAAGCTTCATCATCTACCCATCCTCATCAATTTTCCTCTCATATCGTATCTACATTTTCAACATCTCATTTATCAAGATCTATTTTTTTACAATATACTCAATCAATCAAGATCAAAACTTCAATCATCCTAATCTAAAAGCTATTGTTCGTTTCAATGCATGTCATATCTATCCAATGTTTCATTCTAGGGGAATCCTCTATAATGAGACTTTGAAAGTATTACCTTGCACATTCTCTTAGCACATCTTCACAAAAATTATCCTATCAATATAATCCAAATGTCACTACTTTGGAAAGGAGTAAATGTGGAATTTTTCCCCTAATTAGATTAGTCCATATAGTATGGGCCAACCTCTTGAATGCCTTACACTTATGACATTTTCTACGCTTAACACATTGACTTTGTCATGACAATAGTCACATCAAATATCATATCCCATCAAATCGACCAATCATCTTATAATTGTAATGGTTTGAAAGAATGTGGTTTTCCATCGATATCCTCATAAACCTTAAAGATTAGCACCATGACTTTGTTCATCGCATCTTTCACATGGACAAGTTCCCCTTAGTAAGAACCCTGCAATCATTACTTCCATCCACCTATCATGTACTAATTGAAATCACATCATGGGGCACGTATGTTTAGGTCATGTACACATATTTCCCCTCCTTGAAACATTCTATTGGGGTCATGCCTCAACTCAAAATAAAATTCAAACTATCTATGGATGCTCTTTATAAAAATAAGAAATAATAGATTGGTCCTCGAAGGAAATATATTCAATATATATATATATATAATTATATATATAATTCAATAAATAAATAGACTGATCCCTCGAAGGACAACTACCTATAAAAATCATCGATCGATCCCTCAAAGGATGACTCTTTGTAAAAATAAAAAATCAAACCCAAAAGTTAAAATTATAGACCGCTCCCTTGAAGGATGAATAACTATGTAAAAAGGCTTCCCGCATCGATCAACCTTTAAAAATTAAGATATCAAAAAAATTCTAAGGAAATATTTTTGGATTGATAATATTTCCCATCAAAGAAAAATTCCCGCATCGATCAGTTTGCATCAAAAATAGGAGTTATAGCTGGAGAAATTCTCTATGAAATTTTTGAAAAGGAGGACCCCCTTTTCCCACATGACCTACACATGTTAAACCCGTTCTTATGTTTTGCTTAGGTATGCATTTAACTTGCATCTATATCCAATATCCTACATGTGACTACCCATTGTTATTCATCTGTTAACATTTTCTTTAAAGGTAAAAAGTGCAGGAGCCTTCATTCTTTTGTTTCCCATCAAATATGTATCAAATCCAATATAAAGCAATCAATCCATGTTTCATTCTTGAACATGGTTTTGGAAAACATTAAGGTCACTATAAAATCATAATCAAATAACACATCATACCTAAAACATAACTTTGAAAGTTTTCAACCACACATCCACATCTATCAATATATTGATCATTATATCAAACATCTATCAATATCCACACAATCCTCGACCACATTTGAACATTAGTTTGTTGTTTCTAAGACATCACATTTACTCAAAAATGGACATCTATCAACCGACTTCCTCTTTAAGGGCTATTCCCTTCTAACCATCAGGACCCCGTCCATTCCTCAAAAACCCACCCTTATGGAAACATCAAATTTTTGGTCCTTGACCTCATCAAACCATCATCTTTATTGTCGTTAAATTCATGTCTATAATAAAGAATGATCGTGTTCCCCTATCACTTGACTTCTTGGTCTCGTAAGTCCACCTTTGTGGAAGCCTCAATATTTCGTCCTTTGACCCCATCAAACCATCATCTTTTGCGTCATTAAGTCATATGTCTATAGGATAAAAACCCTTTGGTTTCCTTATCACTTAACTTCTTGGACTTGTAATCCCACATTTTTGGCAACATCAATCATCAATCTTTTGACCTCACCAAAACATCCTTTTTCCCCTTATTGTCATTAAATCCTACATCTATAGGACATGGACCCTTTAGTTCCCACTATCACTTGATTTTTTTGATGTAACCTATCTTGTTTCTATACCTCATTTAGGGAAATCATCTCCCATCTTTCCATCCTTGTATCTTTCCATGTATCTCTTTCAAACTCATGATCGATTACCTTTTAGGTCATCAATCCCTAGTTTGAGGGGGAACACCTCATTATATAGATCTATATCTTTCATCTCATTTTTTTCTCGTGGGTTGTCCAAAACCACTCAAAAATGGGAAAATGTAAACACCAAAAAGCATCGCTAATTCCCTGTGTCCACGTCTGCTAGTACCCCTTCATTATCACATCATTATCATATTATACATTAAATACATTATCACATCATTATCATTTTATCCATTAAATCCTTATCCTAAGTCTTAATTCCCCCTTTATATTTACTCCCCATAAATATCATTCCACAACTATAAAATCCTATTTTACCCCTCTTAAAACCACCCAAAACAAAATAAAACTACATTCTAACCAAAATAAAATAAAACAAACTCTCAACCATTTAACAAACTTCCTAACCCATATAACCATTTTCCAACATATATCCTTCAATAAAACAAACAAAATATTTATTTGGGAGGTAGTTGCAACCTTTTCCATAATCACCAATGATTCCCCTGAATTGTTAGCAATTTTCCTTGGTTGTTAGAAACTCTATATAAACAAGCTCTAGGCCTCCATTTGAGGTTAACTTGCAGGTGGATGTGACCTTAGGACATAATATTACATTTTATTTATATCATATCCATGTAAAAATCAGTTATCAAGGCAAAAACAATCTCTTCTTCTTATAAAGGTCATTCATGTGCTCAAGATTCAAATCGGTAGTCTACTTGCATCAACAATCTCCCTTTGTTTGGTAATATCATCTTCTGATCTATATTCATCAATTTATATTAGGTAATAGGTTTCCCTTACTTCATTATATTATTACACATCATATCTAAGCTTAAATAAACCTTTTTAGCATTCCTTTCGAGTCCCATATTCATCCATTATCAACCTATATGTTTTCAAAACAATCATTGACGATTACTAGAATCATTGGCAATTGCCTAAATCACTTATGGTTCCTCCCGGTTTTGTTGACATAATTGCTAATGACTCCCCCAATTGTTGGTGATTGCCCCAATCACTAGTGATTCCTGTCAAAAAGGTATTTCAACCCCTAAGCTTTCTTTTTAGATATCCAGATCACATCATTTATTACCAAAAGTCCATTCAAGTGTTTGTCTAATCATATCAAGCTCTTTTGAGCCATCTTGAGCATTTTATCAGTTATCTAAATCAAATATATCATCCCGCTCACCTTTGTGAGTACATATATATATATATCCTTGCTCCTCTGAGCCATTTAGTGATTCCTAGACTCGCTTTGGATCAGGTATCACCATCAGACCATCATATAGCCTTGGACCATGTCATTCCTTCTCCAAGTTACAATTTTAGTTATATCGTCTATTTTATCAGTCTATATTATCATTATTAGATTGATTTATTGAACATGGATTGACATCCTTGCAAGGAATTCCATTGACTTCTAGGGACTGGCCTTTGCCAAAAAATCTGCCATATATCTATCTAATCCCATATTCTTCTTAGTGTTTGTGATCTACAAGTTCCTCCATTGGCGAAAGAAGGAAGGAGCTTTCATCCATCATCCATCTCTACAGGTAATGGTAAACCCCATGTCTTCCGAGGTTGGTCTTGTTTTTATTTTTCACTGCATTAATTTGAGTAGAAAAGTAAAAATGTCTTACAAATATTACAGAACTTACATGACACAATATTCATGTGGAAACCCTTTTAGGAAAAAAACCATAGAGGAAAAACTATTTGGAGCTACTGTCCAAATATAGCCACAAAATTAATTGTTTTAAAAATGTTTGTGGGAACCAACCTACTTGTGACACCAATCCTTAATGTTAAGCACAAACTCACTAATTTTTTGTGATAACCAACTCATTAGAGACACCAATCTCCAATACCGAGCAATAATGCAATAATCGTAAGGATCCACCTACTGTAATTACTTCTTTAACCTGATGATGGCGTATAGATAACTCTTCACTACTTTCTTCTATTCTTGTAATACGCACTATATTCTTTCTTATGAACTTC
This sequence comes from Taxus wallichiana var. yunnanensis, assembly GCA_018340775.1. Lineage (NCBI taxonomy): Eukaryota > Viridiplantae > Streptophyta > Pinopsida > Cupressales > Taxaceae > Taxus > Taxus wallichiana. Next base: position 384,292,940 of record CM031244.1, on the reverse strand, counting down.
TCCTCTACAATATTCCCAAAAACTTGTCTTTCTTAATTTAGTTGATTTTTCTATTTCTCCTCTTAATCATCTTGATATGTCTTCATTAATCGATCCTTTCTTATCACTCTCTTTCTTATCTTTTCAAAACAACATCATTATACCATAAGTGTGCTAATTGAATTCACAAATGAATTCATCTATATAATTTTTCATTTAATGAACAGATATGAATTTTCGTGAGTCGATTTAAAATATTTTTAAATTTGAATATTTGAATTTTTCAACGACTCCCGTGGCCATCCCTTTTTTCTCTTTGTCCTATGGCATTTCATGATGATTGTAGATAATTTTGAAGAATATGGAGTTATTTCTTCATTGTCTGGCTATCCTCCTTAATATATCAACACACTCTCTCGAATTTTTTGGCATTATCTTTGATACTTGACATAAATCTTTTCATGAGCGATATTATTTCAGCCCTCAAAACACTTTATTTTTAGCCTTCAATACACAAGATACTACAGCATCCCACCATACACACTAGATTCCTATGGATTAATTCAAAACCCATGGAACATAAAAGAAACCCAAATAACTCTGGAAAACATGTGGAAAAATAAAAAAATAGTTTTCTTTTAAATGAAACATGTATAATTCAAACTAAAACATATTTTTTATAAGAGGAAAAAATCAGAAGGCATCAATTCTAGTATTTCAAATGTAAGAGAAAATTATCATTATAATTTTGACATCAATGATAATAATTCTAACAATCTCCCACATTTTCATTGATGACAACTAACCATCCTCACCAACCATCTTGAAGCACAATCTATCTTGATCTATTGCTCCCCTGACTTCAACTCCCTATTTATCCCCGAATGTTTAACTTCTCTTGACATTTAATTCTCCCCCTTTGATATAAATGGTAAAAAAACACTCTCATCACATTATCCTCTTAGACATATGCTTATATTTAATGTTATGTTAAAAAGGATATTACTCCCAACTTTTGTCTGAGATATTCAAATGTTTCTTTTGGAAGAGGTTTTGTAAAAATATAAGCAATATGTTCTTTTGTGGAAATGTATTCCAACTTAACTTGGTTATCTGTAACTTTCTCTCTTTGAAAATGAATTTAATAGAAATATTATTTGTTTTGGAATACATAACTATATTTTTTGAGATATTTATTGTTCTAGTATTGTCACATAGTATAGAAATGAGAGAATCAAATTTTACCTTGACATCCTTCAATATCTATTTCATCCAAAGGACTTGTGTACAACGTGTGAAACTACAAAATATATTCCATCTCATTTGTAGATAGAGAAACATAATATTGTTTCTTTCTCACCAAGATACTCAATTTTTTCACAAAAGAAAGCACTGAGACACTTGTAATTTTTATCTCGTCTATAAACATGTAGACACAAAATCCTACACTTGGGTACATTTCTAGGTCCTAAAAGCATGCTAAAACTTACATGATTCCTAAGAAAGAAAACTAATAATTAAAGACACCCCTTAGCTTGTTTCTTTGTATTTTATACTTTTATTGGCTTCATACATATGTTACTCTTGCCTAGATTTGATTGTTTTATATTTTTATGGCTTATGACACTAGCACCTAGTCTAGATAGTAGCACTAGGAAATCTTATCCCCTTGGGTGTTCTTGTCCCTCTTTATCTTTTTCCTACCCCTTTTGGACCCCTTTCTCTTCTTAATTGAATTTTATTACCTTGGGTCAGCCTTTTAGTTTTCAATTATGAAATTCAAACAAGGGAATCATATAAATACATATTTATGTTTTCAAAATTAAGGAGAAAGCACTAAGCATTACTATTAACACCTAAGCTTACATTCAAAAGGCACTAAAAGCACTTCAAAGCATCCATCTAGCATCCATTTAAGGGATAAGGGTTGCATACTCTACATACACAACATATGATGGGGAATTTTATTATATTCCATCCACACATTTGCATCATTGAGAAATTCTATCCCATTATCTAGTGCATATTGCACAAGGGAATCCTAGGGCACAATTTATACATACACACACATGAGAACTACATGGATTATGAGATGTAGTATAACAATCATTTATAAGTTCACTCTTCAGGTGGCCACCGGGGTTAGTCCAACTCTCCATTGTGTATTTACCTTTGTAGGTTTGATGAGATTTGTTGTCTTGTGTAGATTAACTTCTATTTTGTAGGTTACAGTACATTCGGTGGTCAAGGAGTGACTATAAGGATATCAACAAAGAATGATAGTGGAACCCTATGGACAAAAAAATAAACTAGGTTCGATATCTTGTGTAGACACAGGGAATCCATTGCAGATCCACGGTGCCCAGAACCCTTGTCATCTGTGGGTGCCCATGTCATGCATAGTTCATAAATTCCATATTTTGCGGTGACCAATGATGACGACCCTATTTTTAGTATGTTCAATTGTTACACCTACCCAAATAACTTCATGTCCATTCAAAAATAAGATAAGTCCTCTTATCTCTTCATCTTTCTTATGGTTTCATATTTTACATGTTTTATTACTTTTGGCATATTATACTTAAACATTTATACATCATGTTGGTGCTTAGATTTGTCTCGCCCCATTTGCCATTATTTTCCTTTGATCTGCATGTTGTGAAATGTTTTATCTCTCAATGTGGATGTTCTAAAGATTCTACCTCCATTAGAAATGCTTCGAGTTGTTTGCAAAATCCATTGTCATGTCCCTCCTTGAAGAAGTCTCGAGTCTACCCTGTTTTTGCCCTAATTTCTTCAAAATCCACGGGCTCTACCATTTTTCCTATTTTTCCTCGACCATGGAAGCTCGAGAATGGTTGATTTATATTTGTATGCCTTTGAAAATCCAAATCCATGGTCGAAAAGATGCTTGGAATCATGATTCACTTGTTTTTTGTTTCAGAAAATTTTCATCCTTAGTGAAAAATCGGGGTTTAGGTGTGAATGGTGATTTTATGTATTTTTGATAGTCTGATGGGTGTCTTTTTCCTGTCAAAGTTTTTCCTCAACATTTGGCGGTCACGTGGATTCTTTTGGGTGGTCGGGGATGATGGGAAAATGCTTTAACTTTTCACTTTTTTGATTTTTTGGCAAAAAGGAAAATTTGTTCCCGTAGTTCCGCTCAAATCGATTGGTTATTTTAGTGCTTACATGGATTCTTTTGATTGGATGGGGTGCAGTGGGTTATTTTTCTCAAACTTGATCTTTTTGGCTACTTTGGCAAAAAAATTTAAAGTGGCAAGGAAAATGTCTCACTTTGATCCCGTAGAAGGACACGTGGCAAAGTTAATGGCGGAGATGCGGGCCTTTGGAGGTAATTTGGATATTTTTCCCTTTTCACATAATGGAGTAAAATTCTAAAATGGAAACACGCCCCCAAAAATCATTTTGAAGCCTTACGGTTTTTGAAGTTGTGCCATAATGACACGTGGAGGTCTCCACCGGGTCTTCTTTCCTTAGAATTTTCAACAACTTCTTAAAGGGCCCAAGACATGTGGTAAGCCCACGCTCATTCAAGGTCTCAACTTTTGGGGACCATCTCAAGATGCGCCATTGTGATGCGTGGCATTTTGAAAGTCAAGGGGGCAGGGCAAGCCCATCGAGGCAACTTGGATTTTTTCCTCTTGTCATCAAAAGGATTAAAATCTCAAAATGGCCCGCAAGCCCAATAAGAAGGAGGTCAAAGTTGGCATTGAAAATGTCAAAGGTGGGGAGGCAGGCCATCGGGGGCAACTTGGATTTTTTGCCCCTTGATATTCAAATGAATAAAATCATCAAAATGACCCGCGAGCCCGATAGAGAAAAGTCAAAACTTGCTCTAGTCAACGACGGAGGTGTGGAATTTCAGAGGAAAATTAGAAAATTTTACTTTTGTGGAAAAAGGAGTTAAAAGTGAAAAAGGAAGCATGGTTCCGATGGGACCCACATTGGGACACGTGTCAAGCCCATTTTTCAAGGGCAGAGCTGGTAGGAAAACTTAGAAAATTTTCCCTTTTAAAAAAAAAAAAGAGTTGAAGTAAAAATTTGGCCACAGTTCCTTTGGGGCCACCTTAGGACGCATTTTAGGCTCATTTCTTAAGGGGCGGAGGTGCGGAGAAAATGTGAAAATTTTACATTTTTCAAAAGTTGTAAAAGGAAAAAGGGAAACCGCATGCCCGCTCTAAAATAGATCCCCACGTGGGCGGTCTGAATTCAAAGTAGGAATCAACGACAACTGTGCATATGTGTCGATATTTCTACCATTTTCACCCGAGCTCTTGGGATGTGTATTTTTGTGGTTTTTTATAATTTCTTGGAGTCTCCTACAAGCCAAATGAAGAGGAACATTAATCTTACATCCTGGTTTGGTGGGGAAGGTCTGTAAACATCTCTCACCATTAATATGGAATCTGACTGTCGGATTCAGCCTGATTTTTCTTTCCTTGACATGTGAATGACATGTTGATAATCTGGGTTTGGTGAGAAAAATTAGGGATGTATTTTACCATTAAGTTGAGACTTGACCTTTTGGGCTCAATCGGATCTTCCATTTCTTCTCCCGGGGCATGCAAAGAACCAAATTGGATAGAAAAGGGGTGGAAACGGTTGGCAAATGGAGGGAAGAGTGATTTGCTAGAGGAAGGAGTTGAATGCGGGAGATTTTTGAAGAGATCTCGCCCCTAGGCACTGGTGACTTTTTACAGATTTGATTATGGGAATAGTGATCGAAATCATGGCGAGCACTAGTGCATTCAATGTTTGGATTTTTTTGGGGAAAAGGACCTATTGTAAAATGTTATAAATTGCATGAATTTGTCATGTAAAGGGTTGGGATTTTGTGAATGTAGAAGTCTTAGGAATCAGAAATTGAATTCCTAAAAAAGAACTTAATAGAGCCCGTCTTTCTAAGAAAATATTTAAAGAAACTTGTTTATCTCCTTTGTGTTACATTTGATCATGTCAAGGTGGTTGTGAGTGTACAACCATTGACAAGCTCTAAGATTTTTTGAGAAAATTTCCCCTGTTGATAAATTTAACCAAACTTAAGTTAATCTATGTTATTCTTGGACAAAATTTGTGTTTTCTTCATTCCTGAATGTCTACAAGTATTTTTCTTGTTCTTGTTGCATTCTTACATTGAAATCTGTGTGAATCACACAAGATCTTATCCTTGTGATAGTTTGGTGGCATTTTCAATTTCATTTATCAGAAGAGCCTTCATTTGATAGTGAAATAAACAAATTTAAAATCACTATGTGACTCCTAGCATGACTATAATATTGTTTGTTAGCCTTTGAGGGTATCTTAGGTGTGATGAAATAGAGATTGATAATGTTCAGTTGAGTTTTCCAATTTGATCCTTCATTTTACATCCTTGAAGATTGTGTGAAAAGTGCTGATCTAGGCCTCCATTGGAGCACATATTATTGTTAAAGGAACACCACAGGCTACTCTGAAAGCATTACGTTGTCTCGAGGTTTCTATATTTTAAAAGTTCTCAAAGATTTTGTATAATAAACTCTATCCTGCTTCACCTCCCACCAAAAATTCATTTAAAAACAACTTATCATATCCATACTACCCCTGTTTGTCATGTATGTATATAAATGCATAATTTTTACTACTAAAGCATGCAAAAATAATTAGGATTTCATTGTCTTTAGTGGCTTGAACCTTGCCTAGAAAATATCTCCATTATCTATTGTGATAACTCGTGAGAGTAAGGTTTTATTGGATTGATCATATTTTCTTCAAGGTCTTCTTAATAATCGACAAGGAAGGACATCTCCATCTCCTCCATAAACAACAGGCTATAAAAGGGTTCTCTTACCTTGGTTGAAAGGCACAACCTAAAATAATGAGGATAGATCAAATCCTCTTAAGGTGTTACCCACTCCTTTTCAAAGCCTAAGTGGTAAAAGGTTAGATACATTGCTTCCTCAGCTACAAAATGACATACATAATTATCTATCCGCCTCTGAGCATCCTGTCAAATCCATGATGTTGCTTGGCCTTTGAAGGAGATTAAATTCAGGCATCAACATGCTACGGCGCCATTCTTTGCTAGGGACATAGTGATTGCAGTTCATATTCAGAACTTGGTAAGCACTTCTTGTATGCTCAGAGTGCTAATACATTTGTTCAAACATCATCTTGTGTTTGGGCCTGTAAGAAGTATTTCAAGGTTGCAATTGCTATGTGTAATTATTTTAGTTTCTACACCTAGTGCAATAGCTTTCATTGATAAATCTGGGTTAAGAAAAGTTATAGCATCCCATTTCTAGTTTCTAGTATTGACAGACATTTGACAAATCATATTTTAGTGCATTTGCACAACTAAGGTGGAAATCCTTAGTGGCGACTCCCTGTTGATCTAATTCTTGATGAGTACCAGTGTCTTAACCTCTGTCAAGTGAGACTTGTTATTTATCTTTGCAAAGTTGGAAGGAAGGTCTTTCTTTGCTAGGGATCCTACTAGGACATTGTTTCCAAAACTAGGGAAAGAAAAGTTAGAATGAGGAAAAGCTTGGAGAGTTGTTGGAGATCAGCAGACAAGAAAATGGATCTCCATTGATAAAAGTGATCGGCCTATTATTGAAGATTGAAATTCAAGTGCTTCTGAATCAAGTAGCCTCTTTGTGGAATTGAATTCTCCAACCTGGAGAGGATCCTTCATTTGATCTTGAAAATTTTTCCTCTCATTCTCGCACTGTTTTTTAGAAGATGATAGGGATTTCTAAGAAACAAGGCCTTTAGGGGATATCCATTTTGAAAGTTACAGTCCTTTGTTTCAAATACCCTCTCCCACTTGTCAATTTTTCACTCCTCCAGGGGACACCTCCTCAAAACAACATGGCCCTGCCCCACCTAGACCTCCTTTTGTTGTAAACACCTTTGGTCTTATAAATTTTACAAGGATGGCTGGTTATCCAAATGCAAATCCCCAGGATGTAAGAAATAGATTACCAAAGTTGTAAGGAAATAATGCTATAACCGGTGATCAAAATATGATGGAAGACTTTGAGATTGAACATGAAGATGTATATATCAAACTATTTATCCATACTTTGGAGGAAGATGTCAGGGTTTGGTACAAAGCTTTTCCAAATAATTCCATAGATTCCTGGACCAAGATGACTAATGCATTTAGATTGCAGTATGGTGATAGAACTAACCCTATATTTCTTCTATTAGAATTTGAAAACATCAAGAAGAATCCTAATGAGTCAAGACATGATTTCAACACAAGGTTTAATAAGACCTTGAGGATATTTCTGTTAGGATAAGGCCATGTGATGAATCATCTTTGATCAAATATTCGAGATGCATTCGATAAAAAGGTTGTGTATTACTTGAGGGAAAAAAAACATACTAATTTGAGGCGAGACATTCACCACGGCCCTTCAAATAGATAACAAAATCAAGGCACTGGAAAGCCTCCAAAAATGGAGAGTGTAAAACTAGTTAACTCGGAAAAGCCTCAAACAAGTAAGGTCATGGATTTGGAGGAAGTTGTAAAAACTTTGGTAGGGGTGTCAAAGAGATTTCCTACAAACTAGCCCAGGGATGAGAAAGGAACTGGGTAGAGTTCACAAGGTCAACACAAGCAAGAATGCCAAGACAAGTTTACAAATCACCAAAGATCCGATGATAGAGGCAAGGGACTTGTTGGTTTTGAAATAGGTAGTCCTGTGCTAGGGAAAACAAAATAGTACTTGATCCTTTGGCTTCCAAAGTTATTCTTGTTGTAGAGGAGACAAACTTAATTGATTGGTGTGATAGATGTTTCATGCCCCATGCTCCATGTGAGGAGGATCAACAAGAAGAAGCGGTTGCCGATGATGATAATGATGATGATGTTTGCATGATGGGTTGCTTTGACACCGGAAAAGTGACAAAGTGCGGCGTGGGAATCTACAAGTGACTCTTTCCACGTGTACCCGACCTCTCGAGGTCATGCCGAGATAGCCGGTGGGGTAGAATATGTGTGGGATGCGAGACAAACTAGTTAGGCGAGTCAATGTCTTTGACACGCACTAATGGAATTTATGAATCTAAGGAAAAGAAGGCCCTTCTAACTTGGACTGGTGTGATAGATTGATCGGAAAGGATGACTGCTCGAAGGCTCCAATCAATATCGAGCTCTAGCGTGATTCGATCTATGGGTTGTGGAATACGTGGAAAATGACCTGGGATAGTTTCGTGTATGTCTCCAGATAAGGTCATATGGTGGATGGTGAAAACAATTGACTTTACGGATGATTTTCTGGCCTAGTCCAGAATTCTCTAGCTTCGTTAGCCGCTATATCGAGTAAGGACAATTGTTCGATGATGATGGGTGGAAGTGGAGTGGATTGGAATACTAGTGTGCGTAGACCAGTGTTTATATCTGATTGACTTGTGGATTCACTTAGGTGTGGATTCATGGATCACAACCGTATACCTTGGTTTTGCGGTCCCGTTATGGTCACATGTACGAAATCAAGTCCTAATCCCTAGTATCCAATAATCATATGCTTTCTCGCTTCTATGTTTAGGACCAATAATTGTGCGATCTTCTAAGGATATCTCTCACGGTGTTCTTGCAACCTGGATCTTAGGCCGGTATCTATGTCTATGAGAGTATCTCCTGCGCATGGTCTGGGACCAAAGGATCACAACCAAAATGTTTTGTTCTCTTTCGATCCCTTCTATAGTCATGTGAATATTTTTCTAGGGTGAGTCTATAATTTAGTTGATTTGACCAAAACATGTGCACTTGGTCGTCTTCTATGTTTAACCCTTTCTAACCGAGAACCGATCTGCTGTAAATCTGTTATTGTTTGGAATACTTGTATTCTAGATTTTGGTCTATGTCAACTATTGTTATGAGATTGAGGTTTGGTTGAAGCACGATTGGCTTGAAAACGTATTCTTTGGGCTCCCTAGGTCCCGTAATTGTCATAAAAACGCAATAATGTAAACAAACTGTGATAAAGTGAACTCTAAGTATACGAAATATATTTAAGCATATATGACTTCTTTTTTTGTATTTTTTGATGATTTATAAGGATTTAAGAAAGCAGCTATTTAAAATATTTAGAATTGACAACTAAACTAATAATTTAAAACAAACAAAATAGCCGAGTGTAGCTATTTGTCTGTGTAATTTGTATATCTATTCTAAACAATGAAATAACTAATCTATTTGCGGGATTCTCGATCCTACCTCAGAAGTGAGGAGTGAATCATAGTTTCTCAGAAACTATCAATCCCCACAGCTTCCCCGGCAATATCGAGAATAGAATTTACTGAAATAAAGTGATTAACTACTCTATTTGATATGATTCTAACTAGAACTTTGAAAGCTTAGAACCTGGATTCCGCAGAATAGTGGCGAATCCGATGGTGTGTGTGATCTTGTCCCCTCAGTATGATCTCTCGTTCTTTTCACGTGCTCAAAAGCGTGTAATGCCGTAGATCGATAAAATAGATATGTAATGCTTGCATCGAGTAGGAGTAGGTGTTGGAACAAGGGACAACCTTTATGAATTCCTACGGCGGGATTTTAATAGAATCGTGAATAGGAGAGGGATAAACTATCCTGCAAGAGCAAAACCTGCAGCTTGGCTTCTATGCAATTCTATTCCAATGGATCTATAAAACAATCATGCAACATAATGCATCCGGCTTACACAGTGAAACAATCCTATTTGAAGATGCAAAACTTACAACTTTAATGGCTTCTAAGCAGCTATTCTAAAATCTAAAATGGATTAGATAGAACAACAACATCAGTGCTTTGGATAAAACAACAACAACTTTGCTTTTACAAGTGGATATGTGGCTTACCAACAGCTTGAATAAGGCTAACCAAGCATGCAAATGAACTAAAACAAGTACTCTAAGAAAAATTATAGCTAAATCTAATGCAAAGAGAAATTCAGAGACAAAACTTCAGACCATTTGTTTGTGCACAAACCATTCATTTATAGGAATTCAAACACCCAAAGATCAAAACCAAACTGAACTCTAAAAACCATAAACAAAGGAAAAACACTATTCCAGGGGACCAAAAACATAAATGCATGCTCAAGTCGGCAAGGAAAGCTGGTGAAACGTGATATTTCACGTGAGTCACGTCAAAAGAACGTTCTGGAAAATGTAAAGGACCGCCGCCCTGCTCGGGTGGCGGTTCTGAGACTTACCACTTGCATTCTGGCCACCCGGTCGGGCGGCGGTTTCATTACTAAAGAGAAAAGGGGCAAGAAAAGAGGGGAAAAGGGGAAAACAAAGCACGCGAGGGGCTAAGCGGGATATGCGGGATGTTAACGCATATTCGGAGAGCTTTTCTGGATCCCGAACACCTTGTGAAGAGACCTGTATCATCATTGGGGCACTTGTTACACTGTTCTGCAGTAGTACAATACCTTACAATTTTGGGTACGTACATATTGCCCCCTCGGAGAAGCGTTTTAGCCATGAAGAGGCATAAAATGGTGGGTCCGAGTATGGCAGTCCCGAAATGGGAAGTTAGAAGTTATACCTTACATGTCCGTGTGTTGAAATTACGCCATCCAAAATTCCCGCTACCTGCAAAATGAAAAGAGGATTCAAGTGCAGATAGATACAATAACTTGGAAAATAAATGCTAAAATAATAGGGAATGAGAACGTACCATTCACGCGGGGATAGGGACTTACCTCCATCAGCGCTCCAAACCTGTGAAAAAGTCTTTTAAAACGAATCAGGGTGCTATATATATGAAAGTGGGCCCATTTTCCTATTCATTTGCATGAGTTGAATTGATTGTTTTTGAGCTCTGGGACCCACGGCGACGGTTTCTTGCGTGAGTATAGTCAAAACATCCGCAGCGAGATCGTGATCATGCCTCCACGCGTGGAACACCACCCTGCTAGATCACAGGTTGGTTTTCTTCAATTTTGTGTTTTTCCCCCTTTAAATTTGAAATGCTAAATTTGTCGTAATGGGGGGGTTATTTTTGAAAATATTAGGTTCAAAAGGTCCACCTAGGGGGCGCCTACTGGGTAGGCTCCATTTTTAGGTCAAATGGTCATTTTTGCTAGTTTTAGGCTTTTTAAGATTAAAAACCCGCGTGGGTTTTCGGACCACGACCGCCCGCCACAGACGGGGCGGCGGTTACATGTGACCGCCACCCTTCGGGGCGGTTACATGACCGCCACCTTTAAGGCGGTGGTTACAAAACCGCCTCCCTGCTCAGGGCGGCGGTTCTGCACAGAATGCAAAAAGAACTTATATTTGAGATTGTGTTTGTATTTTTTTGCACTTCTACGCATTTTTATGACCTTCTTGGTATTGTTCAGATATTAACTTGCTCTGTTTTGTGTGTTTTTGGGTGTATGCAGGCGAGAGAGGAGTATATTAGATGGAGCAGAGAGAGAGAGTGTGTGATTGGCTCTCAGGAGTACTGGATGCCCTCTCGCAGGACGAGGAGGACACACTTCAGAGGGCTGGTATACTGCGTATATCGCGTGTGCCTCATGTTGCACCATCTAGTCACATCCTTTGTGACTTATTCTCTTACTGGGATGCAGATCGAACACCTTCCGACTGCCAGGGGTCCGTGGTGAGTGGACCATCACACTCGAGGATGTCTACCGTATTTTGGGGGTCCCGATCATCGGGAGGAGACTTACATTAGAGACAGCAGATCACAGGCACAGATTGCATAGTGGGAAGCATACATGGGAGATGCAGTTATCTCCACGGGGTCGAAGAAGGGAGTGAGAGTTCGATCCATTCCTTCTTTGCCCATCCCCATACTTTGACAGGCCGTCATGGGGATCCTTGCCTCGAGACTGATCGGGGACAAGGGAGGGGATACATTGTTATACTGTTGGGCCCCCATCATTGCGCAGATAGAGGGGCATGGCCGGATATACGCCTGGGGTGTAGATATTCTGGGGACCACCTACCATGATTTATACAGGGTGGTCCATTTACAGGGACAGTCATTGAGCCACCCGACTTTAGTCATGAGTTGGGTGTATGAGCGTTTTATCCCTTATGGCAGAGGCGTGGAGGTGGCAGATCCTGGGGCTGTGAGGGCAGCCAGATGGACAGATATGTCGGTGCTTAGAGCACCTCACCAGCCAGTTGCCTCCCTTACTACTGCAGACATGGAGGCGACACCGTACCGGCTTATGGCCGGCATATGGGGAGAGGAGACTCTTACCTTGATCTCTTGCTCCACCACAGGGCAGCTCATTGATCGAGTGGGGCGAGTGGAGGTGCATCCTTTTGGCAGAGTTCCTCAGCAGTTTGGCCTACCATATATGGGCATGCTTCCCCCAGTGGCGCCAGTTTACAGATCAGTTCGCGAGGCCAGAGGGGGGCCTAGAGGCCGTGGTTGGACAGTGATCACTCCTGGCATTCCCATTGCAGCCAGGAGGATAGTTCGTGCTAGAGGGAGAGCTGGTGTGCCTCGGGCACCTTTACTTCAGATTGCTGCGGGTCCTGCTCATAGTAGCGATGACCCCATAGATATTGACTCCGACTCTGAGGAGCTTACAGAGGGAGGGTCGGAGGAGCAGACTGATGACAGTGATCCTGAGTGGCATGACACTCAGGACATTATGTAGGCAGAGAGGGCTGAGCAGAGCACAGAGAAGGACACTCTAGTTTTAGAGGAGCCACTCTCTCAGGGCCATGGTGGAGAGGATGAGTCAGTTGCAGGGTGACATGTTGCCCCTACCACAGGAGCAGCCCCTCAGTCGGCAGCGGCATCCGTGGTGGGTGCTGGCCCCAGCGATCCATCTTGGAGGCCCGGTGATCCGAGTAAGTTACCCTTTCTCCCTTCTTTAACGTTTGTTTAATTTAGGATTTGTTTTAATTGCTATCTCTCCTTAGTTGCTATTGTTGTACCTTTTAGCCTCTTGCTTGGTTTCTGATTCATTTTTCTCCTTTGTTTGTAGAGACTGTTGTCGAGTGGCGGGATTTGATCCGCAGGGTATGTACCGATTCCCTGATGATCCCCATGGATAGGACCCACGCGGAGCTATCCGTAGATGCCGGGGAGCCCTCAGCAGCTGGTAGACATACCGATGTCTTCGCTCCCGTTTGGCACGTGGCCAGGATGGTGTCGACCTGCGCACAGAGTTAGCGGGCTACAGGATGGCTGAGTGCCTTATGAGGAGCCATTCTCATGGTGAGACCGCGGCTGCCCCTCGGGACCCTGAGCCCTCCATGTATTTTCAGCGCGGCGTAGCCGAGTCCTAGGTGAGGGCGTGCACCTTCGGAGGGGTCACGTAGGGGTTGAGAGGCCATTTGGCCCTTGTGTATTTTGTACTATTGTGTATCACGGGCTCTTTGAGCATTTTGACCATGCCTAGTGCATGATGGCATTGTATATAAACATTGATTATTTATATATATGCATTCGTTTTGGATCAAAAGCTTGTCACTCATGTTTTCTTTTCTATTTCTAGTTTCTTTGTATATACTACGATGTATGTTTATATGCTTTTTAGAATGTATGCAATGGAGAACAGATGATGTAAATGTTTACTTTCTTTTTGTGTTTCATGATGCTGATACATGATATTGCAGATATATTGTGATTTTGAATCCTAGCTTCTGTGAGCAATTTGGATACCTCATGTTTGTTTTGCAAAGTGATGAATATAACTTGATGCGATGAAATATTAACTTGCCCCGCTCCTAACTCCACGCAACTAGTAAGATGCGAGGGCTCATCACCGAGAATTAAGAAGGGCACAAGTTATGAAATGTGGTGAAATGATAGTGATGAAAGACAGACAAAGCTTTGGCGGAACCAAATTGGAAGCTACAAGCCAACTCCACTCGAGTGACTTCATAGTTTTGGATGCGACTTGCTTTGCGGTTTATCTAGACTTAGACCCATAGATGGCCACATAGTAGACAAAATCTGGGTTTTTAACTCTTTTGGGATTTTGAACATCTGTTTCATTCGTTTTTGACTCAAAGTTTGAAAGTTTGTTTGTTTATGACCTTTTGTACTTTGCTTTGTCAAGAGGACCCCTACACTTTGCCCCATGCTACTAATAAGAAGTGCGGGTTTATCACCGTGGGCAAGGCATAGGCGAGTAAGGACATTTCCATCCTTTCCCAACCCTACGTCACTAGTAAGAGACGCAGCTCATCACCGAAGGTTGGTGGGGCAAGGAAATGTGTAAAAATAAAATTTTCTGTTTAATCACTTTTTGACTTGCTTATTTGAGTAAAATGTCAGTATATGCTTATTTCCAAAGAGATGTATATATGGGATAGATGTGACACCATGAAGCTTCTAGAACAGACCATAGGCAAGACACCTATCCTAAGAAGAAATCAAAGCGAGAGCAAACTTGCAGATCTTGGTATGGTTATCGTTAAGACTTTGTCATGTCTATCTTTATTTGATAAAAGATTCCGAGATGATTCGATGATGAATGAAGATGGAGAGGTATGATTAAAGAGCTTTATGCCAAAAACATCACGAGTTTGTAATGAATTGCTTTGAGAATAGATTCCTTGATCACAATTTATGTAAGAAACAAGTGGACAAAATGATCTAAATCTATATGAAGATGTAATGTAGATAATTATACAAGTAGTGCTAGTTGCTTATGCGTAGAATCGCTTGAGGTGCAGGGAATTGACTGTTTCACCAAATTCCTCACCTTCTAGCGTACATAAGAGGTAAGCACCATTTCCGTAGTCCTTCATGACTCGGTATGGGCCCAACCATTTGGGCCGGAATTTCCTTCCTTCACCGGTCTTCTTGTCGATCCGGCTGTCTAGTCTTAGAACTAGATCACCTTCGTATATATCACGTTCATAGACCTTCTTGTTATACTGCTGGCACATTCGGTCAGCATAAGCTCTATGCACTGCTCAGCATCTAACCTAGTTTCATCTAGGCTTTCTAGTTGTGAAAGACGTGCTTCTCTGTAAGCGTCTTCATCCAGAATCCCTTGTAATGAAATGCGGAGACTGGGTATTTCGACCTCAAGTGGGAGAACTACTTCTGCCCCAAATACTAGTGAGAAAGGAGTTGCTCCCGTTGGTGTTCTTATTGAGGTTCGGTGGGCCCACAAGGCCGGGTATAACTTCAAATGCCAATCTCGTTTGTTTTCTTTCACCGTTTTAAGGAGAATGGCTTTCAGTGTCTTGTTTGTTGCTTCGGCCTGCCCGTTGGCTTGAGGGTAATACAAGGAAGCCGTATGATGGCTTATCTTAAATTTATTGCATAGTTTGCGAACCTCTTCATTTTTAAAAGAAGTTCCATTATCGGAGATAATGATTTGCGGGATACCGTACCTGCAAATGATTTGGTTCAAAATGAACTTGGCGATCACAGAACTAGGTACAGTAGTAAGAGGCATGGCCTCCACCCATTTGGTAAAATATTCAGTGGTCGTGATTATAAAATTATGGCCATCAGTGGATGAGGGAGAGAATTTCCCTATTAAGTCTAGACCCCATGTAGAAAAGGGCCATGGAGTTGCGATTGGTTGTAGAGCTTGTGCTGGCATGTGGATCTCGTGGGAGAATTCTTGGCACTTATGACACCTGCGTGCAAACTCTATCGCGTCATGTTCTAGAGTGGGCCAGAAATAGCCCATTCGGTGTATTTTTCAAGCGGTGGTGGCATGGCCACCGAAGTGGCCTCCACATATACCGCTGTGAGATTCATGGAGAATCCTCTTGGACTCTTCTGTGTCGACACACCTTAGGAGCATTCCATCGAATGCTTTTCGATAGAGCACTTGCTCTATAATGATGTATTTAGCTACGATTATGCGTAACCACCTTCTTTGTTGCGGTGTAACTCCCTCCGGGTACGTACGATCCATGATATGGTTAATGATGTCAGCGTACCAAGGACACTCAGAGATAGCGGGTCGGGTTTCGATGTAGTATACGCACTCATCTGGAAAGTCTAAATCTACTAAATCACCTCTCCCAATGGGTTGTCATTAACTAACCAATCTGCGATGATTTGTCCTTTAACCGACTTCTGATTTACAAATGTTAATTCGAATTCTCCCATTAAGGTTATAAATCGTCCAGCCTTTTTAGACAATGACCCTTGTGTGAGGAAAGTCCGTAGATGGTCCATTTTTACCATGACCTTCGTTTCTTGATTCAGCATATAATGTCTTAGGCGTTTAGTAGCAAAGACTATGGCAAGGCATTCTCGTTCTGCCTGTGTATAGCGTGTTTCATAGTCGAGCAACGTTCGGCTAATGAAATAAATCACACGTTCTCTCTTGTTATCATCTTCTTGGGCCAACATATAGGCCAGTGAGACATTGGTAGCCCGTGAATATAGAATTAACAAGCGATCTAACTTAGGTGGCATTAGCGTAGGTGGTGATAGCAGGAAACGCTTAACTGCATCAAAGGCTTCATTACAGTCTTTGGTCCAATCAATGCTATAGTCTTTCTTGAGTAAATTGTTGATTGGATGAACGATGAAGCTTAAGTCCGGGATGAATCTTCGGATTGCACCCATTTTTCTGAGAAATGATCTGATTCCAGATTCATCTGAAGGTGGAACCATTTCGAGGACAGCCCAAATTTTGGTTGGGTCAACGTCTATCCCTCGTGACGATATGATATAACCTAGGAGCTTCCCTCTGTTACACCAAAGACGCATTTCTCTGGGTTTAGTGTGACTCCGTATTCTATTAGACGTGAAAGAATGACGCGGAGTACTTCGGGATGGTCACAACGCTTCTTGGCTTTAGCCAATAAGTCATCTATGTAAGATTCCACGATTTTATGAATTAGATCGTGAAATATGTATGTCATGGCCCGGCTGGGTGATGCGTAGCACGGCGTTCTTGAGACCGAATGGCATAATAGCGTAGCAATAGGTTCCCCAAGGAGTTATAAACGTGGTTTTAGCTTGATCTTGCTCAGATATTCTGATTTGATTATATCCCGAGAATCCATCCATGAGAGACAAAAGTTCAAAACCAGTTGTTGCATCAACAATAACATCGATGGATGGTAACGGGAAGTCGTCCTTAGGACATGCTTTGTTGATATCTCGAAAATCTATGCAGATGCGTATCTTCCCATTCTTCTTGAGAATGGGGATGATATTAGATACCCATTGGGAGTAGTCGACTGGCTTGATGAATCCTACCTGAAGGAGTTTTATTACCTCCTCTTTTACCATGAGAGCTACTTTGGGCTTCATGGGTCTTGATTTTTGTTTAATTGGCTTTGCATCTGATTTAGTGACGAGGTTGTGCACCGCAATGTGGGGTGCGACTCCTGTCATCTCCTTATAATTAAATGCAAATGCGCCTTCGATGTTCTTTAAGGATCTGAGTATGTATTTCCACTTCTTCTAGGGTTAACGAAGAACCTAGTTTCAATATTCTCGGTTCATCTTCTGTCCCGATGTTGACATCGATTGTTTCTTCGATCAAAGAGGTGTTACCCTCTTCGAACTCAGGTGGTGCTGGAGGTAAATCTAAATCATCCCCATTTTCTACTGCGTATATGCTAGGCTCCATTTGTGAGGGGAGATCCATCATGGGATTCCCGAAATAGGAAGACGAATGTGGAATTAAGGACAAATCTAGCATATGATAGGAGAGATGTAGTGCCGCATAGGCGTTTAAGTATTCCAAAGTGGCCATATTATTATCGACATGGTCTGGGGTGGTAGATTCACTTCCGCTTGAAAGGGGATTTGTCATTATTTTTATCAATGGTTCATCACGAATGGACACCGTGAACTGGGTATCTTCTAACTCATTGCTTGGAGTAAAACGTGATGCTGAAGTTGCTATTGAATCGGCGAGAAGATTTTTCTCTCGTGGGATTGCTTCAATGGATATGAAGTTAAATGCCTTGCTTAAATCTAATACGGCTTCTTTGTAAAGCTGCAAGTGTTCGGCTTTAGTTTCATATACTTCAGAAACTTGATTTGCCACTAATTGCGAGTCTCCTAAGACTCTGATGTTATCAACACCAATTCTCTTGGCTAAAGTGAGGCCAAGGAGGAGGGCTTCGTACTCAGCGCCGTTGTTTGTGCATTCAAAGTTTAACTTAAAAGTGAATGGGAGGACTTTCTCCTCGGGTGAAGTAAGAATTATACCTGCCCCCGCTCCATAATGGCATTTAGCTCCATCGAAATGGAGAGTCCAATACTTAGTCGGGAGTATAGATGTTGGGGCATTTGCTGCGTTTGCGCACTCTACTTCTACCATACAGAGGTCCTCTGCTGGAAGGGAACCAACACCTAGGGAATATCCTATGCCTACTGAATCAAATGGTAAGAACATTGGTGAATCTTGTTCTATCAACTCAACGATTTTCGCAGTAGTCCCTAATGATACTGTTTCTTTAGTTTTATCTTTGGGGGTTGGAATTGTTTTGGCTATGCTGATAGTTTCAAGATCCGTTGTAGGTACCAACTTTTCCTCTGGTTTTGGGTCAGTGGGTTTATTAAGTTGGTTTGTTGGAAGTTCAAATTCTGAGTGCACCCCTGGTCTTTTCTTTAAATCAGCTAGGTGCAAATCGAAAGGTTTTGGATCACCTTTGGCTACAAATACCTTTCCTAGATGCAAGAATCTTACTTCTTGAAATAAAGTAGAAGGGATTGCCTTCATTCGGTGTATCCATGGTCGGTCGAGTATCATATTATAATTAGTTTCCCGATCTATAATATAAAACTCGGTCGAGTTGTTTTGGGCCCTAAGGTGACCGAAGCGGTATTATAGTTCCTATCGAAGTGGCTTTAAGGCTATCATAGCCTCTCAATGTATTTCGAGTAGTGGAGCAGTTTGTTTCCCCATATCCAAGTTTTGGAGGAAAGAGAAAGGGACTATGTTAGCTGCGGCCCCATCAATCAACCATTTCTCGTTTTACATAGTTATTATAAACCCATACTTGTAAGTGTAAGGTTTTGGATCACCTCGGCGTGTGATCTCGGCATACGTGGGCATTTTACTTATTTCGAATATGAATTCGACATCCTTGTCCGGCTGCCCCGGAGGTGGATATCAAAATCTACATGATTTACTTGTGTTTTGGAGGTGGGGTGATGTTAATTAGATGGCCTAGACCTAATGCTTCTAAAAGAGCAGCTCTGTGAGGGGGAGAGTTCTTTAGTAAGTCCAAAAATGAAATGTGTGAGAAGGTCTTTGTTAGGTCATTAATTAAATCATAGGCACCTACGGGTTTTTCTACTATTTGTTGACTCTTATCTGTTTCTGGCAGATGACTTGGGCTCAGTGAGAGAAATATTCTCGTGTTCTTGTTATAGCTTCGATAGGTAGTTCAACGTCTAATTCTACCAAACTGACTATCTTGGGTCTCGGTTGACTTCCTAACTGTGGCGCAACTGATGGATTTAGTGAAGTCGAGGCTTCATGATCATTGTTTCCTGTCATTGCACCTTTGTTTGTTCCAGTTGGATTCAGCCTATTGCTATCATGATTTGGGAGCGGATCGTTAAAGATCTTGAGGGGAGCATTCTGAGGGGAAACTGCTCCTGCGAGCGTATTTGGTTGTGATGACATGGGATCTGCCAAAAACAAATCTGTGAAGAACTGTCTTTGTTCTTCTGGAAAACGTTGCATAAATTTATTGTAGTCACGACACGTTCTAGTATCGTGACCCCAAATTTTGTGGAAACCACAATAAGAATTGGGGTTGTAATTCCTGTTTTGTTGGTTTGGTGTGTATTGTGGCCTAAAATTCTGATCAAACTGTTGCCTATTAGGATTAAAGTTTTGGAATTGTTGTTTCTGGTTTTGACTTTGGTTTTGATAACCAAATGAGTTTTGGCTTGGCCCTTGTATGGGATTTCGCCGTTGTTGTTGTTGTGGATGGTTAAAATCCACTGTATTGATCGTCGGGGTAAAGTTGTTGTTTCGTTGGTTGTTTGTTTGTGACGGAGTATTAACAACATTTACCCTCTTGGGCTGGTTGGTTACCCCATCCGTTGTTACCCCACGATTTTTGTTAAGGATTTTGGGTCCTTGATTGACATTTGTGATAGTTGTAGTGTTTTGAGTGGAGGTGATTAACCTCCCGTTTGTTCCATATGTCTTACGACCACTATCTATCGCTGCTTGATCTATTCGAAGAGCGCTCTCAAGTACTTCATCGTAAGTTCTTAGCGGGAACTTCTGACTTCTTCCTTCACCTCTTTCTGAGAGAATGAAGGAATAAATCACATAGTTCCATCTGATCCATGTTTGGAGCACTTGCCGAGAATAAAGGTATGCGCCACCTTTGGATGAAATGGGAGATGATTCGTTGTGTTCTTGTTTGATGTGCAAGAATTCTCGATTCTTCTTCTTAATAGTTTGTTCATGTCGAATGCCTTAATGAATTCTGATACGAGCTTGTTTAAATGAATGGATGGAGGCTTCAGGTATCCTATAATACCAGTCGAGAGCAATGCCTTCCAAGGTTTTGGGAATATTTTAGCAACAACCCCATCCCAAGGGAGTAATTCTCGTATGGCTGTAGCGTAAGCTTTGATATGTGCATTTGGATCTCCCTCACCCTTGAACTTGGGTAAATCAGGAAGAGGTCTTGGAAGCATGACGCTTCGTATGGTGAAGTCTAAGGGTTCCTTTAGATATTCTGAATAAGTCCCTATCGCATAGCTTTCGACCATTGATGGTGGTTGCTGAGGGAGTGGTGGTGGGATGGGTTGTTGATATGGTGCAGAGTATGCGTTGGTAGGGGCATAGGGAAGTCCCTGTGTTTGAGAAAACATGCCAGGAGAGGAGAACATATCTCCTTGTGGTGATTTGGAGTACATGTTTAAGTATGACGGGGTGTTGTCTAGGAATGGATTATTTGATACTAGACCGGGAGGATTAGTGTTAGAGATGATGGGCCTTGTTGGCATTTGTTGTGGATAGTGAGGAGGCATACCTAACGTGCCTACTCCTGTGAGGAGATCTACTTGGCCAGAGTGGTATGGAGGATTGGAACTTCCTGCTTGTATGAACGGAGAATTTTGACTTGCTTGAGCAAGTTCTAACCCTCTCACTTTTTCTACTAACGTTGAAATGACTTCATTTGGTGAAGTCACGGTGCTTTGCCTGAGCGGCGTTTGTTGTATACCCTGGTGTTGTATAGGTACGTGATATCCTATCATGAACTACATTATCTTGCCAAGTTTCTCGAGAGTATTTCCTA
The DNA here is from genome assembly GCA_018340775.1 of Taxus wallichiana var. yunnanensis. Classification (NCBI taxonomy): domain Eukaryota; kingdom Viridiplantae; phylum Streptophyta; class Pinopsida; order Cupressales; family Taxaceae; genus Taxus; species Taxus wallichiana. The sequence goes on along the minus strand of CM031244.1, from coordinate 384,271,772 downwards.
TATGCGGTGGCATAGAGGTATTTTCTTGAAAAGAGATCTCGGGTTGTATTTGTAGACCTCCTATAGGCGGGTATATGCCAGGAGCGTTGTTCACTTCTAGGATAACATTGGTTTGTCCATCATCTAAGACCAGGTATGGATCGATTGCCTACTAATTTGTGGTCTAAGTAGCATCGAGGAGACGAACTGATTCTCAGTAAATGTCATATTGTTTGAACCTGAAGGCTCTGTTTGTTGCGTTCGAGGGGGTTGATCTAACTCCTCAGTTTGAAAAGATGAATTATATCTGATTCTTGGGGTTTGCGTTGACAACTGATTAGTTGAATAGTTGTCACCCCATACTGAGAGCGAAGGTGATGATTGTCTATTCTGTTGGGCATAGTATGCCTCAAGACCCAAGAGGGGTCTGCCATATTCATCGAATCCCGACATATTCGGGGGGTATGTGAATACCCGTAGAATAATGGGAAGGAGCGAAGGTGATTTGTGAAAGGAAACGTGATACTATGACTCCGGACGAGAAAGTAGGAAGTTTTACGTCAGTTTTACTAATTTTGTTTGTTTCACGTCGGGTTCACCAATTTTGTTGGTGAATCTGATGTGAAGGCTAATGAGGTACAAAAGGTGAAAAAGTTGTTTGTTTCATGTCGTTCAATCTATGTGGAAAAGCTCTTCGTGGTAATCTACAAGTGACCTCCACGTGCCCGTCTCGAGGTCGTGCCGAGACAGCAGGTGGGGGATAGAATATGCATGGGATGTAGAAAACTAGTTAGGCGATCTAATGTCTTCGACACGCACTAATGGAATTTGTGAATCTAAGGCAAAGAAGGCCCTTCTAACTTGGTGGTGTGATAGATCGATCGGAGGATGACTACTCGAAGGCTCAATCAATATCGAGCTCGGCGTGATTCGATCTATGGGTTGTGGAATACGTGGAAATGACTTGGGATAGTTTCGTGTATGTCTCCAGATAAGGTCATATGGTGGATGGTGAAAACAATTGACTTTACGGATGATTTTCTGGCCTAGTCAAAAATTCTCTAGCTTCGTTAGCTGCTATATCGAGTAAGGACAATTGTTCGATGATAATAGGTGGAAGTGGAGTGGATTGGAATACTAGTGTGCGTAGGCCGGTGTTTATATCTGATTGACTTATGGATTCACTTGGTGTGGGATTTGTAGATCACAACCGTAGACTCTTGGTTTTGCGGAGTCTGTTATGGTCATGTACGAAATCAAGTCCTAATCCCTAGTATCTAGTAATCATATGCTTTCTCATCTTCTATGTTTAGAACCAATAATTTGTGCGATCTTCTCGGGAATATCTCACGGTGTTCTTGCAACACTGGATTCTTAAACTAGTATCTATGTACTGTGAGAGTGTCTCTGCACTGCAGTTTGTGGACCAAAGGATCACACCAAAGTTTTGTTCTCTTTCGAACCCTTCTACACATCATATAATATTTTTCCTAGGGTAGTCTATAATTTGGTTGATTTGACCAAAACATATGCGCTTGGTCGTCTTCTATGTTTAATCCTCTCAGCCGAGAACTAATCGGTTGTAAGTCTGTTGTTGTTTGGAAGACTTGGATTCTAAGATTTTGGTCAATATCAGTTATTGCTGTTATGAGATTGGGTTGAGGCACGATTGGCTCGAAAATGTATTCTCTGGGCTCCCTAGGTCCTGTAATTGTCATACAAACACAATAATATAAACAAACTGTGATAAAGTGAACTCTAAGTATACGAAATATATTTAAGCATATATGACTTCTTTTTTTGTATTTTTTTGATGATTTATAAGGATTTAAGAAAGCAGCTATTTAAAATATTTAGAATTGACAACTAAACTAATAATTTAAAACAAACAAAATAGCCGAGTGTAGCTATTTGTCTGTGCAATTTGTATATCTATTCTAAACAATGAAATAACTAATCTATTTGCGGGATTCTCGATCCTACCTCAGAAGTGAGGAGTGAATCATAGTTTCTCAGAAACTATCAATCCCCATAGCTTCCCTGGCAATATCGAGAATAGAATTTACTGAAATAAAGCGATTAACTACTCTATTTGATATGATTCTAACTAGAACTTTGAAAGCTAGAACCTGGATTCCGTAGAACAGTGGCGAATCCGATGGTGTGTGTGATCTTGTCCCCTCAGTATGATCTCTTCGTTCTTTGTGCTCACGTAGATCCAGAAAAGCGTGTAATGCTTGCATCAATAGGAGTAGGTGTTGGAACAAGGGACAACCTTTAGAATACAGACTGAATAGAACGCGAATAGGAGAGGGATAGCGCAAGAGTACAGAGCTTGGCTTATGCAATTCCTAGCGGGATCTATTGCGAATCATGCAACATAATGCATCCAGAACCTGAAACTATCCTGTTTGAGGAAAAACTGTAACTTTAATGGCTTCCTAAGCTATTCTACTCTAATGGATTAGATAAACAACAACACTTGTTTGCACAAGTTTGGATATGTAGCTTACCAACACTAAATAATGGAAAATGCTAACTAAGCATGCAAAATGAGGAGATGAACTAAAACAAGTAGTCTAAGAAAAATTAATAAGGCTAACCAAGCTAAATCTAATGCTTAAAGAAAATTATAGAAATTAATGCGAGAGACAAAACTTCAGACCATTTGTTTGTGCACAAACCATTCATTTATAGGAATTCAAACACCCAAATATCAAAACCAAACCGAACTCTAAAAACCATAAACAAAGGAAAAACACTATTCGAGGGGACCAAAAACATAAATGCATGCTCAAGTCGGCAAGGAAAGCTGGTAAAACGTGATATTTCACACGAGTACGTCAAAAGAATGTTCTGGAAAACGTGTAAAGGACCGCCACCTGCTCGGGGCGGTGGTTTCTGAGACCGCCCTGCCTGTCGGGCGCGCGGTTCTGAACTGCCGCCTGTTCGGTGGCGCGCGATTCGAGACCGCCGCCCGATCCACGGCGGTTTCGTTACTAAAGAGAAAGGGGCAAGAAAAAGAGGGAAAAAGGGGAAAACAAAGCACGCAGGGGCTAAGCGGGATATGCGGGATGTTAACGCATATTCGGAGAGCTTTTCTGGATCCCAAACACCTTGCGAAGAGACCTGTATCATCATTGGGGCACTTGTTACCTGTTGGCAGCGATGACAAGACCTTACAATTTTGAGTACGTACGGTTGCTCCACAAGCTCACAACAAGGAGTGAATTCAACTGAGGTAATAATTTCTAGAACTTCTGATTTTGGGATTGCATCCACCAGTACTTATTCTTCCTCCCTCTCATACTTTAGAAGTAGATATTGTACAAGCTTTTGAATTTCCCAGTAATGACTTTGAATATTTGAGGGATTTAATGATAAAGAAGCATGATGGAGGCATCCCATCTAAGGAGGATAGGTAGTTGTTGATGAATGTTGTTGTGGCTCAAGAAACAGAACACAACACAAGAAGTAGGGTTGTTAAAGGGATAGGGCCTCAAGCTAACCCAAAAGCTCCATTACTTTCTAATATTTCTAAAGAGGCTCTAAAATGCATCTTCCAGGGCCTTGTTGTCCCAAACAAAAATCATGTGCTATCTATTGATTGTATCCATGATTGACCTTCCTTCCAATGCTACCTTGCCAAAGTCCTGTCCCTTATGATATTGCCCGAGTCTTGAGTTAGATCAAGATCTCAATTTCAATTGTTGAGTTGCTTAGGATCCCTAAGCACATGAAGAGGGCATTAGATTATTTTGGGTTGAAGGAAGAGAATACTGCCCTAGGCATAAATATAAACATTGTGGAGACCCCACAAGTCATTGAAGAACCAGAAGCACCACCAGCATCAGAAGAGCTAGATGAACCACCTGAGGTTTATTTGGGGACATACTTGGTAGATTCTCAGTTGAATGTGGATCCATTCTTCACCACTCTCATAATTAAAGATAGATTGTTGCACAACTATATGTTTGACTCAGGGGCATCATGCAATGTTATGCCTCTAGAAGTCATGAATGAGCTGGATATCAAGGTAACACCATCATATGGGAAGTGTACCACTATGGACTTCAGAGAGGTGCCAGTGGTGGGATGTGTGAAGGGTCTAGTGGTACAACTTGCAACCTATCTAGGAAGGAATTTGAAGCTTGATGTAGTTATTGTTGATTGCCCAGCCAAGTGGGGTATGTTGTTGTCTAGAAAATTGGCTACAAGTGTTGGTGGGAGTGTTCAAATGGATATTTCCTATGCCGGCATCCCAATTAAGGGTAGCCTTGTCAAATTGTATGGGGTAAAGAAGATGTTGCACCTTCGAGGACCCCAAAATGCATCTTATGAAGTTACATGTACGTAAGTGTTGATGCTTTGATAACTTTGTAGGATTTTACGATGGAAAAGAGCACAAGATCGAATAATGCAAGTGTCTTGAGAATTCTGGCTCTCCTGGACTTTATTATTTGATGGAGCCTACTCCAAGTTTGGAAATGGTGTTGGTTTTGTTCTAATCACTCCAAGCTAGGAAGAGTTTGTCTTTTCCTTCAAACTCAACTTTGAGTGCACTAATAACATTACTGAGTATGAGGCACTGTTGTTAGGTCTGAGGATTGCTTGGAAATATGGTGTTAAAGACATCATTATCAAGGGAGATTCGGAATTGATTGTAAAGCAACTTAGAAAACTATATGCCACAAGGAATTAGAGAATGAAACAATACAAGCATGTGGTTTGGGATTTCATTGAGATGTTTGTTTCATTCAACATTGTGCATCATGACAAGAAGTTCAATGATATGGCAGACATGCTTGTTGTGTTGGGATATTGGTTTAATAATTGTGAAATTTCCCCATATTGTGAGTATGATGTTGAAGTGCTAACTAGACCATTTGTACCTTACAACATTAACCATTGGCAAGTTTTTGATGATGATGGTCACGTCAAAATATTTCTAGAGAATAAAGGAGAGTTTCCTAATCAAAATATTGATTTGGAGCCAATTGTGTGCATAGCATAAGGTAAAGAAACCTTGTTTGGAAAAGGCATCATCCAACTAAAAATAATACTATTCCCAGAGGGCTGGTTTCTCTCGAGTCCAATTTTGATAATGTTGATCACATTATTAACAGATGCATGGCAGCCTCAAGAGATATTGAGGAGCATGAACTTGGTACAAAGGATAAACCAAGGAATATTTGGTTAGGTAGCAATCTCAGTAAGGAGGAGAAATAATCTTATGTCCGATTGTTGAAAAAATATCAAGATTGCATGGGTTAGACTTATTCGAATTAAAGGCATACATAGAGGATCTGTTTCGAGCATGAAATTCCCTTGAGTGAAATGCAAAACCATTCGAGGCAAAATAGAGGCCAATAAATCCACTCCTATCTCTTAAAATGTAAGAGGAACTGAAGAAACTGAGGGATGGAGGGATTATTCAACCCACAAGGTATTCTTCTTGGGTTGCAAACCTAGTACCAGTCAGAAAGAAGAATGGTGACATCAGGCTATGTGTGGATTTTAGGAATCTAAATGAAAGCGTCAATGAAGGATAATTACCCTTTTCCAAAATGGAAAACATGTTGCAGTACTAGTGACTGGTTCTGAGTTACTTTCTACCCTAGATGGCTTCTCTGGTTATAGCCAAGTTGTGGTGAAGGAATCGGAAAGAATTAAGATAGCCTTTACCACCCCTTGGGGGACATATGTATATGTCAGGATGCCCTTTAGTCGATGAATGCTTGAGAAACCTTTCAAAGAGCTATGAACATTGCTTTTGCTGGTTACATCAATGATTTTATTGTTGTCTACCAAGATGATGTAATTGTGTTCTCCAGAAGGAGAAGTGATCACTTGCTATACTTGGAAAAGATGCCGATAAGATGCAGAGAATATGGCATCTCAATCAATCCAAATAAGTACCATTTTGGAGTGCGAGAAGGTAAAGTTGCTTGGACACATTGTGTCACAATAATGGGTGATGATTGATCAAGAAAGGGTAGAGGCCATTAGCAAGGTCCCAATTCCAAGAGCCAAGAAAGGAATTCAGTCCTTATTTGGGTAGATAAACTTCATCGAAGATTTATATCAAAATTTGCTGAGTTGACCATTCCAATCACTTCCATTTTAAAAAAGTACCAGTCATCAAGTGGGAGGAAGGTGTCATTCAAGTTTTCAATAGGATTAAAGAGGTAGTAAAGCATGCATCTGTTTCTAGTAGCTCTAGATTATAAGAAGCCTTTTCAATTGTTCTCTTTCGCTTCAAAGAACACTATTGTATCTCGTCCTATTGCGTAAAAGATGATGAAGGGGCCGAGAGGACAATTTCCTTTTTCAAGAAGGGGCATTGTAGGGGCTTGAGTTGAAATACACTATTATGGAGAAACAAGCACTTGCCTTGGTAAAAGCAACGAAGGTTTTCAGGGCCTTAAATTTTAAGTTCTAAGATTGTTTCTTATGTTCCCACACCATGGTGAAATACATCTTGTCAGATATGGAAGTCTCAAGTAAAAGGTGCAGGTGGGTGTACAAGTTACAAGAATATGACATGGATATCCAAACCACGAAGCTGGTGAGAGGTTTGGGCTTGGCTAAGCTTATGGCTGAGAGCAACTTGTAAACTATTGAGGTGAATGAGGTAGGAGAAGGAAGGGTAGATGTCTTTGAGAAACTAATGAGTTCTAAATGGTACAAGGATGTGATTTTTTATCTTATACATTTATACTACCCTAAGTATTTAAGTAAGAACCAAAAAAGGCCCCTTAAGTTGGTTTCCCAGAAATATGTCATTACTGATTATGGGTTAGCTTGGAAGAACCTTGAGGGAGTCCTCTTAAGGTGCATTACTGAAGATGAATCCCCCAAGATAATTGCTAATCTCCATGGAGGAGTTTGTGGGGGAATTTTTTTGGAAGGGTCACAACACACAAGATCCTAAGGGTTGGTTATTGGTGGCCAAATCTCTTCAAGGATGTAACTATTTTGGTTAGAAGATGTGAGAGTAGCCAACGCTTGTCTGAAAGACTGAAAGCTTCAGGCTCCCTTCCTTTGCAGCCTATATCAATTGAAGCCCCATTCAAGCAATGGGGAATGGATTTCATTGGTGAGATTTTAGACCCTTCAAGTGCTGGCCATAAGTGGATTCTTGTAGCCACTAATTACTTCACCAAATGGGTGGAAGAAATCCCTACCAAAAGAGAAACACACCAAATTGTCATGGACTTTTTGTTGAACCATATCATCTGCAAGTTTGGGGTGCCAATCAAGATTGTTGTTGATAATACCATGAGATTTAGAGCTAAACCTTTAGTGGAAATGTGCAAAGAATATGGGATCAATTTGACATATGCTTATAATTACAATCCCTAAGGAAATGGACAAGTTGAGTCCAATAATTAAAACTTAGTGAAGATTATCGGAGAACCTTAGAGCTAAACAAGAGAAAATGGGGTGAGCAGTTGAAGTTTGTTGTCTAGGAGACCAATTAATGTCAAAAGAGCCACTAGAAAGAGTCCATTTGTTCTCGATATATGGAACTCGTGCCCTGCTACCCCCTACATATGCATTTATCCTCATATGGTTTATTTAACAACTATAAGATCAAGAAGTAAGTCTATATGATGCCCGCATTAACCAGATTGTTGAACTTGATGAAGAAAGGAGGGCATCCCGCCAAAGGCATGTAGAGTTCAAGAGAGAAGTTGAAGAATTTGTTTGATAAGAAGGTCACCCCAAGAGCTTTCAATGTTGGAGATCTCATGCTTTGTTATGGGATAACGGGCATGAAGATAAGAGAAAAATGGAAAATTTGACGCTTTATGGATGGGCCCTTACTCCATTGATATCGACATTGGTGAACATACATTCTTCCTAAAGGACTTAGATAAGGAATTGCTTGAATTTCCTATTAATGGAAAGCATTTGAAACATTTCTTGGATTGATTCCCCAGAACCAAGGTGAACATCATCTCAGATAATGTATAGTTTGATGGTTTGTTTTCTATCTTTCATGTTCTTGTTCGCTTCGGCCCCGGTGGCTTGTTTCTTCTAGTTTCTTGTTCGTTTGTGGGGATAATCCTGGTTTTATACTCAACAAGCTAACTCCTTTTCCAATGTATCTTTTAGCACTTGGTCTACCTTTGTTCTTGTGGCACTCGCAGGAATGCCCATCCACGAGTGGGCTATGTTGGTGCATAGATTTGTCTCGCCCATTTGCCATCATTTTCCTCTAATCTGCATGTTGTGAAATGTTTTATCTCTCGATGTGGATGTTATAGAGCTTCTAACTCCATTAGAAATGCTTTCAATTGTTTGTAAAATCTATTATCATGTCCCTCCTTGAAGAAGTCTCCGAGTCTTCCCTGGTTTTTCCCTAATTTCTTCAAAATCAATGGCTCTATCACTTTTCCTATTTTCCTTGACCATGGATGCTCGAGAATGGTTTATTTATATTTGTATACCTTTGAAAATACAAGTCTATGGTCGAAAAGATGCTCGAAATCATGATTCACTTGTTTTTTGTTTCAAAAAAATTTCATCCTTAGCAAAAATCAGGTTCTGGGCATGAATGGTGATTTTCTATATTTTTGATAGTCTGACGGGTGTATTTTTCCTATCTAAGTTTTTTCTTAGCATTCGGTGGTCACGTGGCTTCTTTTGGTTGGTCAGGGGATGGCGGAAAATGCTTTAACTTATCGCTTTTTGATTTTTTGGAAAAAGGAAAATTTGGTCCCATAGCTCCGCTCAAATCTGATTGGTTCTTTTGGTGCTTATGTGGCTTCTTCTGATTGGATGGGGCACAATGGGTTTTTTTCTCAAACTTGATCTTTTTGGTTATTTTGGAAAAAGTTTGAACCCACCCCGCGGCCCTACCAGGCTTTGATTAAAGCAAATTTTAAAGTGGCAGGGAAAAAGTCTCACTTTGACCCCATAGGAGGACACGTGGCAAAGCTAATGGTGGAGATGCGGGCCTTCAGAGGTAAGTTGGATTTTTTTCCCTTTTGGCAAAATGGGGTAAAATTCTAAAATGGAAGCGTGCCCCGCCAAATCATTTTGAAGCCTTAAGGTTTTGAAGTTGTGCCATAATGACACGTGGAGGTCTCTGTCGGGTCTTCTTTCCTTAGAATTTTCAGCAACTTCTTAAAGGGTCCAAGACACGTGGTGAGCCTGCGCTCATTCAAGGTCTCAACTTTTGGGGACCATCTCAAGATGTGCCATTGTGATGTGTGGCAGTTTGAAAAGTCAAAGGGGTGGGGAAGTGGACCATCGAGGAAAATTGGATTTTTGCCTCTTGTCATCAAAAGGATTAAAATCTCAAAATGGCCCGCAAGCCCAACAAGAAGGAGGTCAAAGTTGGCATTGAAAATGTCAAAAGGTGGGGAGGTGGGCCATCGGGGGAAACTTGGATTTTTTCCCTTGATATTCAAATGACTAAAATCATCAAAATGACCTATGGGCTGATAGAGAAAAGTCAAAACTTGCTTTAGTCAATGGCGGAGGTGCGGATTTTGGAGGAAAATTGGAAAAATTTCCTTTCGTGGAAAAGGAGTTAAAAGTGAAAAGGAAGCGTGGTTATGATGGGACCCATATTGGGACATGTGTCAGGCCCATTTTTAAGGGTGGAGTCATGGGAAAACTTAGAAAATTTTCCTTTTGCAAAAAAAAAGAGGCAAAGTAGCGAGAATTTGGCCGTGGTTCCTTTGGGGCCCACCTTAGGACACGTGTCAGGCTCATTTCTCAAGGGTGGAGGTGCGGAGTAAAATGTGAAAATTTTACATTTTTAAAAATTTGTAAAAGGAAAAAGAGCCCGCTCTAAAATGGATCCCCCACGTGGATGGTCTAAATTCAAATTAGGAATCAACTGCATATGTGTTTAATTTTTCTACCATTTTCACTCTGAGCTCCCGGGATGCATGTTTTTGTGGTTTTTTATCATTTCTTGGAGTCTCATGCACGCCAAATGAAGAGGAACATTAATCTAGCATCCTTTGGTGGGGGGGAGGTCATAAACATGTCTCATGATTAATATGCAATCGACATTTATCGATTAAACCTGATTTTCTTTCCTTGGCACATGACACGCTCGTTGATAATTTGGGTTTTGTGAGAAAATTTGGGGATGTATTTTACCATTAAGATGAGACCTGACCTTTTGGGCTCGATCTGATCTTCCATTTCTTCTCTCGGGAATGCCAAGAACCGCATTAAATAGAATAAGGGCATAAGTGGTTGGCGAATGGAGGGAAGAGTGATTCGCTAGAGGAAGGAGTTGAATGCGGGAGATTTTCAAAGAGATCTATCCCCACAGCACTGGTGATTTTTGATTTGATTCCGGAATCATGATCGTATCATGGCGAAACACTATATATCAATGTTTGGATTTTTGGGAAAAGGCCATGTTGTAAAATTTTATAAATTGCATAAATTTTTCATGTAAAGGGTTGGGAGTTTGTGAATGTAGAAGTATTAGGAGTCATAAATTGATTTCCTAAGAAATAAGTTTGATAAAGCCCGTCTATTTGAGAAACTATACAAGAATCATGTTTATATCCTGTGTGTTGTACATTTGATCATGTCAAGGTGGTTGCGAGTGTAAAGCCATTGAAAATCTATGAGATTTTTCAAGAAAATTTCCCCTGCTAATAAATTTAACTAAACTTGAGTTAATCTATGTTATTCTTGGACAAAATTTGTGTTTTCTTGGTTCCTGAATGTCTGCAAGTAGTTTTCCTTGTTCTTGTTGCATTCTTACATTGAAATTTGTGTGAATCACACAATATCTTTAACACTCGTTAAAACAACCCACTTGAGACCCAAGAACAACCTAGGATTAGTTAGGAAAATTATGGAATAATTTTTTTTTAAAGAATCTACAACCAGGTTACAAGGTAACAACTACCACTAACAAGTTCCAGAACAATTCAAATCCACTAGAACATAATTTTCTTTTATTAACAATTATTAGAGGTCATAAGGTCCAAAATTTAGGGTTAGAAGGTTCAAAAGGTTGAGAGGGTAATTTCTCACCTAACCCTATCTCTAACAAAGCTTAAAGTTTCAACTTGTTTTTTCTCACCCTTAACTCATTCAAAAATTTCCTAAATTACTTTCATTGGATAGGAAATTACCTCACCTTTTCATTGATATAAATAAGTCATCCTAACTGCTCATATTTTTCAAGTTATGGGCCGGAGGGCCTTAGGGTGAAACTTTTCCCGAAGAGCCTCACCTTCATGGACCCGGGAGTGAAAATTTTACCTTGCATGGGTCGGCGGAGTGGGAAAGAGTTTTGGCATTTTTTCCCTTTTCGAGAGAAAATGCATGATTTTCCTTTATTCACCTGTGGGCCTCAAGAGGATATGTGTTGGCTTGAGAAAATTCCTACGCGCCTTTGCTTCTCCCGATTGACGCCACGTGTCATCACCCTATTGGTCGTGGGCCGATGGGGAGGCAGAGGAAACTAAGAAAAATTTCCCAAGAAATTTTTAAAAGAACTAATGTTGAAAAAGGTGTCATGCCTCTGCCTTTTTCTCGATGAGGCCACGTGGCGGCTCTAAACTGGATGCGGGATGGTGGAGTGGCGGGAAAAGTTAGAAAATTTTCCCAAATTATTTTTGAAAGTGCTAAGTTAAAAAGGGGATCCACCCATCTGCTAACACCTCATGGTGCAACGTGGTAGCCTCTGATTGGTGCAAACTAGTGGGGCAGCGGATAAACTTTTGAAAATTTTCCTAAGTCCCAAGGAAAAATTTGGAGCCGCGGGCTCGCTAGAGAATTTTTCCCAAAATTTTCCGCCATGAAGAAAATTTAGAAGGCCATAATTTTTGATAGATAGCTTGGTTTCGGGAAAACAAGGACTTTCTTTGAAAGAACTAGATGTCCTCTTTTCATATAGATCATTAATTTTATATTTTTATAAAGTTTAAGGGGTCAATTTTAAGAAAATGGCACAGGCTTATACGATTTGAACTAGTAAATTTTAACTTGTTAGATTTATTCAATTTGATCTTCTTCCTCTCTCAACATGTCAAATAGACATGGAGGATTATTCTAAGAAGAATTTTAGGATGTATTGGAAGGTAATTTTTCTTGATTGATTTCCAATTTGAATTTTTACAACTTCACAACAAAAGACTAGAAAGGTTTAGGCCCAATTTTGCAATGTTTGAAGGATTTTTCCTTAAGTGTTTTAGTCCAATTGAGTTCATTTATATCATAACATGTTAGATTTTAAAGTTTCAATGTTATTTATTGTTTGCAGGTTTGAACTGTGCATTTTAGAGGAAGTATTTGCCGGTTTAAAAATCAAAACAGAGATCAAATTTAAAAGGGCTATTTATCATTTTTCATCTTCCAAATATGGAGATTCATTTCCATTCCAACCTAATACATTTAGTTGATACAAACAAACCATTTAATAGATAAAATGCAAGGTCTGATTTCAAATTTTAACATATTCCAAAAGAACATAATACTATATTTTTCTCACACGCATTTCTTCCTTTCAAATAGAGATTTCAATACATTGAAATGATCAGATTCAACACTACAATGCAATTTGAGAAAAGTATTACATTCATTTATTGATTTCAAAAGGAAATTTTACAACTTCTTTCTTTTATTCCTTCCAAAATCATTTATTGACATAGGGCAGAATAATACATTTTCTTTTCACATGTTTCACATTTCCACTTTCAAAACAGGGACTTCCTAGTGCATGATAAACACAAATTTCCAATTGAATAATATCATATGAACAAGGTAAACACTTCCAATAATTCCAATGAAACTCATACAACCTCCTTTCCATTTTATTTCAAAGTACAATATACAAAACAATATCATTCTTTCACATTCTTTCCAAAACAACATACAAAGTATAACTCTTTTACATTTCCAATTTCCACTTGCAGTCAATACAACATCTTTCCATTACAAACATTTACAAGGTCATCCACTTCAAGTGGGAAAGGTTACAATGAGATTTCATTTCACAAGGGACTGTCAAACTGTCTTTTCTCAGCTCCAGAACAACAACATGCATTCTTCTCTTTCTTCCAATTTTGATCACAACAAAGGTAGGGGAAAGGCAATGCTCTCCACCCAACCAAGACATCCAATGAAAGGAGAAGCCATCCTTCTTCATTGGCCCCTGATCCCCAACCACAATGCAATAAGAAATGTATTTCAACTCATGGCAACAACAAGCTTCCACATCGATGTGAATCCGCTAAAGAGGTTGAAATACCTCCAAAACACACATAAACATCTTTGCAAATAAAACTAGGAGTTTCACAATAGCTTACTTCTCATTCGGAATTCACACCGATCTATTACATCATTACAATTCTCCTTTTATTTCAAGATTACTCTAAAACCTAAAATGCCAAAAACCCTAAAATTCAAAACAACTCGGATTGACCCAAAATTTTTGTGCCAAATATGCATTCATAAATTATGGCTCACGCGAAATTTGTATTTATTCTAACAAGCACAACAAAAGTTATTAAAGTTCTAAGACCTAGTCAAAAGTGGAAAAAACATTCGAGCAATTTTAGGCCACTAGATGATGGAATCCGAGCCTCTGAAAAACGTGCCAAATGAGCACAACCTTGCAGGCCAAGTTGACCATAGCATAGTACTAATGTATATCTACCACCCTGTAAAATTTCAGGACGATCCAACGGTCGGATCAAAAGTTATGGCCTCAGAATTTATGCTCTCGCATCATTCTCCCCTGGTTGAAAAGAATTCAGCTCCTGCAAATTCTATTGACGGAACTCATCTAATTTTGCACTGTCAATTTTCCTCAACTCCCACTCAAGAATCCAAGTATTTTCTTCTTGCTGCAAACCTTCCCACTTTGTACCAAATATCTGTTGTAGCTCCCATGTCTAGTAGTGATTGTCTTTTGGTCCAAGACACGCATTACCCTTTCCTTTTTCTTCTTCGACATCTATTGCTTCCAGTTTATTTCTTCCTCCTCAAACATTTTCATCATGACCTAGAAACTTATATAAGTCAGAAACATTAAAAACTAGTGAGATAGCAAAGTTTTCAGGTAGCTCCACCTTGTAGGCATTATCACTCATTTTCTTCAGAATCCTACATGGCCCAATCTTCTTATACTTGAGTTTATTATATGTACCCTTTGGAAACCTCTCTTTTCTAAGATGAACCATCACCATATCTCCTTCTTCAAATACACTTACTCTCCTACTAGCATCTGCAGCTATTTTATATTGTGCATTACTCACTTTCAGCTTTTCCCTCACTTCATCTTGTAGCTGTAGAATGTGTTCTGCAAATGCTTCTACGTCATCACTAGTTTCATCTTCACCTGGTAGAACAATTAGATCAAGGACCCCCTTCAGATTCCTACCATACACAATCTAGAAAGGAGACCTCCCTGTTGACCTGTTTATCGAGCTATTATATGCAAACTCAAATAGGCATGGCTAAGTCCCATTGTTTTGGCTTTTCTCCAACTATACAACGTAGGAGATTTCCCAAGCTTCTGTTCACTACTTCAGTCTACCCATCAGTCTGGGGGTGATATGCACTACTGAACTATAGTTGTGTCCCCAATTTCTTCCACAGAGTCCTCCAAAAGTGACTCAAAAACTTCGTGTCCCAATCTGAAGTGATCGTTTTTGGAATTCCATGCAATCTAACCACTTCTGAAAAAAACAAATCTGCAATTCTGGAAGCATCATTAGTTTTTTTACAAGAAATAAAATGTGCCATCTTAGAGAATCTATCAACCACGACAAAGATAGAATCATTCCCTCGCTGTGTGTTAGGAAGCCCTAACACAAAATCCATACTCAGATCAACCCATGGCCCTGTAGGGATAGGCAATGGCATATACAACCCAGTATTCTGTGCATGACCCTTAGCCATTTGACACACTCTACATCTTGCTACAACCCTACTGATGTCCCTCTTTATCTTTGGCCAATAATACTTTTCTACAACAAGAGAAATTGTCTTACTTATACCAAAGTGTCCAGCCAACCCTCCACTATGTAATTCTCTTATAATATTTTCTCTCATTGAACCAGCAGGGATGCACAATTGTTTCCCCCTAAACAAATAACCATCCTGTATCAAATAATCAAAAGAATCACTAACTACTGTAGGCTCCTTAAGCTTTCTGACAACATCACCAAAATCAGGATCACCTTCATACAATTCCTTAACTGCCTCAAACCCTAGGACTTTATTTTCCATTGTTGTCAAAAGGGCTACACGCCTACTCAAGGCATCAACAACTTGATTCTGCTTACCAGACTTATGCTTTAAAACAAAAGTATATTCTTGCAAAAATGAAACCCATTTTGCATGCCTACTATTTAGTTTCTTCTGTGTGTTTACATACCTCAAGGCTTCATGGTCAGTGAAGAGTACAAATTCCTTTGCTACCAAGTAATGTCTCCAGTTCCTTAATGCCTGAACAATAGCGTAAAATTCCACATCATAAGTAGAATATTTCCTCCTGACTTCATTTAGCTTTTCACTGAAGAATGCCACTGGTCGTCCTTCTTGACTCAACACAGCTCCAATCCCAACATGTGAGGCATCACAGTCAACCTCAAAGACCTTGCTAAAATCTGCAATACCAAAACAAAGCTTCGATACTTTCTTCTTCAACAATTCAAAACTATCTCGTGCTTGGCTTGGTCCATACAAACTCCCTCCCTTTTGTACACTCAAAAATGCTACTCAAATTCCCGATGAACTTCCTATAAAAGTTTCCAATCCATGAAAACTACGAACCTCTGTCACACATTCCTTGGAATAGGCCATTCCAAAATTGCCTTTACTTTTTCCTCATCCATCCTCACTCCATCCCCCATATGACAAATCCCAAAAAAAAAGACTCTTCTAAAGGAATCTACACTTCTTTAAGTTTGCATATAGACTCTCTTTTACGTAATGTCTAGCACCAATTTTAGATGTAACAAGTGTTCTTCCATTGTCTTACTGAATATCAAAATATCATCAAAATAGACAACAACAAACTTACCATTGTATTCTCGAGTACTCTGCTCATATGACAACCTCATGAATGTACTGGTGCATTAGATAGCCCAAATGGCATCACCATCCACTCATACAATCCATCTTTTGTTTTAAAAGCAGTTTTCCATTCGTCCCCTTCACGGATTCGGATCTGGTAGTAACCGCTCCGTAGGTCAATCTTGCTAAAATATCGGGCTCCCGCTAGCACATCCATCATATCATCCAATCGCGGAATTGGAAACCGATACTTAATTGTGATCTTGTTTATGGCTCTACTGTCTACACACATTCTCCAGTCTCCATCTTTTTTGGAGTCAATAACGCTGGAGTTGCACATGGACTCATGCTTTCTCTCACTAACCCTTTCTGTATTAGATCTGTCACTTGTCTGTTCAACTCTTCACTCTGTGTCGACTCATCCGATAGGCTGCCTGGTTTGGAAGGGCCGATCCTGGGATCAAATCAATATGGTGTTGAATATCTTGCTTTGGAGGTAACCCATCTGGTAGCTCATCTGGTATGACATCTTTGTATTCTTTTAGTATATTTTCTACTGTAATAGGTGTATTAAAGCCTTCTTTCTCCACTTCTTCTGACATTAGTGCATAACAACATCCAAATTCTTCCATTTATGTAACAAACTCTTTTGTAGCCAATAAGCCCTCACTCTTCTCTTCTTCCTTAAGGGTAATAAGACCACCTTTACACCATCCTTCCAAAAGGTATATATATTTTTCCCTCCATCATGTGTAACCTTTCTATCGTATTGCAAGGCCTACCCAAGAATATATGACATGCATCCATTGGGATAACATCACACCACACCTCATCCCCGTAGGTATTCCCAATTGAAAACTTTATAAGGCATCTTTTATCTATGGTTACTTCATATCCTTTCTTGAACCATGATATACGATAGGGATATGGGTGCTTATCATAGTTCAGATTCAGTTTATCAACCATTACAAATTGAAACCATATTTTCACAACTACCACCATCAATAATAATTTTACATACCTTTCCTCTAGAGGTGCATCTTGTGCGAAATATATTTGTTCAAGCCACGAATCAGCTCTAAGCAACGTCACGTTATTTCTCCTTCCTCGGGACAATCATAGTCCTCCTTATCATGAGGGTTTCACCCAAGTCTACAGCAACCTCCATTTCCTCTTCTTCTTCATCCTCAAACATATTTACTCGTGGTTTTTCTCCTTGCCATCTATCTTGTGTAGGATAGTGCGGACACTCAAAAGCTCTGTGCCCCTCTTCACCACATCATGTAACATGTATATTGCCTTTGGGAGCTATTCCAGCCCCGTCCTCCATTATAACCTCTTCCTCCGAAACCCCCTACCTCTTTGTAGTTACCATGGCTTTGGCTAGAATCTTCATGCCCTTCTCAGACAGAGGATTCACCTTTTGTAGATTCAAATCTACCCCTACCCCCTCATGGAGATGATGATGGACCTCTCTTCACACCTCTTCTAAAATTATTCCTCTTGTTCTTTTCCTCTGCCTTTAATGCAAGTTGATAAGCATCATCTAGGCTATGGATCCAGAGCATACTTAGCTCATCTTGTATGGTGTAACTCAACCCATTTATGTACCGTGTAGCCTTTTGTTCTTCAAACTCTCCTGCTTCACCTGATTGATTGATAACTTGTAAAATTCATTAGTATACTCCTCAATGCTGAGATCCTTCTGCCTTAGGTTTTGGAACCTTCGAAAGAGTGTCTGAGCATAATCTACAGGAAGAAACTTTTCTTTCAGCTTCTTTACCATTTTATTCCAGTTTCGGATCTTGCCCTTTCCATTCCTTTGTCTTTCATTTTGTAGGTGATCCCACCAGATCAATGCATGTCCGGCTAACTTAGTGCATGCAAACTTAACCTTCTTCTCCTCTGAAAGGGTTTTCCACTCAAAGAATTTTTCCATGTGATTTAACCAGTCAATCAACTCCTCTGGTCGTAACCCTCCACCATAATCAGGAACATTAATCTTGATGTCGTCATTCTTTCCCTCTAAGGCCTTGATCAATCTCTCCTCAAATGGTCTCTCATTCAAGGTTTCTTCGTCTCTCTCATTTTCTTCTTCATCTCCTCCTTCATTCATTAATGGAGTCTCTTCTTCAATATCACTATCTGGGTTTGCATCCCCATTTGCATGTCTCCTTCTAAGGCGGGTAACTTCCCCCGTGAGCTCAGCAATTTGTCTCTGTAGCTCCTGCATATGCCTATTCATCTGGGCATAACCTCCCCTCCTGCGTCTAGCCATGGTTATATAAAACAGAGGTAAAAACTACACATAAAAATGTAATATGTTACCTTAACTATTTCCGCAAGATCAAAATCCTGCTCTGATACCAATTGATGTGAATCCAGCTGCAAGAGGTTGAAATACCTCCAAAAACACACATAAACAGCTTTGCAAATAAAACTAGGAGTTTCACAATAGCTTACTTCTCATTCTGGAATTCACACTGATCTATTACATCATTACAATTCTCCTTTTATTTCAAGACTACTCTAAAACCCTAAAATGCCAAAAACCCTAAAATGCAAAACAACTCGGATTGACCCCAAAATTTTCATGCCAAATATTCATTCATAAATTAGGGCTCACGCAAAATTTGGACTTATTCTAACAAGCACAACAAAAGTTATTAAAGTTCTAAGACCTAGTCAAAAGTGGAAAAAACATTCAGAGCCAATTTTAGGCCACTAGATGACGGAATCCGAGCCCAAAAATGTGCCAAAATGAGCACAACCTTGCAAGCAAAGTTGACCCCAACATAGTACTAATGTATATCTACCACCCTGTAAAATTTCAAGACGATCCAACTGTCAGATCAAAAGTTATGGTCTCTGCAAGTTATGCTCCCGCATCAACATCACAAAGCAATATTTCAACAAGCACATTTCAAATTAAAAACACAGTCAAACAAAACAACAATTTTACAACCACATGAAAGACATCACACAAAACTCAGGATTCACCATGCAAGCCAAAGGAGCAAGAAACTATGGGGAATTTGCTTATTCCTCACAATGGGAATTGGGTATCCATGTAATGACCGCCAATATAAACCATCTCCCATATATCCTTATGCTCCCACAAAGTAAGAAATGCAATGCCATTTCTTTTCCAAGGTAGAAACCCAATCCCAACTCCCTCCATCGAATTCTGATGCCACCGACATTCCCTTGTGCACCCCCCCCCCACATGGATTCCCCATAGCCTTCTCCTACACCATTCCTAGGTAGTCTACCCAAATAGCCCACAAACATGCTAAAACATTCACACAATAACATGCACATTGATAAAGAAAAAAGTATTTCAAGAGCCAAGCTCTTACCTCTCCATGAAGGAGTTTTCTATGTTCCAAAACAAAAAGCTTTCCAATGCCAAAATACATTCCAAAATCAACAACCAAAAAGCATGCAAAGGTCTCCAATCTCCTTCCAAAAGCAAGAGCTCCACACAACAAAATTTTACCCAAAAGGAAGTATGCAAAATGTTCAACAACCCAAAACAAAGCAAGGAGTTCTAATTTTATAGAAGAGGAAGAGAAGAGGATGAGGTGGATCCATGTAGGATGCCACATCACACATCCTCAACTCCAACACAAAAGTCAAATTCATTCTCCAATGCACAATAAAGAGGTGGGTGAATAATATGACAATAAACTTACACACTCCAAAAATCCCACACCCCATAAGGATTGAATTTAATAAAATGTAAGAAGAGTGTAATTAAAACTTACAATTAGTCATTTCAAAATGCATAAAGAAGGTCTAAATTCAACCCTCCAACCAAAGGTAAGGTTGGTATGCAAATTTAAGAGGTATGAGACAAGTCTAAATTGTCCCACAAGCCTCCAAAATTAGCCTCCAAGGAAAAATTCAGATTTCCAAGGAGGTGGAGTGTTTCATACTCCAAAATATGACTTACACAACTCTTACACATACTTACACATCACTTACACATTCTTACACATTACTTACACATCAATTACCACATTACTTACACATTACTCACACATCACTTACCACATTTAATACAAGAGCCAACAAATTCTATAATTACTTTATTATATCCAAAATTTCATTAATTTATTTATTTTAACAATATGATTACTCACATTAATTCTCCACATTAAAAAAATAATGAAAGGTGTAAATGCATAAAAAAATAAACACATGCAAACAATAATAAAAAGGAATCCACATTAATAAAATACACATAACCCCTTGGTCACATTCAAAGGTAATCCCCCACCATGGGAATCCCTAACAAAAAAACACACACACAAACATCACTAGTTACCATGGTGACCTTGTTTAATTCATCTAGAATTCCAATGTGGTTATTCTCCAATCCCCGATGTTTGTTGTGATATTTTAACTCGTAAAAATAAATACCTCCTTCGGCCTTGTGGCCTTATAAGAACGTCCAAAATAATATAAATATAATTTCAAAATCATCAATATATATATATATATATATATATTCTTCATATATAATATCCGACAATCAAAAATATCACTTACAATTTCATCAACAACTATATAATCATCAATTTTAAATTAATTTTTCTCGGTCTACTCAATATATCTAAATATCACATGTCCTAACAACATCCATAAATATATATATAACCATGTCCAACAACATGTCAACATCTATATAAAATTTCTCCGACAATCATCATGCATCATATATGAATTAGAGTCAACAATAATCCATGATCAAATATCTAACATCATACTAAATCAAAATTATAATAATGTCCATAATATAGTCATCGATGATCATCATGATCAATATCAAAAGTGTCAAAGGGAAGTCGGCACTACAAGATCTTATCCTTGTGATAGTTTGGTGGCATTTGTAATTTCATTTATCAGAAGATCCTTCATTTGATAGTGAAATAAACAAATTTAAAATCATCATGTGACTCCTAACATGACTATAAGATTATTTGTTATCCTTTGAGGGTATCTTAGGCATGATGAAACAGAGATTTATAATGTTCATTGAGTTTTCCAATCTAATCCTTCATTTTGGATCATTGAAGTTTGTGTGAAAAGTACTTGATCCGGGCCTCCATTAGAGCACATATTCTAGTTAAAGGAAAACCCCGCTACTCAAAGCATTTTTCTATCTCGAGCTTTCCATTTTTAAAAATGTTCTCAAAGATTTGGTATAATCAATTTTATCCTGCTTCACCTCCCACAAAAATTCATTTAAAAATAACTTATCATACCCATACTACCCTTGTTTTTCATGTATGTATACAAATGCATAATTTTTACTACCAAAGCATGCAGAAACAATCAGTTTTCATTGTCTTTAGTGGCCTAAACCTTTCCTAGAAAATATCTCCATTATCTAGAGTGACAACTCGTGAGAGTTAGGTTTTGTTGCATTGATCATATTTTCTTCAAGGTCTTCTTAATACTTCACAAGGAAGGACATCTCCATCTCCTCCATAAATAACAAGCTAGAAAAGGGTTCTCTTACCCGGTTGAAAGGCACAACCTAAAATAGTGGGGATAAATCAAATCCTCTTAATGTGCTACCCACTCCTTTTCAAAGCCTGAGTGCTAAAAAGGTCAAATAGACTGCTTCCTTGGCTACAAAATGATATACATAATTATCTATCTACCTTTGCATGTCCTGTCAAATCCATGATGCTACTTGGACTTTAAAGGAGATTAAATTTGGGTACAAACACATCATTTTTTACATCTAATACTCAAGAATAGGATTTAATTTCATTTTTATCATATCATGTTGTGAACCCCACTCATGATCAAACACTTAGATCCTCATTTGTCCTATTCTATCAAATATTCTTTCATCAATCCTAAATTTCTTCAAATATCCTTACATGCATTTCTTTAAATGTACCAACCTTATAAATTTGTTCTCCAATAATCCCTAGACACTACGTATCTCGCTCACAATATACCACCCGCTCAAGCCATTTTTGGTCATCTATCCGATGCAGAGTCAATTCAATCTTTACATTGTTTATTTCAAGACAATATTAAATCTATGGAAACAATGATTACATATATTAAAGATAAAATATAGCATCTCAATGATACATCTAAATCCCATGTTAGTTCTTCTACATCTCATCACAATTCAATGTATTCTAGATGTGCTCATATAAGTGAAGCACAAGTATTACCACTCCTGTACCTCTCAAGTTTGATCGAATGCTAAGAAACATCATATTCTTCTCAAGCTCCTCAATCACCTATTGATCAACTTGTCACCTAGCCATTATTACCATGCTTATTGACTTTGCAAAATACCAAGGCCATCTATTTTATAATTATCATCAAATCAATGAATAAAATGACAATGATTTCTATGATTCAAAATGAAGAATTTGCCACCTTAAGCATCATGGATTCATTTCATTTTCTATAAAAAATTATACTGCATACTCATCTCCAATTTCTAAATCCCATTGAGCTCCCATATCTGATCCATCTATGTTTAGTGAGCATCATTCCATCATTTCTAACGTTCCTCTTCTAGTAAGTCAAGAGCTCCCTATCCAACCCAGTGTCAAACCATATTCAAAACTATCAACCCCATTATATCCTCCTACAAAATAATATACAACGTTATCAATCCCAAATAAGCCACCACCATTCAAGGTCCCTCTCCACCCTCTCTCACTTCAACATCCAATGACTTATTTCAAACAAGCTAATCCTAACATTGATGGGCAGGACACATTTCAAGCTCTACCACCGTGGCATGGTCCTTCTTACATCACCTCAAAGAAATCCATCACTCACATACTTATGGGGCATAAAACACTCTCCCCGCCTTCCATTCCTATCGCTACCACTAGTATCTACATCTACACTTTATGGTTTGTGCTTCATATATAATCTCTATTAGCACTCCTACATACATTACAACCGACATTCAGTATCATCATTACCCAACGACACACTCATGTTATTATGGTTCATACTCAAATGCTGAGGGTATAATTCTAAAATTAACCTCACATCATATACATCTCATGCTCTATGATTCATGCTACTTCTTTCTAGCATCTACTCACACAACACACTCATTTCTCGATGATGGACTCTTGTTCTATGGTTCATTCTTGATTGTTGAGGGATATATTATAAATGAATCTCATCTCATGAATTTCAACTAAGGGCATGCTTCCCATACCATCTTCACACTTTGCATACCATTCCATATAACTCATACATTACATTTTCATATCTTGGTCAGCATCTATTTTTATATCTTATTATACTTACATGTTACACTTTTTTGTCTATGCTAGATGGATTCTTAGTATGTCATTATCTTTCTATATATACACATGCACATTCACTTGGTATTTTGAGGTGAATGAAGATATCTTATAGGTTCTTACATGCTATAATGATCTTTGGAATTGTACCTTCTACCAAATCCCACCGAGCTCTTGGTACATCTAGTTTTTCTCATCATATAATACACATGTTCTATTGATACATTTTCAATAGTTTTCACTATTGTTACTTTACATTTTGATTATTTATACATGCTTATGACATAGTACTTATCTTTGTAACATGCTAATCGGTGCTTCCTATGTAGATTTTTCTTTGTAGGACTATATACAACCATTTTATCTCGATACATTTTGCTTACTCTTTATTTTTACTATATGCTACTTAGTGAATGATGCATTCACCATGAGAAAATCCAAACCGAGGATCTCTTATCAGAAATTTAAATCGATTGAGTAATATGGAATCCATTCATGTAGTTACCTACCTTCACCTACATTAGAGATAAAGGCTCCTATCTCGATCCTCACATGATACCTAGGTGCCCATGTGACAAAATCATAACGCTTGAGTTGTGCGATAATTGTCTCATGTTCATGTCAAGTGTAAGAATACAAAAAAAAATGGTTAGTCATTTCCCATTTTGTTAGGAATATATTCATGTAAGAACTTCACCGATACGGAAAACATAGAAGCATCATTTTATTCCCTAGTCTCTACTCCTACACATCTAGGTCTGACTTCAATATCAAGATAAATCAAGATACCTTCACCTTTCTAGGTTTTCACCATACACCCAAAATTGAATACTACTGGGCCAATTCAATAGATGATTTTGAGGTATAGAAAAGGGACTATATGCAGATGATAGAAGACCAAATGTGGGATCTCGAATTTCATTACTTTATTGAGGGCATAAAATATGACATGTTGTACTTGTTTGATCCCAAGTACCAAGTGGTGATATTTCTACTCCTTCCTTTGAATTTGTGGAATACCAAATAATAGGGTGATATTAAGGAGAGGACTGTAGTAGTAATCTAAATATCAAGATAATGGTTAAAAAGGAAGAGAACTAATTTCATCAAGTCTGGTGTTCTCTTGATTCTATCTAGATAGTTATTTCACACTTCCTCTCTAAGGGAACCTAAAAAGAGACGGGTTCTAAACCACTCAGAACAATATTCAAAGAGAAATACCATGGACGAAGATCACACTAAATATTCCCATCCTAAGAGACACCATAAGAAGGTAAAGATTGATAAAAATTCAATTAAGCCTCTCGAACAATGTGAAATTGATCCTTTAGTCTCCTTTCCACCAATGGTATCCAAGTGTGTCTTCCTCAGTAGTGGATTCATCACACCATGAGAAATTTTTGATACCCTATCGAGAAATTAAAAGTTCCCCATGTATGATTTCGTGTCTACTCGATGGAATATTTGATGTGGATTTATGAGCTACTTGGGAATGATTCAAGAATGGTGCCACAATTCATAACACCTGTTATTGAGGCTATCCAAAAATTCATGAAAACCAAGCAGAGAAAGAAAGCACGCTTAACATTTCATTTCTTCAATGGGGCCTCTCGAACCTAGTATATAGGGGTTTCTGATAAAAGGTTGTAAAATGTATGGAAGAGATGACTCAAGATGACTATGAGTTGACCTAAATATTCTTGGGAAATCCACATAAAAAGGTGATGCACATATATTTAAGGAGTTTGTGTCCCGCTTGCTTACTATGAATGAAGAGTACAATAATTATGGAATAATTCAAGGAACACATGAGAAATCTCATTTCCTATGTGAAATATTTCCTAGAGCCCAATACATTACCCCTTCCTCCTATGGAATTCATATATCCGATTAGTATTTTTTACAATTAGATGATCAAGAGAGAACAAGGATACACAATGGTAGGGAGAGCCAATAATAAGTGAGTTAAAGGATTCTCGATAAAATAAAGGCTTTGTTGCCATAAGTTCTCTCATTGTTTAAATTTTCCTTCGCCAATGCTTCTAAAGAGAAAGTGATCAAAGTGAAGATTGAGAAATAAAAATCCCAATCTTACAATGTGTTTCCATAGGTATCCAAAATGATAAATCTTGATTCTCACTCCTTAGTGAGAAAAAATTCACTCACCTCCGTCTCTGACAACTTGTCTCTCATATGGTATCACATAATGAGTGCTAGGTATGACATGATATATGATGCTATCTCTGAGCTTGATTCTTATGGAGAGAATGCATCCTAGATCTTGGAATGTGTCAGTAATAGTGTAAAGAATCTTGGATCACCTATGTTCAATGAACATTCATCCATGAAAGAGATCCTTAAGCCCTTCTAAGATTTCATCCAGAAAGAGAGAGGAGATCCATTCTCATTCAATGAGGATAATTTGGAATCTCTCACGAACTTAGAGAACTAATCTCTAGTATTTTAATAGATCGTAAGTTCTGATTCAACCAATGTAATACACTTGAAAACATTCTTGAGACTAGAAAAAATGATTTGAATTTTGTTTTTATTCCAAATACAGACAATGTAACGCCTACGATGTCTCATTTCAAAATATTTAAAGGCAAGGAAATCATTCAATAATTATTTCCTCAATTTTCTCCACTAGTGGATCTTCATTAGTGGAAGCTTTATCCTCATCTTGAAAGTGAGAACCTTCTCCCTATGATTCCTTTCTCTCCATTTTATAATTATTTGTTAGGGGATGCACTTTTTTACTATTTTTCTTATTCATTTAAGTTACCTTTAATTATACATGAAAAATAAATCACTTTCATTCCCTATGAAGATGAAAGGAAACAAGTGATAAGAAGGTGAAAGGTCATGTGGGGGAGATGAAAATTGATGTTTGGAATGGCTTATCCATTCCAAAGGGTTATAAATTATGAGTTTATAGTGGATATCTTTTTCTCTACTAGATACATGCAATACTTTATTTTATTCCCTCTTGTATATGTTTCCTCTACCTTTGTGTACTTAACTTTATAACAATGGTGATATTGAATAACCAAGAAATGGCTTTGTACCTTTTATGAATTAATCAATAGAACAACGTGTCTTTTATTTTCTAGTCTCCTTGTTGTTTACATGGTTAAATTATTCTAATTGTGTGTGGATATACTCGGTTAATTCTATAAATCTGTAAGTTCCTATTCACAAAATTAACATTCCTTCGTTATATTTTGTAGTCCCCTCTACCTCCTTCCCTAAGAAAATTCTTCCCGTGTACTAAGTACATGTCATATACTAAAAATTTAGTGGAGTATTCCTATGTGATCCCAACTTTAAGGCCACCCGCTGATTTGTTTTTCTACATTCAATAAATGAGAGCATTCCCCTTACCAAGAGGTGGGACTTAGTCATAGAGCATTGGTGAAAAGTCACTCATTTGTCCCTAAAAAAATTTCTCTGAAAAATCTTATCTCTCCATTGAAATGGGATAACTCGGAAAACTCGTCTAGAACTATACACAATCCTATTAAAAGTATACTATAATTACAAATACCCACCTTTCATATTGTTTACTAGACATATGGTATAATCGGTGGGTTGTATGTATTTTTGGCTATATGTGCCAAGTTCAAATCCACTCCTTTTTCATATATTGTGGCTTAGTTTATCTTTAAAAAAATTGACAATAAACTCCCCACTTATCTATCTAAGTAGCTTGGTGTCTATACGATGGAAAAGTGACATGTGAGGATGATAATCGGCAAGTGACCTTCCCCGTACCTGACCTCTCGAGGTCGTGCTAAGACATATGGTGGTTTGTAATGCGGGTGACTTAGATGAAGCCACAGCCGAGATTATGGCCAATTTTCTACGATAGAAAAGCTACAAGCGAGGATGAGAATCGGCAAGCAACTTTCCTATGGCTAACCATGGGAGGATCAGTGACTAAGATCTGGTAGTGTGATCTCCTGGTAGCTGAAATGACAAAGGGGAGATTTAGAGGCTATGAGCAGGTAGCATAAATTCCTTAGTGGTTTATCCTCCTAACTAGAATTTCAGTGTTAATCTAGTTATGAAGTCTCCGAATTAACTTAAACTAAAATAACAATTTATACTACTGCTGAAAGGGAAACTAATCTAAACAGAATATATGATTGAAACATTATAATTACAAGCAACAATTAAACTACTTTATACTAAAACTAAACAAGCGAGATAACCCGGTGTGGTTATTCACCTATGTAGATGTGTGAATCTAAATAAAAGATAGCTAATTAACTTAATTGAAAACCTTCAATCCTACCTCAGAAGTGAGGAACGAATCATAGTTTCTCAGAAACTATCATTCCTCATGCTTCCCCGCAATATTGAAAGTGAGCTTAACTAAAATAAAATGATTCGCTACTCTATTTGATAATAACTTTGACAATTTAAACCTGGAGTTTACTAAGCAGAGGCAAATCCAGTTTTGTTGTAGCTTGTCCCCTGAGAGTGATCTCTTCATTCTTGCGTGTTCACGTGAATCCAAAAAGAGTAGGAGTATATCAACAAGAAAGGCACCTTTGGGATGGTAGTCACTTTGAAGTAAAAATGGCACTGGCATGGTAGGGATCACTTTGAATTAAAAATGGCATGAATGATGAAATAAAATGATAAACAATGGTACTCAAACAATGAATAATAGAAGGAGAAATACAACGAAGTACAAGTAGGAGAGGGATGGCACAAGAGAACAGAGCTTGGCCTATACGATTCCTAGCAGGATCGTTGTCGGTGTACAGTGAGGCATAACTAAATATTCAGAATTCTAATCCATGCTAAAGATAAAATGATTCATAAAATAAATCTAGGACTGAGTATTGAAGACTGAAGCTCAAGAATGAAGACTCCAGACCAAAGAACCAAGACCATTTACTTGTAAACAAGCTACATATTTATAGCATTTGCAATGACTAGAAGGCAAGTTCAAATTGAACTCTCCCACCATTAAACAAAGATAAATCACTGTTCAGGTGGCTAAAACATAAATACAAGCTTTAGTGGTTGAGAAATGTGGGTGAAAATTGAATTTTCATGCTTGACGCGATCGTCGGAGCATTCTGGAAAGCGCGTATAGGACCGCCGCCCTGCGCAGGGCGACGGTTACAGACCGCCACCCTGGCTTGGGTGATGGTTACAAACCGCCACCCCGGCTAGGTGATTCTGAGGACCGCTGCCTCGCAGGAGGCGGTCCTGTAACTAACAACAAAAAAAAGGAAAAAGAGAGAAAAGGCTAGGACAAAACATGTAGAGGCTAGACAAGGATTTTTGGGATGCAAATGTATACTCAACGAGCTTTCTAGATTCCGAACACCTTGCGAAGAGATCTTAATCATCATTGGGGTTTCCATAACCAATTTTCGACTATACAGTACATACAATTTTGGGTACATACATATTGCCCCCTCGGAGAAGCGTTTTAGCCATGAAGAGGCGTAAAACGTTGGGTCCGAGTATGGAAGTCCCGAAATGGGGAGTTAGAGGCTATACCTGACATGCCCATGTGCCGAAATGCCACCATCCAGATTCCCACTATCTACAAAATGAAAAAGGGACTCAAGTGTAGATAGATAAAATAAATTGAAAATAAATACTAAATTGATATGAAATGAGGACTTACCATTTGCGCGAGGATAAGAACTTACCTCTGTCGGCACTCCAACTATGGGAAAGAACATTCAAAACAAGGTTAGAATGTCATAAATATACAAAACGAGTTCATTTTCCTATTCATTTGTGCGTATCGATTTGGTAATTTTTGAGCTTTGGGTCCACGGTGATCACTCTTTTCATTTTTGAGTATGATTGAATTGGAATGAGCTTGGGAATGGTATTTTACGTTAGGCTTAGCTTTTTGCTATTTTTGAATGCTTTTGAGAAGAACTCCTAAGAAATTTGTAACTAGAGTAGTCATAATGGGCCTCAAAAGGGTGGATAGGCAGAGTTCCTTTATTTCTTAGTCTCCATTTTGTGAGGCATGTATGTTGTTTTGGTATTTTGTGCTTATTGCAAGCGTTTTGACCGCACCTAGTGTGTGATGACATCGTAAAAAGCTATGACACACCGTGATATGTACATATATCTCTTTTTGGCTCGGTTATTCGTTGTATAGGGTTGGCTTGACTTGATTCATGTGTGTACTCTTATATGTTTTAGAATTCCCGATTTTCATATGCTTTTCAGAATGTATGCAACGGATGACAAGTGATAACAAATGTTAAACAGAAATGTTTTTACTTTATTTGTTTTTGCAATGCTGATATGTGATGACGAACATGTTGTAGTATTGAACTTTTGGCCTCTTTGGGCAATGTCTATGATTTCTTCTTATGTTGGCAAAACGTGATGAATGTATAGCGATAAAGAGATGAACTTGCCCCAATCCCAAATCCACGCAACTAGTAAGACGCGAGGGCTCAACACCAAGAATTGGGAAGGGCACAAGTTGTATGAGTTTGATTTGAGTGGAATGATGAAAGATAGACAAAACAAGAACAAGAACCAAATTTGGACCTACACACCCACCCTACTCAGAACTACTACCAAGCTTAGAAGGCCACTTACTTTTCAGTTTATCTAGACTTAGATTCATAAATGGCAACCTAGTTGACAAAATATGGTTTTGAGGATTTGATCTCTTTGGAATTTGGATGTTTGGATATTTGCCTTCTCTTAACAGAATTTGACTTGTGTTTTTAGCATACCAAGATTTGTTAGTTTGTGTGACTGGACCCCCTACACCTTGTCTCATGCCACTAGTAAGAAGCATGGGTTTGTCACCAAAGGCAAGATACAAGTGAGTAAGGGCACTTCTTTCCTTTCCCAACCT
Source organism: Taxus wallichiana var. yunnanensis (assembly GCA_018340775.1). Classification (NCBI taxonomy): domain Eukaryota; kingdom Viridiplantae; phylum Streptophyta; class Pinopsida; order Cupressales; family Taxaceae; genus Taxus; species Taxus wallichiana. The sequence goes on along the minus strand of CM031244.1, from coordinate 384,241,607 downwards.
CACATCACCAGTAAGAGATGTGGGCTTATCACCGAAGGTTGATGGGGCAAAGAAGTGTGTAAAATAAAATATTTTGTTTGCTTGGCGCTTTTGATTTCATTTGATTTTGACATTTTTGATCTATGACTTTGGGATATCCTTTCATTCCAAGAGATTTTAAGAGGGATAGATGTGACACCAAGAAGCTTCTAGAACAGACCATAGGCAAGGACAACTTCACCTAGTAGAAAGAAAGAGCGAAGCCAAGTATGCAGGTCTTGGTATGGTTTCCATCAATGTTTGTCTGTCGAACTTGATGAGAAGATTTGAAAGTACTTGATGATGTTTGAAGAGATGTGATTTGAATAATTTTGCCAATATCTTCAGAAATTTGTAACAAATTACTTAAGAGTAAGTTCCTGGACTACAATATTTATGAAACGAGTGAACAAAATGAACCTATCTAAATGAATATGTAATGCAACTGTAACCATGTACATATGAAAATGTAGGTGGAACTATATGTCATGATGTCTAAGGTGAAGAAAGTTGACGAATACCAAATTCTTCATCCCTAGAAGTACACAGCGGAGAACCATTATCCTCAAATTTTTCATTCTCTTGACGAGGGCCTACCATTCTGGGTTTGAACTTACAACCCTTGCCCAGAGGTGTATATGTCCCATTATTAAAAACATTTTTCTGAAAGAGGTGTTCGTATGCCTCTTTGTCATGTTTTTGAGAGATGGCATGTGGGTGAGCATGACTATGTTGCTCGATCTTCTCTCTCATATCGAGCATTGTGTTAATGATGAGGTCTTGCCCCATGGATAGGGAAAACATAGCTTCAGACACGTATGGGTCGAAACCAGGCTTTAGAATAGGGCAATGCCTAGAGATGGTTTTGATAGGCATCATTTCAATTTTAAATTGCCCTTCTTCATTTGTTAATTCTATCATGTTTATATCTAGATTTAGGTCATCGGAGGGAAGAGATGCTATACCGAGAAGACTACCCATTCCCTGAGGTTTGAATGGGAGAAAGATCGGCTTGTCATTCTCCAAGAATTTTATAATTCCTGTTGTGGTTTTAGTGGAGACTGGTTCCATAGAAATTGACTTATCTCTATTTGTCTTTGCCACCTCGTATATTTTTGGGTCAACAAATTCAACCTTTGGAATGTTTGGGGTGACCGGGACTAACTCTTTTGTTGGAGGTGTTGCATTAATTTCACACTCAACCTCTAGCTCGACTAATCCCAAGATTTTTGTATTACCATTTGAACCTAGGTTAGGAGCAATCTGAGAGTTGTCAGGAGTTGAGGCATCTTGATTGTTATTTCTTATTATGATACCTTTGTTTTTCCCATTTGGATCTAACCTATTATTGTTAGAATGATTTGGGAGAGGATCATTGAAGATCTTGAGAGGTGCATTTTGAGTGGAAACTGATCCCATACCAAGTGGCAATGTAGGATTTTCCAGAAACATATCTACAAAGAGTTTTTTTTCTCTTCTGGTAGACGTTGTAAGAATTTGTTGCAGTCATGGCAAGTCCTAGTATCATGACCCCTGATTTTGTGGAAACCACAATATAGATTGGGATTATAGTTCCGTGGTCGTCGGTTTGAATCTTGTTGTGGCCCAAAGTTTTACGATTAAGGCATTGGTTGTTATAGTTGAAATTTCGAGGTTGTGGCCTTTGGATTTGGTTTTGATATCCATCTGGGCCCCGAGCAAGGCCTTGTGACTGGATTTTTGTTGTGGAGGATGATTAGAATCCACCGTATTGATCACTGGAGTGAAGTTATTATTGCGTTGATTGTTAGCAGGTGCCGGGGTGTTCACAACATTTGGTCCTTTGACTTGATCAGTGACTCCATCTGTTGTAACCCCATGGTTTTCATTAAGGATCTTGGGTCCTTGATCGGTATTCCCAGCATTAGGATAGGTCATAGTGTTTTGATTGGGAGTGATTAATTTCCCATTTGTTCCATATGTCTTACGACCACTATCTATCGCTGCTTGATCTATTCGAAGAGCGCTCTCAAGTACTTCATCGTAAGTTCTTAATGGGAACTTTTGGACTTCTTCCTTCACCTCTCTGCTAAGAGAATGAAGGAATACATCACATAGTTCCATCTGATCCATGTTCGAGCACTTGCCGAAGAATAAAGAACTGTACGCCACCTTTGGATGAAATGGGCGACGAATTCATTGTGTTCTTGTTTGATGTGTAAGAATTCCTTGATTCTTGTCCTTAATAGTTTGTTCATGTCAAAGGCCTTGATGAACTCTGACACGAGTTGTTTGAATGAATGTATGGAAGCCTCAGGTATTCTATAATACCAATCGAGAGCGATACCTTCCAAGGTTTTGGGAAATATTTTAGCAACAACCCCATCCCATGGGAGTAGTTCTCGAATGGTTGTAGCGTAAGCTTTGATATGTGCGTTTGGATCTCCCTCACCTTTGTATTTAGGCAAGTCGGGAAGAGGTCTTGGAAGCATGATACTTCGTATGGTGAAATCTAAGGGTTCTTTCAAGTATTCTCGAATATGTCCCTATCACATAGGTTTCGACCATTGATGGTGCTCTTGAGGAGCGAAGGCGGAATGGGTTGTTGATATGGCGTAGCATACGCGTTGGCAGGGGCATAAGGAAGCCCATGTGTTTGAGAAAACATGCCGGGAGAGGAAAACATATCCCCTTGTGGTGATTTGGAGTACATGTTTAAGTATGATGGGGTACTGTCCAGAATGGATTGTTTTGTACTAGACCGGGATGAACAATGTTAGAGATGGTGGGTCTAGTTGGCATTTGTTGTGAACACTGAGGAGTCATGCCTAACGTGCCTACTCCTGTGAGGAGATCTACTTGGCTAGGATGGTGTGGAGGATTGGAACTTCCTGCTTGTATGAATTGAGAATGGTGATTTGCTTGAGCAAGTTCTAACCCTCTAACCTTTTCTATTAGAGTTGAAATGACTTCATTTGGTGAAGTCACGATATTCTACCTTGGTGGCGTTTGTTGTATATCATGGTGTTGTATAGGCATATGATACCCGCTATGAACTGATCACTATCTTGCCAAGTTTCTCCGAGGGTATTTCCTATATGCAGTGGCATAGAGGTATTTTCTTGAAAAGAGACCTCGGGTTGTGTTTGTAAACCTCCTATGGGTGGGTACATACTCGAGAGCATTGTTTGGTCATTCTGGCATAATATACCGAATGTTTATCATCTAAACTTTGGTATGGGTCTGATTGCCTACTAATTTGTGGTCTAAGTAGACATCTGAGGAGATGAACCAGATTCTCCGGTGAACGTCATATTGTTCGAGCCTGAAGGCTCTGTTTGTTGCATTTGAGCGAGTTGTTCCAACTCCTCAGTTTGAAATGATGAGTTATATCTGATTCTCGGAGTTTGTGTTGACAACTGGTTAGTTGAATAGTTGTCACCCCATACTGAGAGTGAGGGTGATGATTGTCTATTTTGTTGGGTGTAGTATGCCTCAAGACCCAAGAGGGGTCTGCCATATGCATCGAATCCCGACATATTCGGGGGGTATATGAATACCCGCAGAATAATGGGAAGGAGTGAAAATGATTGTGAAATGAAGCGGAAAAGATGAAAATTATACTAATTTGGAAGAACTCGTAATAATATGACTCCAAACTAGAAAGTAGGAAGTTCACGTTGGGTTCACCAATTTTGTACGATGGAAAAGTGACATGCGAGGATGATAATCGGCAAGTGACCTTCCCCATACCCGACCTCTCGAGGTCGTGCCAAGACAGCCGGTGGTTTGAAATGTGGGTGACTTAGATGAAGTCACAGCGAGATTATGGCCAATTTTCTATGATAGAAAAGCTATAAGCGAGGATGAGAATCGACAAGCAACTTTCCTAAAGGCTAACCATGGGAGGATCAAAGGTGGTAAGATCTGGTAGTGTGATCTCCTAGTAGCTAAAATGACAAAGGGGAGATTTAGAGGCTATGAGTAGGTAGCGTAAATTCCTTAGTGGTTTATCCTCCTAACTAGAATTTTAGTGTTAATCTAGTTATGAAGTCTCCGAATTAACTTAAACTAAAATAACAATTTATACTATTGCTGAAAGGAAACTAATCTAAATAGAATATATGATTGAAACATTATAATTACAAGCAACAATTAAACTACTTTATACTAAAACTAAACAAGCGAGATAACCCGGTGTGGTTATTCACCTGTGCAGATGTGTGAATCTAAATAAAAGACAGCTAATTAACTTAATTGAAAACCTTCAATCCTACCTCAGAAGTGAGGAACAAATCATAGTTTCTCAGAAACTATCATTCCTCACAGCTTCCTTGGCAATATTGAAAGTGAGCTTAACTGAAATAAAATGATTCGCTACTCTATTTGATAATAACTTTGACAATTTAAACCTGGAGTTTACTGAGCAGAGGCAAATCCAGTTTTGTTGTAGCTTGTCCCCTCAGAGTGATCTCTTTGTTCTTGCGTGTTCACGTGAATCCAAAAAGAGTAGGAGTATAACAACATCAGCAAGAGAAGGCACTGGGATGGTAGTCACTTTGAAGTAAAAATGGCACGAAGCACAAGTAGGAGAGGGATAGCGCAAGTGAACAGGCTTGGCCTATACGATTCCTAGCAGGGTCGTTGCAGCAATGATGAAATAAAATGATAAACAGTAGGTACTCAAACAATGAATAATAGCAGCTTCAGAGAAATACAACGAAGTACAAGTAGGAGAGGGATGGCACAAGAGAATAGAGCTTGGCCTATACGATTCCTAGCAGGATCATTTTCGGTGTACAGTGAGGCATAACTAAATATTCAAAATTCTAATCCATGCTAAAGATAAAATGATTCATAAAATAAATCTAGGACTGAGTATTGAAGACTGAAGCTCAAGAATGAAGACTCCAGACCAAAGAACCAAGACCATTTACTTGTAAACAAGCTACATATTTATAGCATTTGTAATGACTAGAAGGCAAGTTCAAATTGAACTCTCCCACCATTAAACAAAGATAAATCACTGTTCAGGTGGCTAAAACATAAATACAAGCTTTAGTGGTTGAGAAATGCGGGTGAAAATTGAATTTTCACGCTTGACGCGATCGTCGGAGCATTCTGGAAAGCGCGTATAGGACCGCCGCCCTGCGCAGGGCGATGGTTATAGGACCGCCGCCCTGGCCTGGGTGATGGTTACAGGACCGCCACCCGGTGTGATGGTTATTCTGAGACCGCCACCAGGCAGGAGGCGGTCCTATAACTAACAACAAAAAAACAAGGAAAAAGAGAGAAAAGGCTAGGATAAAACATGTAGAGGCTAGACAAGGACTTTTGGGATGCAAATGTATACTCAACGAGCTTTCTGGATTCCGAACACCTTGCGAAGAGATCTTAATCATCATTGGGGTTTCCGTAACCAATTTCCGACTGTACAGTACATACAATTTTGGGTACGTACGGTGTCCCAATGGTTAGGAGTTAAAATTATATGGGAGTGGTCAAGGTTCAACCCCTTAAGACACATAACTACCATTTGTTTTGGATGATTCATCATAGATGGGATTTTATCCCACATTGCCTGTTGATAAAACATTTCAAGGCTTAAAATATCCTTTGGTGTGGGTAGAGTTACATGGCTTAGGCCATGCATGTGCTTGTTTTGTTATATTGGCCAACATCTCACCATTTATCTCACTACTTGAATGATTTCTTGTTCTCATAAATTGGTCGCTTAGATTCTTTCGAGTAATTTGTGTTGGCTATAAATAACCCTTAGAGACACAAAAATTTCGATATGGCTTGGTGATATGGAATTGTGACTCACCGGCTTGATAAGATGGTAATGTGACTTACTCATATGATGATGAGTTCTATTAGCTTGCTCCTCAACTCGACCGCCAATTCGGTCTTTAACTTTCCTAGTTGATAAGGAGTTTTGAAAACACTTGGGACTTATTCCCACATGCATCATAATGTAAACTGACATGAGTTTGATAAGTAGAATCACATATAATGTAATGTGAAGAAAGGTGACAGGTCCCCTCCCGAAAAGAGTAGACACCACCGGTTGTTATGCTCCCATCTAGCATAATATGAGGGACCCACCTTGACTATAAAAGAATAGAGGCTAAAAACATATTGTTTCTTGGAAAAATATGATTCTTGTCACACCCAAATTATGCCACTTAGAACATTCTCATTTTTCCAAATCTACCTTGTGCATCTTGTGCTGAATTTTTTCCAATTGAATCTAAACTTCGGGGAAATATCTCCTACATACATTGTGTCTATTTTCCTCCTTTCAAAATACATTAGAAATATCTCGATGAGATATTATGTAATAATTTTTTTAGGAAGTTTAGGGAATATTAGAACCTTTATTTTCCTCCATATAAAACCTCCCCACCGATAAAGTTTTGTACCACTAATTTTTTCTACTATTAAAAATCTCTAAATGTATAAATTCTTCATTTCTAGCTTCCACATCTCCTCTATGAAGTAGAATATATTCCTCACACTTATTAAGTTCTCAAGAGAAAAACATCATCAAAAGGAAAATTTAAAATTATCACCTCCTTTCTTTGTATAAGGATTTTCTCTCTTTATGAGGTTATCTCTCCCAACATGGCTATTTATTCATTCATGGACATATTTGTTCCAATGGGGATATTTTTATGGTTATGGAGTGTTCTCTCCTAATAGGGGATGTCTCTTTATTTATTGTGTTGTATCTCTAATAGGGGTCAGTATCTTATAATATACCATAATATTTTAAGTATTTTGGTACTTGATTTTCATAGACTCAATTTCCTAAATTAGAACCTCCAACTAGGTGATAGATAAGTTTCACAAACTCCCTCCTATCTCTTCCATCTGACCCTCTACATTCATGATGTCTTGGTATCTTTTATGGAAATTTTTTCTTATCGATTGCACTACTTGAGGCTAGAAGGATTCTTATATTCTCCTTGATTAGTATAAAAAGGAAAAACAATACATGGTAATAAAATTAGTTTCTTTATGATTGTATGTTAGCATCCTTGTCTTAACACAAAACTATATTATTAGTACAATTGAAATTTCGATGCATCTTATTGTCAATTACAAATAGACATGGATTTTAAATACTCTTCCATTACAAACATTTCCCAAAGATAGGGTCTTACATATTTAATTTTAAATCATTTCACATGTATTACAAATGCATTTCAACCGAAATGAAAAATAAAAGGAACATTCAAAAATAACAATGATTATATACCTTAAACATTTATATGGATAATCTCTTTACCCATTCTATCACTAATACAAGCAAGGTAAGAAAACATGCTAATTTAAATATATGAAAAGGCGAATAAAAACACATCTTGTAAGCATTGCTCATATAGTCTCTTCCCAATAGAATATCTCCGTTGATTTTTACCTCCACATATAACTCCAACAATTAGTTAGTTTCCTTCATAATAAATGTGAATTTGACATGTGAAATTTAAACATGCCAAATAAATTTCAGCTATGTAAATTTGTTATCCATAAAAGGAAAGCAATGTATTACCAACCTATTGTTTTAGATGATCCTCTATGAGTTTTCATTGGAAAGACTAGTTTTATGCATGGGATTGGCTTATTGATTTTTGTTCCACTTTCTTCTTACAAAGCTAAGGGTGGAGTTTCCAACATTTATCAATCCAAAGTGTCTAGTCATCCAACAATAACTATAGTAGTTTTTGCTATTCCATGTATCTTGTTTAGGAGAGTTGTCTTTATTAATCCTTTTTATAAGAATTTTCTCTTTGATACATGGCCACACAATGGTTGATTAATAAAAAAACTTCATGGAAATGATTACCATAATTTTAGTGTTACTTGACCATCCTTCACATAATCGAAGTTCTTGTTGGAGCATTTACCTTGCCCAAAAATTTTAGAACGTTTACATGTGCAAGATTGCTAAGTGAAAACTATTTCCTCTCATTTTTTTTCATTCACTCACATAATTAATTTATGAGGCATTCCAATTATTCAAGGAAAAATTATCCTCATCGTAGGATTATAAAAAAATTATACTTTTTTACCTCGAGTATGCTAATTTTGGAGTTCTAGTTGGTTTAGGATTTTCTCTTCAAATGTGTCTAGCTTTAGTTGTTTTGGAGCTTTCCCCAATTTATTTCTTACCAATGTCATATCTCAAACCTATATAGTGAAGTATTTCCTCTGCATGTATGATATAAGTAATACCTTTGTCATGTATTCTAATTCCATTTCCATCAAAACCAATACTATTTAGTAATTTGGCTCTAATAACTTTAGTATGATTCTCAAATTTAACAAAATCAACATTTGATTCATGATGACAAGAAAGTAAACATAGTTATTTAATTATAGTTCATACATATGTGATAGAGGGATGTGTTTGTCTAATATAATTTTATGTCTCCTCCACTTTCTAACATGTTTGATATTTATCACGATATTTTATTTAATTGCAACTCAAATTACAATGATTCTATGACACCTAAGAATAAATTTCCTTTATTTTTCAATATCTCTTGGAGCTAAAATTTTTCATTCTCCAAGGAATGCCATCTTCTTCTCTGCTCATAATTATCTTCCTAAATTTAGCAGCTTAATGGTTTCTATCTCCTCATGTTTAGGATCATTGCCCATGGTTAATATGTTGCAAATTGTATCCTAATGAAAACTAAACCAAAGCAATAATATCAAGCAGAAATCAGTTAGAAATGGTTCAAAAATCCCACTTTAATACCAAACTTGATCCAAAAATGGCAAAATGTATACTAGCTCGGTTTCCCATTTTTGTGGATAATTATTAAATATTCTAAAGTTATTGTACTATGTTAAACTTGGCATGTAAAAACTATGAAAATGAAGTTCTAATCCCAAAATTCAAACGATATGCCCAATTCCACATTCATTCTCTTCATTTCTCAATTTCCTATAAAACACACAATTATATTAAAATTATCTTATACACTTAAAAATTAGATAAAACATAATAAAACAGTAATAAGCGAAGGAAAATCAAAGACAAAAAACTCCAAATTTCTTAATGCAGTTCATTTGTGAGGGGCTACGTCTCCAAGTTCACAAAATGACAAACCGATCCTATTAACGATGCAAAAAAAAATACAATTTTTTTACATCAATCTAGAATATGAGAAAAATGACCTGCACTAGTCTTTAACCACCTCTAGAAAGTATCGACAACCATCTCTCATCTTTAAAGTGCCATCTTACTACACAAAAACAACATCCACATGTATTTTCTCTCTCTAAAAGACATATTATCTCTCCTAAAAGGCCAATAATGTCTCTCATATGTTTTGACAACATCAGCCATGCACAAAACTAACATAACAAGGTTATCTCGACATTGAAATTTCCTAACTCTCAAAAAGTGGTCTAGGACTATGCACAATCATGCTAAAAGTATACTTCAAATACAATTATCTACCTATATAGCGTTTATAAGACATGGGTGAAACGATGGGTCGCATGTACTTTTGGCTAAAGGATTCAAAGTTTGAATCCCACTCCTTTTGCATGTATTTTGGTTCAGTTTATCTCTGAAACAAACTTTAGCAATAAAACTCCCCACTTATCCGTCTGAGTAGCTCGGTGGCCCAATTGTTCAGAGTTAATATTAGGTGGGAGGAGTCGTTGATTCGACCCCCACCCAACACGTAAATTCCTTTTGCTCAACCCAGTCATCACGAATGGGAATTTATCCCATATCATATGATGATAAAACATTTCGATGTTTTAAATAGCCTTTACTGTGGGGAACGTTATGTGGCTACGACCACACATGCACTTGTTTTGTTATCTTGGTGGCCAACAAAACAATGCTTATCTTGATGCTCGACTTGTTGGTTGTTCCCGCGAGTTGTTTTCTTTGATGCTTAAGTTGGTTGAGTTAGCTATGACTCGCTCATTGGACTCGTTGGTAGTTTTGATATGAATCGGTGAGCTGACACTATGACTCTCTCACTTGACGAGATGACAATGTGACTCGGTAATGTGATGAGGAGCTCCATTAGCTCACCCCTTAGCTTGACCCCCAGATTATTCTTCATCTCGTTGAATTGGTTGCGAGATTTTAAAAAACTTGGGACTTAGTCCCACATTCACAAGAATGTGAACTCCTGTGAGGTTCATATTACAAATCACATACAATATAAAGTGAACAAGTGTTTCGGCAATTCTCTTCGACGGTTTGGACAGCAATGAACTTACTGTCTGTTATCCTCCTTCACTGTTAAAGACCAGAGGCTTGAAACCTTTTTCGTCCTCTGAAAAAACTCAGATTCTTTTCCCACCCACATTCTTCCACTTGGCACATTCTCATTTTGCCACATTAACATTGTGCAACATGTGCTAATCTTTTCTAGTTTAACCTGAACTTTAGAAAACGATATTTCCTGCATATAATGTATATTTTCCTCCTTTTAAAACGAGCCTAAAATCTCTCGACGATATCTTATGTAAGAAACCAGTTTTTGGGATGTTAAGGGAACATTCAAACTGCAAATAACCTCTAGATTACTCTAGATACAAATGTATCATGCAAACAATTTTTGCACAATAGGAAATTATGTTAACATGTAATTTTGATACACGACTAATCAATTTCTACAGTGGCTCAAGGTACACTCTTATTGACAAATTTTCGTTAAAGATTAAGTTTTAACCGAATTTTGATATTTCACCAACACCCTCGACCTTGTTTTCTCTTGAAAATTTCTCATTAATTTGTGGGGCATTTTCTACATATAACCTTCCATTCTCTCTTGTATTTTTCCCCTTTCTTGATTTCGCTCTCCTCACTACTCTTTGAACTTAATTCAGTCAATGTCAATTTTCATGAGTTTTTCATTTGTTTTGTATCTACAAATCTGGTCACATCTTTACAGAAATGGGAAATTTAATTTTGTGCGCCCTTGTGACCAAAGTTTTATTTTTGATAAATTTTATATTTTCTTTGTTATCATTATCCCCTATTGTGTGTCATCTTGTTTACGATCCTAATTCAAATTTAAGAAGTCTATAAATAAAAATGTGGACTAGTTCATTTAAGACACACATAGAAATACACCCAAATTGAAGTTGTATGGAAAGAATGTATTATTTTTGTAGCATCATTGTATTAAAAGTAAGGTTTCAAGCATATATATTCATGTAATTGTTTCTTGCATTTGAAAAGAAAAGGATTCGGAAAATTGTGCTAACTCGGTTTTTCATAGGCCCCGAAACACATTTCTTTCCTTTCCACATGTTGCACATCTACAAGTCAATTTAGGGTTATAGAGAAGGAGATTGAGTTCTTAATGATTCGTGATAAGACCAAATAGAATTAGGTATGATTTTCTATAAGAGGGCAAGAAAAATGAATTCACATAATCATATTCACCTCAACATAAATAGAACTATTTTTCATGGATTTGATATCTCCATAGAACACTTTAGTTCTCCATAAAATTAGTCGTCTCAATTTTATGGTCTAATTGTATTGGGAGTTGTTACTCAAGTTTTAAACTTGTATCTATATACTTTCATTAACAACTACAAATATATATAATAACGTATAAACAGACATTATATTATAAACTCTAATTGTTTTAAACACTTTAGTGTTTTTCAGATATTTAATAGTTTAAATAATCTCTCAGTAAACAATGACTAAGATATATATTTATCAAATATAATTGGCGAAGCTAGTTTAGTGAATTCGTTAAGATCATTTTAATTTTAACACATTTTTAATAGTCTAAATAATTCCCTTCAACAATTAGAGATGTATTTGTCATATAATTGTCGGAACTAGTTTAGTGGGTTTGCTATCTCAAGTTTATTATGGTTTTATTGTTTTTGGGATTTGTTACTCTCTCCTTTTGAAGTCGTTTCTCCCATAGTGTCATTGACAACAACTTCCAAAATCACATATAATCAAACATTATATTTTCTACCTTCATGTGCGTTTGGATGTCTATTTACCAGCACACATAGTTTGTCTTATGGGCCGTGAGGGTGTTTCAAAGTCAATTGCTAAACTTGTCCAAGAGGTAAAATCAGTCAATTTTTCGATTGATGTTTCGATAAGGATGTCGGAACAAACATCCAAAATATAGTTTTCTCGCGTGTACACGTCGGATGGATCCACTCATTCAAAGAGAAAATGTAGCTGAAAGGAAGGAGGGTCTTGAAGGGAATCACTCCAATAAATTCCATAAATTACATTTCAGCTGTTGTCCACATATTTCAGGGGTTGTCTCTTCGAATGCAGCAAGAGACATTGATTTACCTTACCCATATAGATATGGTTTTGTGGGCAGAATTTGAGGTCGTAAAATTATTTGAAATGCTTCCTAAATATCACTGTCTCGGTCACAGCCACTACTTTTTTGGGCAGTGTTGAATGTTGAGAGTTTAACTTTAAATGTGTAAGCTTTATGTCATTCTTGCCCACTGCCAACCCATCTACCAGCTATTTTATAATGCGCAAAAACTTTCTGATTTCTCTGACAGGAATTCTTGTTGCTTTCTCGGGACTGAATCTCAGAGAAATACAAGAGTTGCAGATGCGTCACCAACATCACAGAAACCCTCCACTATTAATCACCTACGCATAAACATGCAATTAAATCTAATCATTAAACTTTGGATTAAAATAAGATCAAACTGCAAAACTGTTTTTAGTGTAATAATTATTGAAGGGGTTTAAGAATAACATATGATTTCATGCAAATTTCTAGATAGTTTTCACAGACAAACAAACAATTTTAAGATTTTATGTTCAAATAGAAACCCAGAAAATTAATAGGAATCGGAGGAACTAATCACAACAATCAAGATACTTTTCTGTGAGGTTGTTAATGCACACCTTAGGGACCATTGAGTAGTGGTTATGACGATTACAACACAGATTTTGATTTGAAACTATCTTTGTCTAATATAGTTTTGATAACCTTTTTCATAAAGATGAAAATTTGTGCAAATCTAATGGAAAGTTATATCCTTCCTCCAAGCATTACCTTCGTATCTAGCTCTACAAAATGAACAATGAAAGATGTTTTTGGAGGATACATTACATCAAAGAAGAGCACAACTTCTTAGAGATTTGTCAACGCCCTCAATAATATATTATATCAAAAACATGATAGAAAGGATGATGCAATTTTTCAATATAGTGTTGTATTGTGTCTATTTTTAATGAATTTTGGTTCAAGGAAGGATGTTTGATCAAGAAATAAATACTTTAGAACTTATTATTTTTCTAAATGATTCAATAAGTTTTTTTAGCACAAGTAATGATATTATCTCCACCTTCTATTAATTGTTTGTGTATGCTTGAGATACTCTTAGGGTGTGTATTTAAAGAATTTAATTAGGATTAAGACATATCTCAGTATGCATGTTGACAAACAATGGGTTTGAAAATTGAACAATAAGCATCCAAATACCCTTGGGGACCAAAATGAATGTGAGAAGGCTGCATGCAACAAAAATCTTATACTCGTGGTTCTAGGACCCGGGACAATAAGTAGATAATTTTTGGCACTGGACAATTTTAATGGACAATTTCTGGGCCCGTGATCATAAATGAATGGTTATGTGGCCCAATGACAATATGCAAATGTGGTTTTGTGGACTCGTAATTATGATTTTATGTTATAAGGGAAAACAATAAGACATAAATTGAAATAGGGGAATTGAGAAAGAAGGGATGCGAGAGAACTATGAAACAAGATAAAATGTACCAAAAAGATATTAATAGGCATCATTAATTGACAAACATAGAAGTACATTGAAATAATGCAATTTTATGACTAATGAATGCATCATACAAAAATTAGGCAAATATATAATTCTACACTTTGATGTGTTTTGTGTGTACATACATATCAATGTTAAAGAAATAAAATGGATAGACAAATCTACTCTTGTGAAGCACCTCAATGTACTTGCAATAAAGACAAATAACATGTGCATGTGGATAATTTGAAAATAGATCAAAAATATGCCGACATCTAGAAATGGTAAATTAAAAATAATATCGATTGTTTTGGTTTTCCATTTTGGAAAATGACTTATGTGATTCCCCAATATATTTAAACCTTTATGAATGCCCTTCTCAAGCTTGCACAAAAAAATATTGCAAATTTGATGATTTGTTTGGGAAAGGGTGGGCATGGTTTCTTGAAAACTATGAGGATTTCTTAGTAAAATTTGTAGTAGTAGAACCAAAACTAAATATTGTATACATTTCTAGTTTTGTTAAAAACCATGAGTATGCCCCTATAAAAATTAAAGTATAGAAAATTGTTTACATTCTTCATGCATTTATGGATACAATTATCATCAACAAAAATCAAGACTAAATAAATATGATGAAATTTATGAAATTGTGGATGCCTAAATTCTACAAATTTTCCTTGGTACTTAAATTCTATATGGTACTTGTTTTGACAAATTTATGACTTATTTACATATTTTACTCTATTCATTAACTTCATCCTTCTCAATCAGCTATAAAATAGTTAACACAGAAATTCTTTACTCTATATTTGATTAAAATATATTTAAGGGATCACACTTGACTTTATTTTTTATATTTCTATTCAGTATAAGATGGGTCAAAAATACTTGAAACATTTGATTTTGAATCCATCCAAGGGCATGAATTTGTTCTAAATCACATCAGAATCTAAACTTTGAGAGTGAACTCTTCCATGTATGTTTGAAGTTGGTTTACTCCACAAGAGGTTATTAATTGAAGTTGAATTATATATAATAAAATCAACTAAGCCTATGTTAAAAATTATTATAGATGTTCCTAGATAAATTCAAATATCCATATCCACCTAAAGGATTATAGTGATTCTCAATTATTTCAAGTCTAAAGTGTTATTTTATTCATAAATTGTGCTTGTACCAAATTACACCTAAGAAGATTATGTATATACATGTATTCCTTAACCATATGATCTTCCCACATTTACATTGGAGAAAAAAATATATTTTCTTGATTCCCTCTTCAAAGTATTTGTATCTAAGAAATTATCGTAACATTGTGGAGGTGTGTTGAAGCCACTCCAACCCAAACATTAACCTATTTTCTTCAAAACAAAAAAATTGTTAGAGTAGGTATTTACCTTAGCTCATGTTCACCTAGGTACTTTATTTACCTTTATTGTATTTATCCTCACCCACTTATGTGTGTAGATATTTCTTTTATCTTATTTAGATATTGTGAGATATTATCTAGTTGTTACGTATAGTTCTTTCCTTGATCTATGGTATTGACTAGATCCTTGATGTCTAGTTCTCTCATAAATCTATGGTCTTGACTAGTTCTTTGATGACTAGTTATTTCCTTGATTTATGGCTTGATCTATGACCTTGACTGGTTCTTAGATTGTTATTCCTTGCCTATTTAAGCAAGACCCATTCTCAATGTATTACATTGAGTTCCATAATAATATATGATATTGCTGCTCATTTGTTTGCAAAGGTTTTATGTAAAGTTATTCTGGCGAATTGCTTTCATCTTATTGATCGTGGTGTTTGATTAGCATCTGTGTTCTTGGCTTGGTACGATCTGGTTATCGTTCCTTTAAAAAATTACTAGGGGTTTAATATAAGGAAGTGATATATTACAATAACCTCACATTGTATCAAAAATTTATGACACATGTATTTCACTATAAATATATACATAGTCACCCAAGAGATGTTTAAAAACCTTTTCACGAGAATAAAATGCATGTGAAATCCTTGGAAAAACTTCAAACATGAATTTTTCCCCTTGAAACACATTGTGACTTGAATGATTATACTTCCTAACTTACACTAGACATCAAAATGATCCCCAACATTAATGAATCCCTTATGTATATTCTATATATAATTCTTTGCCCCCTCACTAGTTTCCATCACTTATAGATGATGAGAAAAGATAATTTTATCATTTCCCCATTCTCTTCTCTATCATTACTAGATTCAATTCAAAAAATTTAAAAAATGATTAAAAATTAATGGATTGCTTATTGCTCGTAACATAATGCCCATATGAGAGTTTCATTTAAGCCCTTACAATTTGAGACATGCATAATTTCTTATGTTACATGGTACATGGTTAGGGATTAAAATTCATTCCTTATT
Source organism: Taxus wallichiana var. yunnanensis (assembly GCA_018340775.1). Taxonomy (NCBI): domain Eukaryota; kingdom Viridiplantae; phylum Streptophyta; class Pinopsida; order Cupressales; family Taxaceae; genus Taxus; species Taxus wallichiana. The sequence goes on along the minus strand of CM031244.1, from coordinate 384,225,425 downwards.
ATTGTATGGTTTCAATTTTACTACTATAAAAACCATAATTATCTTATAGTAGAACATGTATTGGATGTCATTTTATCTTTCCTTGTAGATTGCATGCACATATATAGGAACAATGATCATCCTGATTAATATTTATATTTATATGATTATTCCGAGGGTTCATGGGAAGATCATATACATAATATAGGTAAATATAATCTTATTTTACCTCTTAAATAAAACCTAGTGCTCTAAAATGAATATATGTGTCTTGTAAACGAATATATGCATTTTTAATTTGATAGATTAATGGATGAACATAATGTGTTGTACTACATTCATAAAATTGGAAAATATTGGAGGAGTAACTATTGTCATGTTTCTAATGATACTTCTATAACATGTATTGATGATATTTTTAAATGTAATGATGAGCATGTTTCTCTATAAAATTTATGCCATATAATGATAATGTTAATCTATGTTTATATTCAATCTTATACTCTTAATTATGTTTGTATTTCTTACAATGATGACCATTTTTATCCGCCTAATGATTATTGCACACTTACATTTGAGAATAAACTCGTAGAGGAATCCTTTAACACTAATATAAACTATACTAACAAAATCTTATATATGACTCATAAAACAAGTCATATGCAAAAATAGATAATTTATTTAACTTTAAAAATAGTTGTATATAAGGCCGAGCAAAAACATGGTGTAGTTTAAGATCAAACCTTTCCTCTAGGATTCTTATCTCAACTTATCTACATGATTTATAAATTATTAGATTTCTTTTTTTTAAGGATTAAGAGATCCTTATCTTGGTGAAGCTACTTTTATTTGAATTCTAAACTTAGGGTTTATTTTGGCACAGTTGAGTTTCATTGCACCCCTTTAGGGTTTGATATATGAATGATTTCTATAGTTAAATAGTTTATAATTTGAGTTTGTAGAAACTGCAATTTGATCGAACCAATATTATTCTTAATATTGCACTAATTATTCTACACCTTGTAAATTGATGACACACTGTCACATTAGACCTATCTAACTCCCATTTTACGACATTCTAATTATTCATATCCCTCTTATAATTAATTAAGTGGGCTAATATAGACTCGTATTGACTAAACCCTCTTCTAATCCTATTCTTAATCGCTTCTACAAGCTTCCTAGGCTATCTATCAGTCACATATGATTAATCTAACTCCTCCCAACTCTCAATGAGTCTCTAATCACTTGGTAATCACGCCTAACCAGCCTAAACAAAGCTTAACTACTACATCATGTTTATCCTAATCTAATCTAAAAGTTATTTTTGGACTTTTGTCCCACATGGCTTAAATTCAAACTCTCCCATATGGAAAACTATAAATACAAGGCTAAGCCTTCCCATTCAACCTTACACATTCAAACTTAGGATATCTTATTAACACTAAGAAAACCTTGCATTGAGATCTCATTTGCATTAGCTTTAAGCTAATTAGCCATTTGATATTAATCTTACCTCCTCCATTGATCTTAAGTTAATATCTCCATTTACATCCATAATCAAAGTTTATGTAATATGGAGAGAGCCATATGGCCTTTTAACCGTTAATGGTGAGACCCCATTCTTGAAATCTTGGGAGTCATAAACAAATAATCACCCCTTTGATTGCTAATTTTATCTTCTTAGGTTCAATACTTAATTAGTGATCTAAAGAGTAGAGTGTAGCTTTATCATGTTAGTTTATATTTAATCTAAGATTATGCAATGATAGAAGTAGATATTGTTTAGGTCTTATCATGATGGTTTAGTGTAGATTAGGTTCATGCTTTAAGGTAATATCTTTTAGCTTCATTTCTATAGCATATCTAATTTATTCATGAACACATTTGGTAAGCCCGATGGGACTTACTCCATAATCCTTTAGAAGTTTTTTCTAGACTTTTCATGTTCATTTCTAACCAGCTTTATGCTTTCTAGGTTAAAAGGCTTGATCGTGTAACAAATTTAACATTTTAAGTGGAATTTATATTAAATTTTATAAAGAATCTAATGGGTCCAAGATAGAAATAGGCTCGATAGTTGAAATATAACCTATTTGATCCTTTAATTTTTTTCGTTTTTCGTGAATTTTGAGGTTTTTTTGCGAGGGTACACGCATGTGTCCTAAATCGAGTGCGCATATGTCAAAACATGAGTGCATGCATTGAATCTGGACATGCATCTGTCTATCTCGCACTTTGAATCTGTAGTCCATTTGTAAAGGGAGATGCATCCATCCTATCCCAAGTGCAGTGTCAAACTATAGGCGTACTTGCTCCTCTCGGACGTGTAGGTGTCTATCGTAAACATGGTTATCCTTACATTTTACCCTACCCCACAATCCCATTCTATTTGCATGTGTATTTTTAAGTTAGGGCACGTATCCATTCGTTTGGGAACACATACATCAGTTTGGGAATGCATGCGTCTTTATTAAAGGTTGAAATTTTTTACTGAACCGTAAGATCAAAATTTCAGGATTTTTCCTAACCTGTTTCGTAGGTTTCTATTATCCATATGTTTCCCCAAGTAAAATTGGTCACCATGACCTGACTGCACAAGAGAAAATAGAAAAAACACATTCAAATCCTACAATTAGGAAATAGAGGGACTCTACAATGGAGTGGCAGGGCCTGTGAAAGATCAAACAACCCCGTGTAAGAAGAAATTCAAGAAATGACTTTGTCGAGCAAAACCGTGCTTCAAATCTAGAAAACAGGTTGCAGGAGGGCTCTAAAATGGAATAGTAGGGTCGAGGAAGGAGAAAATAATGTCAAAAGAAGCCAGAGGCTCAAAGAAAAGAAATGGCGAAGGCTCAAGATGTTGGGCTCAAGTGATTCAGCAGAGCCCCAAAAATTACTAAGTATGGAGGAGACAGCGGACACTGCCAAGTGTCCAAACGACACACCTCCAAAGATTGAATACAAAAGGGGAGACTCAAACAAGTGCCAAGCCCCCACATGTCCCAGGCCCAAAGAGGGGTAGAGCTAATAGCTAATTATCAAAAAAGTTGAAGGGCGAGCCTAAAATGACTAAGTATAAAAGGTGTTAGCGGAAGTTTCCATGCGTCGACTTGATGCATCCCCAAAGGTAAATCCAAAAGCGGAGACCCAAATGAGCACGAACTCACCACGTAGTCCAAGTTGAAAAATAGGATTGCAAGCGGACCCAAAATCGACTAAGTATGGAGAACAAGTGTCAACTCGCCACATGTTCTAGGTCCGAAAAGGTAAGAGAGGTCGTTGAAAAGTCAAAGATCCTACGGAGGTTTCGACATGTCAACCCAACACTCCTTCAAAGGAAAATTTTTGAGCAGGTTTCTAAATGAGCGCGGAACCTCCATGCATCTGGTTTCATAAAGGGATAGGGTCGGGGTTGAATATTCAAAGCAGAGACAGGCCAGTGGAGGGTGCTAAGTTTCAACACGATGCTAATTCAAGAGTAAAATTGGGGGAAGGTTTCCAAATAAGCACTAGGCCTCTGCGTGTCCCCGATCAGATATATGACCCCACCGAGCAAAATACTTAGCCAAAACATGAAGAAACTGAGCGAGCCACGGAAAAAGCCATGTGTCATCCGAACACAACTTTAAAAGCAAAATACAAAGGCTGCCCTCAGACATGCGCCAGCCCTCCATATGTCTAGTTTCAAAAAGGGGTTTGTTTTGGTAGCTGGTTTCTTCCATTTTGTACGAACCCGATTCAAATTTTAAATGGGCATATCGTTTGACTCAGCACTCGAGATCTAATAAATTTAGAATCGTTGGAAAGATCTCGGCCTCGTCTACTCTATGGAGATCTGAAACTTTAATTTTGAAGAGGTTAGGTGGGGATTAAATGAAGAAACATCTTTGGGCCATTAATACAGGATATATTTTCCCCCGATAACCAGATCAGATTTGATCTGATCCTTCGTTCCTCCTCTTTTGAGGCACTGAACAAGTAATTGATGTAGACATGACAGATTTGGGGCAGATTTTGTAGTAGGAATTGATGATAGTGGTTGAGATTTGAACTAGTTTTCCCGATTCTCTCTCCTTCTTCCCTCTGTGTTGAATCTATAAAGGAAGGGTCGAGGCTCATTATAAAAGGTTGGATGTTTCCGTTTTGCGCCTCCCTTCTTCTTTTGTTCACAGAAGGATTTTTGGAGCTTTTCTAACCTCTCCTTTAGGTTATAATGCAAGTTTTTCTTCTTGGCCACTGCAATATACTATATCGACTCTTGAGCAATAAAATATATGTTTGTGGATGATTCTCAACCCTCTCATGTATTTATTTTGTTGTGTTTTGATCTCTTATTTTGGTCTACTTATCTATGCATGTTGTTTGTAATACATTCCTATGGTCTATGTTAAACTCTAAAATGAGTGTCTAAAATTCCTTTGGTGTATCACCTCATTAGCTTAGGCTTATTTTCTTGCATCTCTCTAACCTTGTCTCCTTGGTATATAGAATAGACTTAGAATAGATCCTCTATAAAAAAATTTTGTACACCTAAACAGAGGGATAGGAACCGACCTCAATATGGAGATCTATCTCAACTCGCAAGAGTCCCACACCTTGAGAGATGCTCAATTTTGTGCAATCACATTGAGAGTCTCAACCCACTTGGTTGCAGACATTTAACGGTGTTGTGATTCTGCACTAACAGTTTTGGCTCGCTTGGTTGGACAGGTCTGAAGCACCTTACTGCTTCATCTTAGCATGTTGGTGTGTTCATGTTGAGATTCCATGAGATTTCCATCCATTTTAGTCTTCTATCTCTTTCATTATCCCCCATTCCATGAAGTTGTGTAATCATGACTTCATCCCCTTCATGGAACTCACACTTACAACAACAATGTAGTTCACCTCCAATGAATTTCCCAACTCCTCCAAATCAGCACTATAATCAGATCTAGGACCATTATGCTTACCCATATGAGCAGGGTCAAAGTTAGTTTGGCCATAGAGCTTATCAAGAACAAGGGAATGCATACAATGGTGACAACTATGTGGAGAATGTTGGTTTCTTTGGAGAAGATTAAAAAAATGGAGGCTGGCATGGTTCAATCAAGGGCCATAAATGAAGGCATTCAAGATTGGTTGTAGGGCACCTTGTCCATGGGAAGGCCCTTTTCCAAGACATTACAACCCTCAAGAGAAGCTTGAATTTATGGTTTAAATGTTTCCTCAGCTTACATAGTGGATTAAAGATATTGAGGCTTATGAGCTAGACATAAGACAACCTTGTTAATGGGTAAGTCAATCATCAGCTCCATGTCCTTCATTTTCTCTTTCTCAATCTTTATCATTTCAGCATGATCAAGAGTAAAGCCCTTCACGTGTTGCCCCAAGTGTTGATTTTATTTCTCCATCTCCTAGTCTTCCATCTCATTTCAACTCTTCTCCCATTTTCCTTCCCAAGTAGTCATTCCCTCCAAAGAAACAAGAAGTTCCACCTCCCTCTCCACCACAAAAAATAGAAAAATTGGTTGAACCCCAACCTGTCACTCCTCTTGCTTCCCCAAATCCATGTTGGGGAGATGAAAATCAAACAACCAACCAAGGGAAGCAAGAAGAGGAACCCAATAGAGAAGAAATGACAAAAATATGAAGAGTTGGGTTGCTAAATTTGGGTTTACAAAGATCCCCTTGATGGTTAAGCCAATAGAGGAGGTTAAGGTTGAAGAGCCAATGGTGGCTGAGGCTGAGTTTGTAGTAGAGAAGGAACAAAAACAAAAGGAAGAAGATCAACAACCTATTTTCTTTAAATACAGTGTCCCTAATGGCACTTTGTCTGAAGAGGATGTTGATTTGATCCAAGCTGCACAACTAGTTGAGGAGGAAGAACAACCAACTCCAAGTCTAGTTAAAGAGGAGCATATGGAGGTGACCAAGATAGATTCAGAGGCACTGAATCATGATCTAGTTACACAAGAAAGTACAGACCCCTCTCCCTTTCAACCTCTCCAAAAGTCTGATTTTTTGGAAGAGCCTGAACTCACTAGCTTCATGTTTGAAGATGAGGCTTCATATGGTGAAAATAATGAATATTTTAAGATCACCATGCAAAAGGGAGAGACCTTGTTACAATAGGATAGTAAAGAGTTTGATTTCCTATCAGACTCAAAAGAATTTTTGATGAAAAGAATCCAGTTGAAATTGCAATCTTTTCTTCCCCATCATTCATTCTTCAACCACAAGAACCTGTTGCCATGGAAGAGAATGTGCAAGCATAACTTGCAGAGTTGCAACATGCCTCCTGAATTGAAGTTAGAAGATTTTGATCTTCCAAAAGTTATACTGTTGCGCGGAGGAAGAGAAAGAGTATGAAGCTATCAATCCTCCCACACCATCCATCCATAAAGGTCAACAAGAAGACTTCATTCTTGGAGTTAAAGTTCGAACCATGGGAAAATTCAAAGGACCAGACCTTGCCCAATCAGATACTTGGCTTCATTGGAGCCAAGGGAGAAGCCAAAACTAGTCATGCCTACTTCAGGGCATGAGGATGAGTATCAAAGCACCAAGGGTCACCATCAACATCTCTAGGAGTCCAATACAAATCAACTTGAGGAGCTATTTTCCATTAATGTTGATACCTTGCTAATATGGGTGGAGGATCAACTTAAATTCAATTTTTCACGTCTGATACAAGTAGCCATATTTAGTGTCAAATCATTTCCATGGCTGCCCCACTTGAGAAAGGGAAGCTACTTCTTCCTACTAGTTATAGGCTTTGTTTAAGCATTTCATTCTCTCTGGTTAGTGTAGGGGTGGGAATAGAGTTTGTTTTCAGCAGAAGAAGTGCTTGTGCAGATCATGTGAATGTCTCATTTGAGGCATGTATGATTTTGTTTTTGTATATAAGTTTTTTTGATATTTATCCACGACTCACCGAGGCAAGAGCCTTCACTATTCATGGCATAAAACTCATAGTTTCCTATAATAGTTTCTATCTTCAAAATAAAATAAATGCCTAACAAATAAGAAGCTATCTTCAAACAATCCATTCAGGGATAGATGAAATCCTAGGTAAAAACAATTTTCTACTCTTAGAAACCTTGTTTCAAGATTTCTTATGAAAATTGAGAGTGCAAATGATCGGGCTCATGGATCAGAGGTAGGATTAGTATCAAGCCATCATTCTTGACTCCATGCCCAATGGATGCTTCAAGGCTACTGGTACCTTCATCTAGCAGGTAGATGCCCCTGTGAGTTGTGAAATTGTTATCCATATTTTTCCCCGTAAAATTGGTTAGCCACGACCCCGCACAAGAGAAAATAGAGAAACCACGTTCAAATCCTACAAGCAGGCAATAGAGAATCTACAATGGAGTGGCAGGGCCTACAAAAGATTAAACAACCCCGTGTAAGAAGAAATTCAAGAAACAACTCTGTCGAGCAAAAATGTGCTTCAAATATAGCAAACCCATGCTTCAAATCTAGCAAATAGGTTGCATTCGGGCTCTGAAATGGAATAGCAGGATCGGGGAAGGAGAAAACAGTGTTAAAAGAAGCCAGTGGCTCAAAGAAAAGAAACAATGAAGGCTCGAAGTCATCAGGCTCTGAAATGATTCAGAATTATCCCCAAGAATGACTAAGTATGGAGAAGATAATAGACATTGCCAAGAGTCCAAATGGCGCACCTCCAAATATTGAATCCAAAAGGGGAGACTCGAACAAGCACCAAGCCCCCACGTGTCCCAAGCCCAAAGAGGGGAAGAGCCAACATCTAAATGTCAAAAAAGCAAATGGGGCGGGCCTAAAATTACTAAGTATAAAAGGAGTTAGTGGAAGCTACCACGCATCGCTTCACTCGTCTCCAAAGGTAAATGTAAAAGTGGAGACCAAAATGAGCGTAGGCTTGTCACATAGTCCAAGTTAAAAAAATAGGATTGCAGAGCGGGCCCAAAATCAAATAAGTATGGAAAACTAGCGCCAACTCGCCATGTGTTCAGGTCCGAAAAGGTAAGAGAGACCATTGAAAAGTCAAAGATCCTGCGGAGGCTTCCATGTGTCAACTTGAAGCTCCTTGAAAAGAAAAATCCCGATCGTGGTTTCTAAATGAGCATGAAACCTCCACTCATTCGGTTTCATAAAGAGAAAGGGTCGAGGTTGAATAGTCAAAGTAGAGACAGGCCAGCGGAAGGTGCCAAGTGTCGCACGACGCTAATTCAAGAGTAAAATTCGGGAAGGCTTCCAAACAAGTGATAGGCCTTCGGTTGTCCTCGGTCGAGATATATGACCCCGCAGAGAAAAGGACTTAGCCAAAACATGGAGAAACTAAACGAGCCGCGAAGAAGCCACGTGCTTAGCCCAAAGGCATCTTCAAAAGAAAAATACAAAGGCTGCCCTCGGACATGCGCCCGGCCTTCCACGTGTCTTTTCAAAAAGAGGCTGTTTTGGTAGATGGTTCCCGCCATTTTGTATGGACTTAATTTAAATTTCAAATGGGCATATCTTTTGACTCAGTGCTCGATATCTGACAAATTTGGCACCGTTGGAAAGATCTCAGCCTCATATACACCATAGAGATCTAAAACTTTAATATTTGAGAGGTTAGGTGGGGAAAATGAAGAAACCTTTTCACGACATTAATACAGGATCTATTTACCCCCAATAACAGATCGAATTTGATCTTATCCATCGTTCGTTCTCCTTTGAGGTGCCAAACAAGTAATTGATGCAGACACAAAATATTTGGTGTAGATTTTGTAGGAGGCATTGATGATAGTGGTTGAGCTTCAAACTAGTTTTCTCACTTCTCTCTCCTTCTTCCCTCTGTGTTGAATCTATAAAGGAAGGGTTGGGGCTCATTATAAAAGGTTGGATGTTTCTGTTTTGTGCCCTCCCTTCTTCTTTTGTTCACAGAAGGATTTGTGGAGCTTTTCTAACCTCTCCTTCAGGTTGTAATGTAATTTTTTCTTCTTGGCCACTGTAATATACTGTATCGAATCTTGAGAAATAAAATATATGTCTATGGATGATTCTTGACCCTCTCATGTATTTGTTGTTGTCTTTCCGATCTCTTATTGTGGTCTGAGTTATCTATGCATGTTGTTTATATTACATTCATGTGGTCTATGTTAAACTGCAAAATGAGTGTCTAACATTCCTTTGGTGTATCACCTTGTTAGCTTAGGTTTATTTTCTTGCATCTCTCTAACCCCGTCTCTTTGGTAGATAAAATAGACTTAGAATAAATCCTCTGTTATTTGTTTGTGGACATCCGAGACAGAGGGATAGGAACTGGCCTCAATTTGGAGATCTCTCTCAACTCACAAGGTCCCACACCTTGAGAGATGCTCCATGTTGTGCAATCACACTAAGAGTCTCAACCCATTTGGTTGCAGACATTCAGGGGTGCTATGATTCTACACTAACAATTCCTAATAGTTGTTTTGCGGTTCTTTGGTTTTTTTTTTTTGACTAACTTAGTTATGTGTGTTATTTATTGAATGAATGAGGTTTTCAAAGAACGTATGCTCTTCCCTTTCACCTTATATGTGATCTAGGGAACCCAAAAAATTCAAAAACCTTCTTATTGATTTCAAGATAGTTGATTTACGTTTCATTATGGATTAATCTTCAAAATTTGTTTAAAATAAATTCCTTTTCACAAGTTACTTCAAGTATTTTTCCATTGAATATTTTAAGTTGATTTTTTCACATTGTGTATGCTCTTCCCTTACTCCTTTTTGCAACCTTGGGATTCAAAACAACACGTAAACTCTCTTTTGATATTCTTGTTTTTGTGGAAAATTACTAACCTTTTGTGTATATGAACAAATTCGTTTGTCAAAGAAAGGAGTTAAAAAAACCCCCACTAATACGTGTTTTCTTACAGGGTTTCCAAATGGTGCACTACTCAAAACCACATTAATTTAGAAAAGATAAAAGCACACCACAAACATAACACTATATTGTAGGTTTTAGAAAATGATACATCCCTATCATCTCAACTAGAACATAAACCCTTTGGAATAACGCCTTAAGCTACAAAATGGGGGTGGTTCTATGAACCCTAAAGTAATCCACCACCGTGTAACCTTGTAGATGAAAAAGGAAGTGCTCCACTTATCCACTTGACTAGTCATACATTGTAAATTTAGAATCAAAGTTGTCCATATCGAGACCACTAGTGACGATACAACTAAACACACTAGTGTCCCATTGTATCAGAAGGGGGTAAACTAAAGTTGAGATAATCCTTGGGAAAACTTGGCAAATCAAGCTCCCCTTAGACAAAATGTTGACACCTAGTTGAGTGAACAACTTGAAAACACCATATCTTCATGGAGCCCACTTTGCTAGATCATATCTGTCTTATCAAACTCTCACAAGGTGATGATTTACTAGAGCCCAAACCTTGTTTTTCAAACAATTTATGGAGTCCACTGAAGTTGAAACTAATTTTCATTCATCATGATATTTACAACGTATTACTTATCTTAGTTTCTTTCTCACCTTTGGATGAGGTGAAACTCTACCCAAGTGACGTTTAGTTCATTTCCACCCCATTTGATCTATAACTTTGCATTCGTGTTTCTGATTTTCATGGAAAAAGAAGACATCTTTTGGGAGTTCTATCATATATTGTTTTCACCACTTTTGTGTCCATTTACGCTTATCCATGTTTATGTCTAAGTTGTTAAATGTATAAAGTGTGTGGGTACATTCTTACATCTTGGATAGCTAGTTGATCTTGATTTCAAGATCATCTTTATAGATAGGATTGGTTTTATCATTATTTATCCTTTGAGTTGTTATTTTTCCCACATTCGCCCATAAAATTACGACACTTACACCTTGTTTTTAATTATGAGAACTTAGTATAAGTTTTCATATTATATCATTACACTACTCACACGATTGATAACTTCTTGTTTTACTTGTACTTAGTTTTGGTCCCAACATTGTTTATAGATTTTGAAAGTGTTGATATTGCATTTTTATATTGGAATAAAATCATCTTGATACTACTATCTCAGTTATTTCAAGATTTTTAAAATGTGTCGAGGTAGTGTTGTCATGCTATTCACATTTGCAACTTCCATTATCAAAAACTTACATCTTGTGTGCATCTGAACTAGTCATAATTGTTAGGTTGTGGAGCCTATTTACATGTGTAAAAGTCTTGAAGAATGTACACCGAGAGTACTTTAAACTTTTCATATATCCTTTACGGGGTTACGGGTGGCAGCCCACAGGTAGTAGGGTCCGGGCGCATTCCGAATTTTTTTTTGGGCCTTAAAACGTGCCCGATATATCAGGAAACATGATTTTCTCATATGGGCAGGATTTTGACCCATAGGTTTATGGGACTATTTTCTCACATGGTTTTGATACCCATGGTTTTGTAAAATTGCTTAAGCGGTTGTCTATTTATATGGTTTTGTGCATATAGTAGACATAATGTAAACATTGCAAATGTGTTTTGAATTCGGCTGTGAATTCTGTAGAGTTTGTTGAGCATAGCTCCAAACGGATCTGGCTATTGTATTGAGATAGCGGTGGCTTGTAAAAAAATCTGAGCAAGTGATTCTTGGTGGATGTAGCCCAAATTGGGTGAACCACATTAAATACTTTGTCTCTTTGTGTTGTGTTATTTTATTCTGCACTTTTATTTTGAGATCTATAATATTTTTTGCATATTAGTTTCTACTATTGTGATTCTGTGAGGGATTATTCCACATATTTTATCCCTTATTCTCTAACAATTGGTATCAAAGCCTGGTTTGGTTTGCAGAAGTTTTGAATCGCATGGAAAGTTTTATCTTCAAAGTGGGAGCTATGGCAGATGATGAAAGATCTAAGGTTGATAAATTCAACAGGAAGAATTTTAGTCTTTGGAAGATGCAGATGGAAGATTACCTTTATCAGAAGGATCTTTATATTCTGCTATCTGAGAAGGTGAACAAACCCTCGAGCATGATGGATGCAAAATGGGATTTCTTTGCATAGGAAGGCACTTGGGAAAATGCATTTGTGTCTTGCATCATCGATATTATTTAATGTTTCAAAGGAAAAGACTACAAAAGAACTTATGGATGCATTAGGGAAGTTGTATGAAAAACCCTCTGCCTCTAATAAGATATTTTTAATGAAAAATTTGTTTAATATGAAGATGTCTGAGAATGGTTCAAGATGCATATCATCTAAAATATTTTAATACAATTCTGCAAAATATGCTAGCTTCGATTCTGATAGAATTTGATGAAGAATTTAGGGCTTTATTAGTTCTATGCTCTTTACCTAAGAGTTGGAATAGCTTGGTAATGGTGGTAAGCAACTCGGTTCTAGCTAACTCAAAGTTGAAGTTTGAGGATGTTGTAGGGGTGATTCTAAGAGAGGAAATGTGAAGAAAAATATTTGGTGAATCTTCTACTTCAGGGAATGCTTTGACAATGGAAACTAGAGGGAGACAGAAGAATAGAGGAAGCCATGGAAAATCAAAGGATCGGGCAAGGTCAAAATCCAAAAGCAAGATAGTATGTTGGCACTTGTGGAAAGTCTAGGCATGCAAAGAAGGACTGTTGGGAGCTTTGGGACAAGAAGAAACAATAGGAAGAAAACAAGGAGGCAAATGTGGCAACAGGTAATGTATGTCAGGATGCTTTGATTCTTTCTTTGCACAATATTATTGAATCTTGGGTTTTAGATTCAAGGGCTTCTTTCCATGCTTCTCCACATAGGCATTATTTTGTTGATTATGTTTAAGGAGATTTTGGGCATGTTTTTCTTAGTGATGATGAGCCTTGTAGCATAGTTGGAAAAGGTTCTTTTCAGGTTAAGATGTATAATGGGAATACTTGGCTATTGAAGGATGTCAGACATGTGCCTACATTAAGATGAAATGTGACATCAACAGGGGTAGTTAGGAAGTGATGGTTGTACTTTGATATTTACAACTAACTTTTGGAAGATTACCAAGGGTGCTCTTGTGGTGGCAAGAGGTAAGAAGGTTGGAACCTTGTATTTAACCACTTATAGCACTAATGTTTGTAATCTTGTGGCTTGTATAGATACAACATTGTGGCACTATAGGCTCGGACATATGAGCCATAAGGGCATGGATATCATAAAGAATGATTCATCTAGATATATAGAAATAGGTTTGGATTTCTGTGAGGACCGAATATATGGGAAACAAAAGCGAGTAAGGTTTCTCAAGGTTGGGCCTACAAAGAAAGAGAGTAAGTTATAGGTGGTGCATTTTGATGTGTGGGGCCAGCTCGGGTATCATCTCTTAGGGGTTCAAGTTATTATTTTACTTTTATTGATGATGCAATAAGGAAAGTTTGGGTTTATTTTATTAGAAACAAATACGATGTATTTGACACTTTTGTTAAATGGAAAGCCTTGGTAGAGAATGAAACAGGTCTTAATCTAAAATGTCTCACTCAAATAATGGAGGGGAGTATTGCAACAATGAATTTGATGATTACTGTTCTAAGAATGGAATCTGCAGGAAAAAGATGGTTCCATGAACTCCGCAGCATGAGGTTACATGCAGGACTGCCTCTTTCTTTTTGGGCAGAAGCAGTGAGCACAACTATGTACTTGATAAACAAAGGACCCTCAATTTCCTTGGATGGAGGCATACCTGAGGAGGCTTGGTATGGTAAGAAAGTTGATTATTCATTTCTTAGATTCTTTGGATATGAGGTGTTTGTTCATATAGACAAGGATGATATGACCAAGCTAGAGGTTAAATCGAAAAATGTATTGTCATTGGTTATGGTGGTGATGACTTTGGATATAAATGTTGGAGTATTAAGGACAAGAAAATCATTTGATCTAGGGATGTGGTCTTTAATGAGAAATTCATGTATAAGCAGCAAGTTGTAGGAAAATAGGGAAGAATCCGAGAAATAATATCTAGCGGTAGGGGATCTTCTAGAAGGGAAAGTGACACATGAATCAGTTCAGGAACCCCCTCAACAAGAACCCCAAACTCCTATATTGAGGAGGTCTTCTAGGGTAAGAAGAGAACCTGAATGTTTTTCTCCTTCTCTTTATTATTTATTACTCACTGATAGTGGAGAGCCAGAGAGCTTTGATGAAGCAATGTAGGTAGATACCAGGAAGAAGTGGGAGTAAGCCATGGATGAGGAGCATCAGGATCTCATGGAGAACTAGACATGGGATTTGGTAAATCTACCCAAAGGAAAAAGAGCATTACAGAACAAGTGGGTGTTCAGAGTGAAAGAGGAAGAAGGAGGAAAGAAAATATACAAGGCCCGGTTGGTGGTCAAGGGGTTTGCACAAAAAAGGTATAGCTTTTGATGAGATTTTTTCTCCTGTAGTAAAAATGACTTCTATAAGAATTGTTCTAGGAATAGTTGTAGCAGAAGACTTGCACTTAGAACAACTTAATGTAAAGACCGCATTTCTCCATGGTGATTTGGAGGAGGAACTATATATACAAAGAGCTAGAGGGCTATGAGGTAAAAGGTAAAGAAGAGATGGTGTGCAAACTTAAGAAGAGCTTGTATGGCTTGAAATAAGCTCCACATCAATGTTATAAGAAATTTGATAGCTTCATGATGGACCAAGGTTATATTGGATGTCATTATGACCATTGTCTGTATACAAATAAATTTGAGGATGGAAGTTATATTATCCTTTTCCCGTATGTGGATGACATGTTCGTTATAGGTAAAAACATGCAGGAAATAAAAGTACTCAAGAAACAACTAAGTGAATCCTTTGCTATGAAGGATTTGGAGGTAGCAGAAAAATCCTGGTATGAGGATATTTCGGGATAGGAAGGAATGAAAGCTGACTTTATCTTGGAAGAGTACATTAAGAAGGTCTTGGAGAGGTTTAATATGCAGGATGCTAAACCGGTTGGGACTCCTTTGGCAGGGCATTTCAAGTTATCAAAGGAACAGTGTCCTAAGACAAATCAGGAGAGAAACATGATGTCCAAGGTACCTTACTCATTAGTGGTTGGTAGTTTGATGTATGCCATGATGTGCACTAGGCCTGATATTGCCCATGCAGTGGGAGCGGTGAGTAGATTTATGAGTGATCTAGGTAGAGATCATTGATAGACAGTAAAGTGGATCCTTCGGTATTTGAGAGGGACCATGGGGATAGTTTTATGCTACAGTGGATCAAACACCACTTTGTGTGGTTATGTAGATTTAGATATGGCTGGAGATGTAGATAGTAGGAGGAGCACAATAGGTTATGTTTACACTATAGGTGGAACAACAATAAGTTGGATTTCATGACTATAAAAGTTGGTGGCTTTGTCAACCACGGAGGCTGAGTATGTTGCTACCACAGAGGCAAGCAAAGAAATGATTTGGTTACAACAATTACTTGAGGATTTGGGGCATAAGAAATAGGAAGGAAAGTTACATAGTGATAGTTAGAGTGTTATACACCTAGCTAAGAACTCTGCTTTCCAATCTACGACGAAGCATATATAGTTAAGGTACCATTTCATCAAGATAGCCTTGGAGGAAGAGAAGTTGAAGCTAGAGAAGATTCATACCAGTCAGAATCCTGCAGACATGATGACCAAGGTGGTAACAAGGGAAAAATTGAAGTTGTGTTCAGCTTTGGTTGGTCTTCATAAAAACTAGTGAAGGGTTGAGAAGCTTGCTAAGAGGAAAACTAGTATCCAAGTGGGAGATTGTTAGGTTGTGGAGCCTGTTTTTATGTGTGAAAGTGTTGAAGATTGTACACTAAGTGTACTCTTTGTACAATTTTCATGTATCCTCACTAGGGTTTAGAGTCTGTGTACACTTTAAATTTTTGGGCCTTAAAATGTGCCCGATATATCGAAACATGATTTTCTCATATGGACGGGATTTTGACCCATAGGTTTATGGGACGGTTTTTGCCAATGGTTTTGATACCCTTGGTTTTGTAAAACTTCTTAAGAATTTATCTATTTGTATGGTTTTGTGCATATAATAGACATAATGTAAACATTGCAGATGTGTTTTGAATTTGGTTGTGAATTTCTGTAGAGTTTGTTGAGCATAGCTCCAAATGGATCTGGGTATTGTATTGAGATAGCGGTGGCTTGTAAAAAAATCTAAGCAAGTGATTCTTTGTGGACGTAGCCCAAATTGGGTGAACCACGTTAAATACTTTCTCTTTGTGTTGTGTTATTTTATTCTACACTTTTATTTGAGATCTGTAATATTTTCTCGCATATTAGTTTTTATCTTGTTACGATTATGAGGGATTATTCCACATTTTTATCCCTTATTCTCTAACAATAATATTTCTTGTAGAGAGATTGCGTCAATACAACTCTCTAGTACTTAGGTCTTATTTATATTGAAATTGACCTAAGTGGTGATAGAGTATTGTCATTATATGTTTTACACCTATCATTAAAATTGTAGCTTAGGGTATAGTGTTCTATAAACAGTTTGAGTGATTGACTTGTTTACTAGTGGACTTGCATGATTGTTCCTTGTGTGTTAACAAACTCATAGAATTATTCTAGGACAATATTGTTGGATTATCGAAATTGCGTTATCACAATGTATGTTTTCCTTAGATCCCTTTTGGAAAATCACACCAACATCCCTATATCTACCAAATGTCTAGTTGGATGTCATTATGCTTCCTTGAATCGACATGTCACTTCCCTTTGAAGGAGTTCCATCACACTATCTAGGTCTAGGCATTTGTCCCTAAACAATGTTAACAATGACTCACTATTGTGTAGTTTCTAACACTTACAACAATAAGAAACCTAGGTTTAGGTATTCACATCAAAAGAGGCCCATTATGAGTAAACCTCATTTGGTTTGTCATGCTAGAGGGCCCGTTTGGGAACCTCATTCGCGACCTTCATCTCATAGTCGATGGTATGAATTGGATGCTTTTGATCCAAATTATTATTCAAGTTTCCCCCACTTTTCTTCTGATTCAAATACAAACTACCATTTGGATTCCCACTCTTCTTTTAAAGATTTGGATACCAACTATTGTTCGGATACCCGTAGATCAAATCCTAAATCAAAGTCATCCCTTTCTTCAAGGACCATTATTCCAAATCACCTCAATGAAATCTTCCTCCTTTGAATACTCATTCGAATCCAAGTTATATAGATCAAACATCTAATTTGGTTCTTGAGGTACGGTCCTATCTTCCTTCGTAGGACCACCTTTATAAGTCACTTCAATGACCCCTACCTTTGTCGAAGATTTACATGACTTGGATTCCCTCTATTCAATCATCCAATTATAATCCTACATCCCAACCTATCGGATGGCTATGTGATCCTACTTTCCTTCATACATTACATCATATTCTATAAAATGACCTAGGTTCAAATCCAAATCACTTGTTCATGATACGAATGCCTCCAAATATGTGTCATCTCTTGGGTCATCTTCTTCTATAAAACCAACTCCAATCCCTCCCTAGGATTTGATCCTTCTCAAATATAGCTTATTGTATCTTTATCACTCTTCTAAAGATCAATGTCTCATGACCATGTCAAACCATTAAAAATAATCCATGTGCTAAGATATCTTTTCAAAGAACTATCAAAACTCTTTGTGGGAGAGATAAGGTCAAACCTTCCCCTCATCTACATCATCTAACATCTTCATATTCTTTTGTCAATTAATCTTCCCCAATTATTGGACCCATCTCTTATAATCAACCTCTTATGGTCAAGGAACAACAACCTCTCTTGATTGATTTCTCTTAGAATGAGCAAAAAAATAGACTACATGAGTATATCCCTCAGAGGATTGCAAACAAGGATTGTTCTTGGAACTCGATACACTTGCGTATTGGGAGAATAAATTAATCCCTTTTGTTAGAACATAAAGGAAGATCATAAGGTCATGGAACTTGATTCTTCTTCTCGAATTCCATCTTCACATTCCTCTTAGTATGATGAGATGTTGGGGTCTTGCATTGATCCATGGCCTATTTTCTCATTACCAAATCATTCCTTACATATCGTCATTCCTCAATAAAAATCTCACCTTGGGTCACCACCGAGTAGCTCAATGTCTTCTTCTATCCGGAGCCACCCCTGGGTAGCCTTTCATTTTCTACTTGTGGGTCACCTTCTTGTATTCCATTACCTTCTATTCTTTGGCCACGTCCTAGTAGCCCTTCATCCTCTTCTAGCTATGGGACATTTCCGAGTGGTCCCTCCTCGTTTATAATTGGGTGACACCCTAGTAGTCCCTTACCATATTATTTTATTCTAACACCATGTCATAGTAGCCTTTCATTATTTCTATTTATGGGTGACCTTTGGGTAGCCCATTACCTTCTATTCATGGGCCACCTTCTAGTATGCCTTCATCCTCTTTTATCTATTTAACACCTCCGAGTAGTCCCTCCTCATCTATACTTGGGCCACACCCTAGTAGTCCCTTACCATCTTCTTTTATTCTAGGGCCACGTCCTAGTAGCCAATTATTTTCTATTTATGGGTCACCTTGGGGTAGCTCATTACCTTCTATTCTTGGGCCACATCCTAGTATCCCTTCATCCTCTTCTATCTATGGGACACCATCATCTTCTATTCTTGGTCCATGTCCTCGTAGCCCAATTTCTTCCATCTTAGGAAATATCCTAGCATCCCTTCATCATCTTCTATCAGTGGCTCACCTCCTGGTAGCCCATCCTTTTCAATTCTTTGACCATACCCTTTTCACCTATCATGTTCTTCTTCTATCAATGACTAGGGTAAGCCCACCATCATTTCTCTCATTCCTATCATCAATCATAAACATTCATTTTCTCATCCCTGTTTTCCGGATCAAACAAGTCACATGTCAACTTATAAGAAACCTAAATAGTTTCTTAATCAATCTCAAATCAAAACTACAAATAGCTCTAAATCTCCCAACAACTTGAAAGATATCAAAGTTGTAAATCAAACGTGATTCAAGCACGAACACCAATGCAACCATCAAGTATGGTGCAGAGTGCATAAACCTTTGGATAGGAAACTCAAGCTCCCACATAAAAAATCCATGTTTCAAGATAAATCATAGTCATTTGTTGAGTATGAGCTCACCACAAACATCTAGATTAGAGATAATATGATTCTTGATAAGTAAAAATGTTTAATCTCCCTTATCAATGAAGTCGCAAACATTGTTGTCGGTTCCTATCACATAGAGTGACTTTGTTTGTCCCACCTTTCCAAAAACCATTAAAAATCTAAACATCAAAACAATTCAAAAATATTAAAAATGAGAAAACATAAAAAAAATCAAAGGTACAAAGATCAAACATTGCAATTGGGTATTGCGTACATATAAATTTTCTCTCTTCCCTTTTTTTCAATCCTATGTAAGGAATCCACTATTTTCATCTCTTTGATGATATTTTGGTTAGCCTATTTGCACATTTTTTGTGACACTTATCTTTATAGTATCTATTTGGCCTTGTTCTTTCATCACCTTGGTAAATTAAAGAAAGACTAGCCTCTTAGAGATCCTATCACTATATACATTTAATCAACTTGTTACGAAGAAATTTTGGATATATTTGTTTACACTAGCCAATGTTGTCATAGTAATCACTTCCACATCCTTCCATCATGCCATCGGTAGTTCCTAACCCCTTGTCAAACAAGAGAGCTAAAATACATTTTCAAAAAGTAAAAGAATTAATCTAAATCTAAATCTAAAGAAAAAAAAACTACAAAGAAAATACAAATTGATATATAGCTATCTCTTGGGTATTTTCAAATAATATCTATCGGGCTATAGACGCCTAACCGGTAGAAGAGAAATGTTGTGATTAGAATCAAATACACCTCAGTCGGGGCTATGGACAATCGGGTGACAAAGTGGAGCAATCTATGGTTTTCCTTCCACCATTCATTCACAAATCTCCTTTCAAAATAAGTCATTCCTACACTTTGGTTAGGTTTTTTCATTTATTGTCTATCAAATTTTCCCTTTGCAAGGTAATAAATTCTATTTACACACACTAGATCTCTATGAACAAACATGATTAGTATGTTACCAATTGTATTTTCTTTGGACCTTGTTCGGAATCTTACTCTAGTCCATATCTTGTTTCACAATTCATGCCTTTTGCTAATCGATTTTTCGTCATGAGCCTTCTAAGCTACATTCATAACATTCATTGTTCTTATACTTCATTCAAAACATCCATGTGTATATTATTGCCTTTTTCCATGTTTGCGCAGACACCTTTGTCCCCTTTCACAATAACAATATTATACTCCTCTCTATCGCCAGTTTCTCGGCCAGCTTACACTAGGGGAATCCTTGTTCCTTCCTAACACATCATTAATGTACATTCATCATCATGATTCAAGCTATCCCGTATCAGTATCTGTGATCTAATTTCTATGTTTGAAGAGTTTGCCTTTGAATACTTACACCTGACGCTGGGACATTTTTACATCTTCACTTTCTTGCACATGTACGTGGCATTACGCCCTTGTACATCCCATCTATCGCTTGGGGCATACACACTTCTTTATCTTCCCGTTCATAGTTTCAGAAAACTTTCAAAAACAAAACAACATTTAAATATATTAGAAAAATAAAAAAAATTAAATATGTTTTAGAAAAATTTTAAAAATTGAAAATCATCCTACAAAACGTCACTCTCTAGTTCTTGTTTTTTCTCATCATAAACAACTTGCAAATCATTTTGATCTACCTTTATTAACAAAGCTAGTATGTGTCCTTCGTCTAAACTCTAGGGCACAACAAGTTTCCTAGTACTATTTTGTAGTGCACAATGCTTTATCATTGGATCCAAGTGTCCTTCGTTATTCCCCTTGCATATATCTTTTCTTGGGGCACAACTTTTAACAATTTTTTAAATTCATGTAGGTCGAAAGGAATCTCAAAATGAAAAACATTGCATTATGTTAGATTGTTCAAATTAGCTTGTTTATTTTCTCATATTTCATTGCATTATGAATGTTGAAAGGAGTTAGGCATATTTTACTTTCTCGTATTGCATTTCATTTTGTATGTTGCATGGATATTGGTATTTTGGAAATGAACAT
This sequence comes from Taxus wallichiana var. yunnanensis, assembly GCA_018340775.1. Taxonomy (NCBI): domain Eukaryota; kingdom Viridiplantae; phylum Streptophyta; class Pinopsida; order Cupressales; family Taxaceae; genus Taxus; species Taxus wallichiana. The sequence continues at coordinate 384,204,411 of CM031244.1, read as the reverse complement.
TTGTTCCTATATGGTTTTTCATGTCATACTACACTTTTGTTCTTTCGTTTTTAATAAAAATCGGTGATGAAGATCATTCACAATATGATGAAAAATAAGTTGTTTACAAGGCCTTTGGATGGATTTTAGGTCATTCCCCTAGCTTCATTCTATATCCCTCTATTTATTTTCTTCCTTCAACTTATATCTATTTCCTTCATCATTTCAATCGCTATTGACCTCTTTCATCTCCTTCTCGACACTCGAGGGGGAATCCTTCACCCTACTAGTTTTTCTTCCACTCTTTCAAAAATTTGTATTCGTTTGTGTTTGTCTACTTTATTTGAAGTGGCATAGCTTATGCCACCCCAAAGAGGGGAAAATGTAGACACTTGTAGTTTGATCGAACCAATATTATTCTTAATATTGCACTAACTATTCTACTCCTTGCAAATTGACAACACACAGTCAATTAGATATAACTCCTATTTTATGGCATTATGATTTGTCGTATCCCTCTTATAATCAATTAAGAAGGATAATATAGCCTCGTATGGAATATACCCTCTTCTAATCCTATTCTAGACTACTTCTACAAGCTTCCTCTAGGCTATCTATGAGTCACATATGGTTAATCGACTCCTCCTAAATCTCAATGAGTCTCTAATCACTCATTAGTCAAGCCTAACTAGCCTAAACAAATATTAAATAAGACTAAAGCATGTTTATCCTAATCTAATCTAAAAGTTCTTTTTGGACTTTTGTCCCACATTCCTTAGAATTCCAAACTCTCCCATATGGAAAACTATAAATACAAGGCTAAGCCTTCCCATTCAACCTTACACCTTCACACTTAGAATATCTTATTAACACTAAGAAAACCTTGCTTTGAGATCTCATTTGTATTAGCTTTAAGATAATTAGACATTTGATATTAATCTTACCTCCTCCATTGATCTTGAGATAATATTTCTATTTAGATCCATAATCCAAGTTTAAGTAATATGGAGAGAACCATATGGCCTCGTAGCTATTAATGGCGAGACTCCATTCTTGAAAGCTTGGGAATCATAAACAAATAATCACCCCTTTGATTGTTAATTTGATCCTCTTAGGTTCAATACTTAATTAATGATCTAAAGAGTAAAGAGTAACTTTATCATGTTAGTTTAGATTTAATCCAAGTTTATGCAATGATAGAAGTAGATCTTGTTTAGCTCTTATCATTATGGTTTGGTGTAGATTAGGTTCATGTATTTAGGTTACATGTTTTAGCTTCATTTCCATAGCATATCTAATTTATTCATGAAAACGGGTTTATACTTAAATTTTTATTATTCTAAGGTTCTTGTTCTCTTATTTTGCAAACCGTAATTATCATATAGTCGCCTTTGCTCATTGGATGTTGTATCCACTTTAATGACATATCATATAATTTTGTACAAGAATGATGATTCTCCTGAAGAATATTACTTCTTAGATGGTTGTATTCATTTTTCATGTAAGGATCATTTAAATAATATAGCTAAACATATATATGCTTTCCATACTTTCCAAAAATCACCCTAGTGATCCAATTGAATATTTTCATTGTATAGATTATAGATCACTAGCTGACTAAAATTATACCAGATTTAATGAAGCTGAAAAATATTGGATGAATATACATTCTCATGTTTCTATTGTTTCTTATATGCTATGAATTTGTAAAAATATTTCATATCATGATGATAATATTTCCTCAAATGTTATAGTTCCATGCATTGATATTGTTATTCCATGTTATGAAAGTCAATCTTTCACTACTAGTGATGTTGCTAATTCATATAATGATGAATGTGTATGTCATCCTAGTGATGATTCCAGACTTATAATTGAGACAAATGGTGTGATAAATATTCTAAAGGACTCGTTAAAAATAATAAAATCCTACTATTCACTTACTATCCATACATGAATAGGTAAAATAGGTGAAATAGAAAAAAAAATGGTTAGAAGTTAAATAAGTTGAATATAAGACATGGAAAATACATGAGGTTATTGAATGTTAGATTTTATTGTGTATGATCCTTATCTATGCTTGTAAGATGTCAAAATATATATGTTTATTTATATTAAATGAATTAAAATATTCTTATATACACTCACCACACACTTTTTCTTCTTTTAGAAAGAACACCCATAAATGGAAACTATTACTCAAAATATTTTATACAGATGTAGTAGGTAAAGGACTAGGTTAGTTTCATTCTTTACCTTGAATGGATCTATCTAGCCTATGATTAGACTAGAGGAAACATTACTATCTCATTTTGGCATTAAAAGGGTAATAATATCACATTTTAACATCTCCATTCCATTCAATATGGAACATTAAAAAAAAAGTGATTATATTGAAATTCAAGGATTTAGTAAACACATTTATTTGTCTTGACCTACAAATTTTGATAAGAAATTTATGTTAAGAAAGGGTATTTTACCGTCTTTTAAATAATAGAACTTTGTAATATACTCATTTTTACCACATTTGTACGGCTTAGGCGATGATGAGCATGACATCTTGCATTCATATAATTAATAGGCTACATAATTAGAACTACCCATAGTTAAACTACGTCACGTATTAATGAAGACACATATTCTAAATATCAATATCCATCTAGTAAAAGCCCTAAAGAATATTTTAAATTTTTCCTTACTCCTAGTGTAATAAATAAGCTTTAGAGGTCCAAAATTAAACCAATTCATGTGGGATTCACTTTGTAATCTTATTGGTTATCAAGTTTAGTCATACGAAAAAAAAATACCCCTATTTCCAAATCTATAAGTCAAAATACTATTACTAACACAACCTCTCATTACAAAATTTAAATTATAAAATACCCCTTATTTTACCATACATCCAAACAAGATCTTTTCGCATGAAATTATTTATGCACCTTTTTTTTCCACATCTTTAGTGTTAGATTTGAGATCTTAAAATTTCACAATTTTTGGCATTAATACTTAGAACCTTGATGAAATTTACATTAGACTCAAAAATTACAAACCCTTAGTATATGTAATTTGATTTCGCTCTTCCTTTCCATTCTATTTAAAAATATATCTTCATTTTCGTTTTGGAAAACAATTCCCCATAATTTTTAAAGAAAGAATGAGGCACTTTTGATGAATTTAATACAAGATTCAAGGTCAAATTTGTCTTGTGTTAAAATGAATTATATATCGAGTTGCAATTCTGTTAAATATTATTTAATATAAAATGGATTTTCATGGACTAACATTTACTTAACAAAATGTGGATTTAAGTTTGAAATCACATGATTTTACGTTGGAGGAAAAACAAGAATTTTGGGTCTCAGACATTTTAAAGAGTATCAAGTAATGTCATCTTAGTGTTATGCAAACTATAAATGTTTATCAAAATAGATCTTACAAGTTTTGTATTTTTCAAAGTAATGTGGAGTGTATTCATCAGTTCATCATTCACCTTAATGGATAATATCCTAGTTTTACACGAACTAAATTTTTGAAGCAAAATGGAGTTTTCTCATTCATCTCACGTTCACAAATTGGATAGGACAAATAGTCTCGTAAATTTATAAGTATTTTATTTCTCAAATAAATTGAAATACATGGAAGGTCATTCATTTGTTCATTATCAACATTACTCTATCCGTAATAGTGTCACATCCTAAGGTAAATATTAGATTCCCCAAGGAATATTCCACTTGGATCTTTTCCACTAGTTTGCTACAGAAAAGGAATGACATTGTGATATCATAAGGCACATGGATCCTTCTCATTGGTTGGCACTTCACGCTTTGACATGTTTAATAGATATATTGAAGCAATACTTACTGATCCCATAACCGTACACATGTAGAGCTTATTCATTGGTTTACTTTTCATACTACGACATGTTCTTACAGGAAAAACATATTACAAAGCTATCAAATATCACCAAGTGTAATCCACAAAAATTAAAAGTGATAAGACACATGATTTATGAAAGGAAATGAAAAATCATGAAACGAGGCTAATTAAAATCACATCAACTGTTAAAGACATGATTAGCTTGATGTCGATCTTTAGGTCCGCTTCCTCTTGTTTGATGCTGGAATATTGTGGGAGAATTTGAAGAGTGAATTTCTCGTGAATTTTGGCTAGGTAATGGATTTATATGCAAGGTTAATATAGACAAAAAATGCAAACGATGTGCAGAAAAACGAGTAATCAATTGCGGGTGATATACAAATTTTTTTGCGCAACAATGTATATTGAAAAGTTTGTGACAGAAATGTGTGTGAATTAGTGCACAAAGTATTCAAAAGAATGGGTACATATGAGTTTTGGTTAAGGCTCAAAGGTGACACATAATGATTGTGCAATGAGTGAACAAAGTATGTATATCTTCTAAGGAGTTATCTATCGTGGCGACAAGATAACATGACCCCCATAAAAAATACCATATAATGCCATACAAAATGGCATACATGAAATTCCCATCTGTGGGACCCACATTCGCTTCCGTGGAGTCTAGTCACCATCCTGTTAGCAACTCATGCCAATCCACGAGATCGGTCCCAAGGAAATACGAAGACAAAGAAAAGTGGAGGAAATGACGTTAAAAGGTGGAGAGAATTTAATGCATCAATTTGGTTCTTGTTGCCCGCTCCATCAATTAAACAACACAAAATTAAAGTTCCAAAAATCTTGAACCATTTTCAAGTGAAGGTCGATTACGAGAGAATTGGCAAGAAGGTCCATTGCATGAGAATTGGTGAGAAGCCTAAGATCTAAAACAAATATTCAGGTGAATGAAACTACCTGAGGCTATGCGATTTTTAGATTTTAAAATTGTTCACAGATAGACATTTTTATTTTATTTTTATGTTTTATAGAGCAATGGCACGTGTGAAGTATTTATTTTTTCTGTTACAAAGTTTCCTGCATAAAAATTATGCACTGTGAAACCTTGTCTCTTTAATAGATTTTGAATTTTCATAAAATAATAAGTTATGGATAGTATTATCATATTTAAGAAATTAAATATGATGATAAAAAATCTAACGATAATTTAAAACTTACCCAATATATGATTAAAGGATCTGCTTGATGGCATAGAAGACTCAATTTACATGTTAAACGGTATGCTTGAGGAGACATATAGAAATATGTGTAGGAATTTTACGTTCTTTAGATGAATATACTTGTCTCTCATAAAAATCGAATGCTTAGGACTAATTAATTGTTTTGGTAAACCTAAAGTAGTTTAAGGACTGCATGAGGGAGCATATAGAATTCTGTGAAAGAATTGTGCATTATTAGAAGTCAATGTACTTATTTTCACTTGAATAAAGGTCAATTATTGACACCTACGTCCGGATATTAAGTTATTAACCCATTTGACAAATAATTTGGTTGGTTGAAACATGCACAATTTAAATAAGAACATAAGACATGGCTGCCATGAATGAAAAATAGAAAAAGGATATGTTTAAGAAAAGGGGTAGGTAATAAGTAGATTTTCAACCAACCTTTACCGATCTTTGAACTCCCGGAAAGACCGAGCATTAAAAGACTTCCATATTCACCATTAAAAGCAAACATTGGCCCAAGAATGTGGATGAAAACGACCTGTAATAATCCTCCCATCATTTTCACTTTGTATATAAAAATTAAAACATATATGGATTTTGCAAAGAGACAAAATGCTCTGGGATCAAATGTAACCTCATTTGTAACATACACACAAATGTGATAGCTGTGTATAGTATACAACATATTTTTACTACCAAGTATCCTATTACAATATTTGCATAGTTTGTCACATAAATAGGAATGTGATACCCTATGTATACCACATATTTTGATTTGCCAATATCTTATTACGTTGTTTATCTCATTTTTCACATATGCAAAAACACGAAAATGTTTGTATACAACATATTTTGTCTACCAATATGCTATTACAAGGTGTTTGCATTATTTTTCACATACACACAAACGTGACAACTGTGTATACCACAAATTTTGACTTGCCAATATGTGTTTATGGCGTTTGCATCATTTGTCACATACCCATAAACATGACGACTGTGCATACCAAAATTATTGACTACTAGTATCCTATTATGTTGTATGCATCTATTTTTAGATATGCACAAACATGACAACCTATGTATACAACATATTTTTAATACGAGTATCCTATTACATTGTTTTCATTGTTTGTCACATATAAACAAAATTGATAGCTTGTGAATACAACAAAGTTTGACTACCACTATCCTATTACGTTGTTTTCATCATTTGTCAGATACACACAAACATGATAGCCTGTGTATACCATAGATCTTGACTAACAATATCCTATTACATAGTTTACGTTGTTTGTCACATACATGTAAATGTGACAACCTGTGTATACCACAAAATTTTAGTACTAGTATCCTATTACAGTGTTTGCATCACTTGTCACATATGCTAAAACATGACAACTTTGTGCATACCACTAATTTTGACTACAAGTATGTTATTGCATTGTTTTTTGTTTTATCACATACACAAAAACGTGACAACCTATTTATACTATAAATTTTGATTACCATTATCATATTACAATTTTTTTCCTTTGTAACAAGCATACAAACATGACAGCCTCTGAATATACCTCATATTTTTACTAGTATCCTATTACGGGGTTTGTGTCCATTTTTACATATGAAAAATGTGACATCCTATGTATACTAATAATTTTGACTACCAAGGTATGCCATTATGGTGTTTTTGTTGTTTGTCGGGTACATACAAACATCACATCTTGTGTATACAACATCTTTTGACTACCAATATCCTATTACATTGTTTGCATCATTTATCACTTACACACAAATGTGACACCATGTGTATACCAAAATTTTTGACTACCTGTATCCTATTACGTTGTTTTCATCATTTGTCACATATGCAAAAACATGACAACCAATGTATACAATTTTTTTACTACTAGTATGTTATTACAGTTTTTGCATCATTTGTCACATATGCACAAACATGACAACTTGTGTATACCACATTTTTGGCTATGAGTATCCTATTACACTTTGTTTGTGTCATTTTTTAGATATGCACAAATATGATAGCCTATGTATACCAAAAGTATTGACTACCAATATCCTATTACACTATTTGCATCGTTCGTCATATATGCGGTATTGTGAGTGCCTATGTATACCACACATTTTGACTACCATTATTCTAGTATGGTGTTTTCCTAATTTGTCACATATGAACAAATGTGATAACTTTGTATATGAAATTATTTCACTCCAACTATCCTATACAATGCAAGCATTAATTTAGCCATGATATTTTATTAATGGTTTTAACTTTTCTAAATATTGTCATTTTAAATACACATTGAGTTATATTATTCTCACTCCAAACCACTAACAATTTGTGTGTACCTTCCTATGCTTACCAAACATAAAAGATAATGTAAAACTATTAACCCTTTTTTTTTGTAGGATGATTGCTTGTAAGAAATTTGGGTTTATAAATCAAATTACTAAACTTTGGTTTGTAGGGCCTCCTCTTGAAGATCTGTTATCTCAATTTTTCCCTCAGGAAAATTGAGCAAACACGACCCTGCGCACGAAGAAATCTAAGGGTTGCTTCTGTCGCATGAGCTCACGTTTAAAATCTAAAAATCAAGTTGCAAGCATACTCAAAAATGGAGGAGCAGGGTGAAAAATAGGAGTCAAACATTGTCAAAAATGGAGGAGCAAAATTTCAAAAGTAGGATCCCAACGTGGATACCCAAATTAGTGCCGAATCGCACATGGTCGGGTCCAATAGAAGTCAAATAAAATTGGGATCAAATTGGTTAACTATAAAGAACCGGTGGAAGGTGCCACGTGTTAGCTCGGTGCATCTTCAAAGGTAAATCTAAAATTGGGTCTCCCAGACAAGTGCGAAGCTTCCACGCATCCTAGGTTTGAGAAGGTGTAGATTCGATAGTTGAAAATTCAATATGGGGTAGAGTTAGCGGAGGGTGCCACGTGTCACCTCCATGTAACTTCAAAAGGGGCAGCCCAAGGGCTAGACTCAAACAAGTGCCAAGTCTCCATGTGTCCTGGGTCAGACATATGGCCCCGCTAAACAAAAATACTTAGCCAAAACATAAAGAAATAGAGAAAAGGCTTGGAAGGTGCCACGTGTCTCTTCAGTGTAACTCCAAAGACAAAATCCAAAAGTTGTCTGCCGAAATGTGTGGCATCCCTATAGGTGGCCATGCTTCAAGTCAAGGCATGAAGGTGGGTCGTCGGGGGAAATTCAAACTTTTTGGCTCAAAAATCCGTAAAGTATAAAAGTGAGCCACACCTCCACTGACAAACAAGGAGCCACATGTCAGGCCTAAATTACATGCGGGTCGGTGGGCCTGGAGAGGAATTTTTTTCCCAAATGGAAAATGCGGACCAACGGGCCCGAAGATGGTTTTTTGACAAAATGAATTTACAGGGCTGCGGGGACCATTTTTTTTTTGGTGCCAAAAGACACAAAAGGAATTTTAGGCCCGCGGACTGTTACTAACTGGTTTTCACCATTTTTGTATGGACCCAAATCAAACATTCAAATGGACATATCTTTCGATCTAGTGCCCGAAATCCAACAAATTTGGCACCATTGGAAAGGTATCGACCTTGTCTACACCATGAAAACCTAAAACTTTAATTTTGACAAGGTCAGGTAGGTGAAAATGGGAAAATGTATTTCAGGCCATTAATGCAAAATCCTATTGCTTTCAGCTACCAGATCATATTTGATTTGATCCATCATTCTTCCTTCTTCAACACGCCAGACAAATATAAGTAGGCAGACTTGAAAAATTGTGGGCAGATCCACAACAGGAATTGATGGTTGGTGGTTGAGCTTTAAGAGCAGAGTCGATTTTCTTTTCTTTCCCTCCAATTTTCATCATCTATATATTGTAACACTTCTCATTTGAGAAGGGGAGACATTCTGGGATGTGGGAAACTCTGTCAAAGTTGTTTCCTGACTCCATTTGAGTTGTAAGCCTTCTCCTACACCTAGCGAGTGTATTTGTGCCTCTGAGCACCCATGTAATAGTCTGTGCACCTTATAGAGAAATAAAATCTTTTTTTGTGGCGTCTTTCAACCCTTGGCATTGTTTTGTTGTTTCTTTGTGCCTCTCTATCTCATGTTTTCTCCCTGTGTATGTATTTCATGTTTTGCAGTGTAAGATTTTGTGCTTCGTGGAGTTTCAATGGTGGATTTGGATCTGGGTCTGTTTCATTTATGTCTGACCTCCCTCATTCCCCTTTTCCCTATTTCAATCTCCCTCGTGCAGAGTATCTTGCCACTTCCTTTTCTAGTGTATCACTACTTAGTGTAGGTTCTTTCACCCTCTCTCCCTCTCCTTGTCTCATTGGAAAGGTTATATTAGGATTAGTTAGATTCTACTTACACTTGAGTAGCTTGTGGTAGGTAGATTAGGAAGCAGGAACCAACCTTCTTTGGAGGTCCATCTCAAGTTTTGCAAGTCCCACAGCTTGAGAGATGGTCCAATGTTGTGCAATCACTACAAATGCCACATCTCAAATACAAGGCCATTCGGGGTCTTGTAATTCTGCACTAATAGTTTTGGCACACTCGGTGGGACCAAGATCTGAAGCACCTTACCACTTCATCTTAGCAGGTTGGTGTGTTCCTGTTAAGATTTAGCCTTCTGAGGCACATGCAAAGCACATCTGGTAACTCCATCTGTTCAAAAACCCTATCTTTGAAGTTGCAGACATTTTCCATCCATTTCCACCCATCTTCATTCATCTTTCTTTCCACATCTTTCATTTTCTTCCATTTCATGAAGTTTTACAATCATGAATTCATTCCTCTCTTGGAATTCACACCTACAGTAGTTCACTTTGTCTCCAATTTATATCAAGACTCCTCTATATCATCATTATGACTAGATCCAAGACCATTATGCCTACCCATATGAGTAGGGTCAAAACTAGTTTGGCTATGGAGTTTATCAAGAACAAGGGGATGCATATGATGATAACAACTACATGAAAAGTGTTGATCTACTGGAGAATATTCAAGGGATGGAGGCTAACATGGTGCAGTCCATAGCTATAACACAAATGAAGGTCTCAAGATTTGTTTCAGGGAACCTTGTCCATGGGGAGGCCCTTTTCCAAGACATTACAGCCCTCAGGAGAAGCTTGACTTCATGGTTGAAGTGCTTCCTCAACTTACACAGTGGATTGAGGATATTGAGGCATATGAGTAAAGTGAGAGACAACCTTGTCAATGGGTAAGTCAATCACCAGCTCCTTTTCCTCCATTTTCTCTTTCTCAAGCTTTATCATTTTAGAAGTTTCAAGAGTCAAGCCCCTCGCCTTCTGCCCCAAGTTTTGATTTCTCTTCTTCCTCTCCCGATCTTCCAACCTATCTCATTTCTTCTTCCCTTTTCCATTCCAAGAATTTTTTCCGTCCAAATAAAAAAGAAGTTCCACTTCCCTCACCACCAAAAACAATTACAAAGCTGGTTAAAACCCCATCCACCCCTCCTCTTGCCTTCCCAATTCCATATGGGGAAGATATTATAAAGACCAGTCAAGGAGAAAAACAAGAGGAGGAACCCAAAAGAGAAGAAATGATAGAAGATCTGAAAATTTGGGCTACTAGATTTGGGTTTACAAGGATCCCCTTGATGGTCAAGCCAACAATGAAGGTTAAGGTTGAAGAGCTAGTGGCGACTGAGTCTGAGTTTGCAGCAGAAGAAGAACAACAAAAGAAGGAGAAGATCAACAATCTGTTTGCTCTGAATGCAGTGTCCATAATGGGACTTTTTTTGAAGAGGATGTTGATCTAATCCAAGTTGCACAATCAGTCAAGAAGGAATAATAACAATCAGCTACAAGTGTAATTAATGAGAAGCATATGGAGGTGACCAAGATAGATTCAAAGGCACTTTGAATCATGAGCTGGTTGCATAAGAAATTACAGACCCCTCTCCCATTCAACCTCTCCAAAATTCTAATTTTTTAGAAGATCCTGAACTCACTAGCTTCATGTTTGAAGATGAAGCTTCATATGGTGAAAATAATGAAGATTTTAAGATCACCATGCAAGAGGGAGAGACCTTACTACAACAGGATAAAGAGTTTGATTTCCTATCAGACTCAAAAGAATGTTTTGATAAGGAGTTAGTTGAAATTGCAATATTTTCTCCCCCATCATTCATTCTTCAACCACAAGAACCTATTGCCATGGAAGAGAATGTGCAAGCATAACCTGTAGTTTGCAACATGCCTCTTGAATCAAAATTGGAAGATTTTGATCTTCCAAAATCACACCTGCTACACAGGAAGGGAAAGAGTATGAGGATATCATCCCTCTCACATCACCCATCCAAGAAAATCTGCAAGAAGACTCTATTTTTGGAGTTAAATATCAAAGCAGTGGGTAAATTCAAAAGACAAGACCATTCCCTATCAGTCACTTGGCTTCATTTGAACCAAGGGAGAAGCCAAAACCAATCATTCCTACTTTAGGGCATGAGGGTGAGTATCAAAGTACCAAGGGTCACCATGAATACCTCCAGGACTCCAATACTAATCAGCTTGAGGAGGTATTTTAAGTTGATGTTGATACCTTGATGATTTCGTGGAGGACTCGGCTTATAGTTAGTTTTTCACTCATACAAGAAGCCACATTCAATTTTAAATCATTTGCATGGCTGCCCTTTTTGAGAAAGGGAAGCTACTTCTCCCTGCCAGGTTATAGGATTTTTTTTGAGTCCCTTTTCTCTCTAATTAGTGTAGGAGTATGTGCACTCTCTGCATGTCTTGTTTGAGGCATGTATGATTTTTGTCTTTGTACATAAGTTTTGTTCGTATTGCTCGGAGGTGCAGAGGCCAAGCCCTTTAGTATTCATGACAAAGAGACCCATAGTTTCCTGTAACAATTGCTAGTTTCAAATAAAACACAAATACAAAGCAACTAAAATCAGATTTGAGATAGTCCATTCTCGAGAACAGGTAAAGCCCTAGCGGGGTGAGTTCAGGGTTAGCAGGATGCAAGAAATTAGGGAGAAGTTTCAAAGAAAAAAAGATTAGTATTAGGCTATCAATTATGACTCCATGCCCAATGGATGCTTCAAGGTAGCTAATCTCTTAATCTAGCAGGAAGATGTACCCATGAGTCACCAAATTGTTATCTCAATTTTACCCCAGGAATTGAGCAAACACGACCTGTACAAGAAGAAATCTAAGGGTTGCTTCCATCGCATGAGCCCATGTTTCAAATCTAACAATCAAGTTGCAAGTGGACTCGAAAATGGAGGAGCAGGGTTAGCTAAGGAGGCAAACAATGTCAAAGAAACTAGAGGCTCAAAGGAGGAAAATGGGGAAAGGCTCAAAGGCTTTGGGCTTCACAAATGATTCAGAGTGGGCTTAAATTAGCTAAGTATGGAGGAGATGACGGAAGCTTCCACGTGTCAACTCAACGCAATTTCAAAACTAGGAGCCCAAGGTAGAGACCCAAATTAGCGCCATCCCTCCACATGGTTAGGGTCCAATAGAAGTCAAATGGCAATGGGCCCAAATCGGTTAAGTATAAAGAACCGACGGAAGGTGCCACATGTCATCTTAGTGTGTCTTCAAATGTAAATCTAAAAGTGGGTCTCTCAGACAAACACGAAGCTTCCATGCATTATAGGTCCGAAAAGGGGTAGAGTCGATAGTTGAAAATTCAAGATGGGGTAGAGTTAGTGGAGGGTGCCACATGTCACCTCTGTGTAACTTAAAAAGGGGTAGTCAAGGGCTAGACTCGAGACAAGATCAAATTACGCACATGTCCTAGGTCAGACATATGGCCCTACAAAACAAAAATACTTACCCAAAACATAAAGAAATAGAGCAAAGCTGCAAAGGGTGCCATATGTCTCTTCGGTGCAACTCCAAAGACAAAATCCAAAAGCGGTCTCCAAACATGCCCCATCTCTACACGTGGCCATGCTTCAAGTCAAGGTGAGAAGGTGGGGTTTCAAGGGAAATTCAAACTTTTTGGCTCGAAAAGGCGTAAAGTATAAAAGTGAGCCGCACCTCCGCTGACGCCCAAGGAGCCACGTGTCAGGCCTAAATTACATGTGGGTCGGTAGGCCTAGGGAGGAATTTTCACCCAAATGGAAAATGCGGACCGTGGGCCCGAAGATGGTTTTTTGAAAAAAATGAATTTGTGGGGTTGCGGAGCATTTTTTGCATTTTGTTTTTTTGGTGTCCAAAGGTGTAAAGTGAATTTAGGTCCCGTAGACCCATTCTTCTAGCTCGTTTTTGCCATTTTTGTATGGACCCGACTCAAACATTCAAATGTACATATATTTTGATCTAGTACCCCAAAATCCAAAAAAATTGGCACCATTGGAGAGGTCTCAACCTTATCTATGCCATGGAAACCTGAAACTTTAATTTTGACAAGATTAGGTTGGTGAAAAATGGGAAAACATCTTTCAGCCCATTAATGTAGAATCTGATTGCTTCAACTACCAGATCTGATTTGATCGATCCGCCATTATTCCTTCTTGAAGATTTGGATAGATATAGTAGGTAGAATTGACAGATTGTGGGTGGATCCGCAGCGGGTATTAATGGTTGGTGGTTGAGCTTTAAGAGCAAAGTCGAGTTTCTTTTCTTTCCCTTTGATTTTCATCATCTATATATTGTAACACTTCTCATTTAAGAAGGGGAGACATTCAGGATGTGGGGAAACTCTGTCAAAGTTGTTTCCTAACTCCATTTGAGTTGTAAGCCTTCTCCTATGCCTGGAAAAGTGTATTTGTGCCTCTGAGCACCCATGTAATAGTCTGTGCACCTTATAGAGAAATAAAATCTTGTTTTGTGGCATCTTTCAACCCTTGGCATTGTTTTGTTTTTTCTCTGTGCCTCTCCATCTCATGTTTTCTCCCTGTGTATGTATTTCACGTTTGCAGGTGTAAGATTTCATGCTTCGTGGAGTTTTGATGGTGGATTTAGATCTGTTTCTATGCCATTTATGTCGACCTCCCTCACAGAGAGTATATTGCCACTTCCTCTTCTAGTGTATTTTTGCTTAGTGTAGGATCTTTCACCCTCTCTCCCTCTCCTGTCTCATTGGAAAGGTTAAATTAGGATTAGTTAGATTCTTCCCGTGTACTCGAGTAGCTTATGGAAGGTAGATTAGGAAGTAGGAACTAGACTTCTCTCGAAGGTCCATTTAAATTTTTGCAAGTCTAACAGCTTGAGAGATGGTCCAATGTTGTGTAATCACACCAAATGCCCCATCTCGTAGACAAGGCCATTCGAAGTCTTTGTGATTCTACACTTACAAGACCTAATCACAAAATATTTATCATTGAATTTTATTATCTTGCATCATCTTTCTCGTTTGGTTTGCATCGTTTCTTTTTTATCCCAAAGGTACAACCGTGTATGCTCTTGTATTGCATCCTAGCAGAATCTTGAAGATAAAAGTGGATAACATTCCCTATTTCTTTTATAGGGGAAACATGACATGGAAATTACATCCACACACTTTCCATAGTCCTAGGAGTATCCTAACCATGGAAATCACCTCCACGCATGTAGACACACCCCATATTCCGGTGGTATATAAATTCTTAGAGAGTCATCGTTATTGGCTAAGAACTTTTTCATTTTAAGAGCAATGTGAAGTGAGGGCATCCATGTCCTAAAAATTAGGCCTCATATATCATCCTTACAACATAGACATGGGCCCCATGTACTCCATGGTATATTTGGTACTCCCCTAGTGAGGTCGTATATCCTATTCTAGGAAACCTTTTGGCTGCATATCAAGCTATTGTGCAAGGAGGCCATACTTCCTAAGATCACTCGATAGCTGAAACCACATTAGCTCATAGGTGGTGATCCAAGAGTGGCACCACCTCATTGTGTGGTATAGAAAGAGGGTAATAGCTTAATTGCAATCCCACTTGACTAATTAGGGTTTGTATTGCATATTGGTTGTTTACTTGTGAACACCCTTAACCATCATATCACCTTATAAATTTAATCAATAAAACATCATCATAATTAACCATCCTTAAAAACATCCCAACCCAAATCCCATCACCATCCTAGAACAACCAACCTAATACAAACATGACAACCTATGTATACCACGTATTTTCAATACCAAAATCCTATTACGATGTTTGCATCGTTTGTCACATATGCACAAACATGACATCCTATGTATACCATAAATTTTTACTACTAGTATGCTATTATGGTGTTCACATTGTTTGTCACATACACACAAACGTGACAACCTGTGTATACCAAACATTTTGATAACCGATCCTATAAAGGTGTTTGCGTAATTTTTCACATATGAAAAAATGATAGCCTATGTATACCACAAATTTTGACTACCAGTATCCTATTACGATGTTTTGTGTTGTTTATAACATACGTAAAAATTGACATCTATGTGTAATACCATGCATTCATCATCAAAGCATTCATCCTAATGAATCAAAGTCAAAGAAGCAATCACTCTTACCCTTTTGTCTAAACTACCCCTTCAATTCCCTTCACTAGATTTCTAGCTTCAACAAGAAACTTCTTTCTTCTTACCTTCAATATCTCCTTTCAATTCCTAGAACCCTATCACATCACCTCAACCAACCTTAAACTTGACTCAAAGTACTCAAAAACTCCAAACTTCACTTCTTGTCAAAACTACCTACTAGATGCCCTTAAGACAAATCATTCTTGCATGCTCCATAGTTACATACTTCTATATCATCTGCATGGTTTTTCCAAAAATTAGAAACCCTAATTTTCTTCTTTTTCTCCCTATCACACTTTCCTCTTCCTAGGCCCACTCTAGGCCTACTAGCCTTGGGACAATCCTTTTCCCTTCCTAACTTCATTTGTATGAAGTTTTCAAGCATAATATATGCATATTTGGGCAACCATTAAGGAGTTCTAGTTGTCCCTAAGTTTCATGATCTAACTCCACTCCTAGGCCCCACATCCTTTGTCAACATGCCTTTCTCACTAGGCTTCTAAACTATGTCACTATCCTTGATGAAGACTGTTAGCATTATTTACAAATTTGACCAATGAAATCTCAAATTTATTTTTGATTCTATTGAAGTACCATTTCATGGCTATTACTTCCAAATTTCAAGGCAATATTCCTTGTTTAGGAGTTTTTAGTACACATTTTCTCTTAAAACCCCAAATGGGGTCTAAGTCTAGCACGAGAAGAAAAATTTTCATATATATCTCACTAATTGTCAATTCAAGTTTCTAAATTTGGTCCAAAAGTTTCATTTACGTGATCTTTAATCATGGAAGACTGTAAGGCTATAGGAAAACAAAGTTACCTTTGTCACTTGGCATTTTCTTCCATTTCAATGAGCTTCCTTGACCTACATGCATTGAACCTTAAAATATATATCCTTTTTCTCCTAGAAAAAGAGCTTAAAACATGCATTCATCCTTTTAACAACAATATTTTTCCATTTCAACTCTTGCAAGCTACTTGTCACAGATTATGTTTGCATGCATTATCAAGAGCAACATACTCAAAATTAGAGAATAGGTTAAATATATTGAAAGGTTAAATTAACTAATCCAAATATATTCTACAATGAGATTACCAGAGTTAATAATATCAATGAAATATCAACATTCAAGGATACTATAAGTCATGAAAATACTTTCAAAATGACATACCCAAGAAATAGAGGTTTTCCAATCTTAAGCTTCCATAACTATGTAGTTAATTCCAACTAATCCCTATGAGTTCTTAAAGAACTATCACTAAAAGTATTTCTTTAACACATACATAGAATTCATGATAAATAAAACAACATATAATTCCTTACAAAAACTAGAGTTCATATCTCTTTTCTTCAATATATTCATACTACAAGGCTCTCTACCTCCGTTTTTCTCCAAACATTCTCACATGTAGTCTTCTTATCTCCAAAGCAATGTCTTCTAAGTCCCTTTTTTTCCATATATTTGAATTTTCCTCTTATCATGTAACTTCCTGTTGTCTCATAACTTGCATTTATGACCTTTAATATTCCCATGTTATCTCAATGAGGCATTTTCACATCTTTAAATCATCCTAGGACAATGGGAAGAGCTTAGTGATGCAGAGAAAAATAGATCCATTCATACATTCATCCAATAATTAAGGGTTCATAAAATAAATTCACCATAAGATTTACAACCGAGGATTATTCCAAGCCCATAATTGTGTATTATTTCTATTTTTTCAAAACTAATATTAAATCATTGAAATTCACATTCAAGAACTGATCCTTCCTTAAATTATTCAACTATAATTTGATATAAAATTCCATTATTTATACAAAACTTACGCTTTTATTAGTTTTCACTCCTCGGTCTTGAGGATCCTTTCTTCGTCACTCTCTCTAC
Organism: Taxus wallichiana var. yunnanensis; assembly: GCA_018340775.1. Taxonomy (NCBI): domain Eukaryota; kingdom Viridiplantae; phylum Streptophyta; class Pinopsida; order Cupressales; family Taxaceae; genus Taxus; species Taxus wallichiana. The sequence continues at coordinate 384,186,937 of CM031244.1, read as the reverse complement.
CTTCCTCACAAGGTCCTCCTTTCACTATTTTCCCACAACTAACTCCTATCTAACTTGAATTCCTTCTTTTATATATCTCCTTCTTGGATCAATAACTGACTTTTATTGGACTCATGGTATCTCTTTACACACCATACGTAGAGAAATAACCTCCTTTACAATATCTTGAGCCCACCTAACATTGTGGGTTGATCCCAAACATTATTTCATGATCTCCTAAGATGAAAAGGGTGGAAATTTAAAATTTTAATGTCCTTCAAGTGATGCCCATTGATGCAAAGAAAATAAAACAATCATATAATTAACTATCAAGATGGTTCACAAACAACAACATGAGCCTATCTTTGTAACTTGAGGATCTTTCCAATATCACAAAATGTCAAAGAAATTTTAGATACTTAAAATATCACTTAGAATGGCATCATATTCATCATACCTTGTCTCATCATTCTTAAACACTGTCATTTCAACTCCCTAAGTCATCACTCTTCATGAAGAACTCATAAACACTCACCACTCTTCAAATTGCTCTTGGTCTCTTGTACTAGTTCTTGCTCAATATGTACTTTTCCCTTTTGATGTTTCTCATCTTATTTACTTTCTCACACATGTCAAAAGATAGTAATACTGAAAAAATGAATTTAAAACAACCAAAAACATAGGACTCCTTTTTTTCAAAATTGTCCTCTCATCCCCTTAAGATAAGATTTCTTGGTAAAATTATGCATGGAAACTTTTGTAGCTACTAAAAAACTCATATAAGATTCATTAAAATCATTTTTTCTTCCCTAAAGTGCTCTCCCTATCTCATTTTTTGTCTTTATTTCTCACAATGAACTTCTAGCCTATCTCGAGCCTACTATCAAACTTATATCTCTTTCATCCTAAGGGTTATAGGTATAAGGTAAATGATTGTAAACACCCATTTTTCTTTCTTTCCATGTTCAAAGTTGTAAGTGTTTGTTCTACCTTTAAACCCTAGTCACAGTCCCTAACTCTTGGCTCATTTTAACATGCATGGCACTAACATGAAGAGTTTACCTTAATGATCCTACAAATACCTTCAAACCACTAAGAAAACCAATTTCACACACCCCCTACTACATGATTTTTCCTCATTTACCACATATTTTGAGTATGAATATCCTATTACGATATTTTTATATTTTTTCACATATGCACAAATGTGACAACATGTGTGTACCATAAATTTTTACTACGAATATCCTATTATGTTGTTTATGTCAATTTTCATATACACACAAACGTGACAACCTATATATAACATATATTTTGACCACAAATATCCTATTGCATGGTGCTTGCATTATTTGTCACATACATGCAAAAATGATAGCCTATGTATACCATAGATTTTGACTACTAGTATCATATTACATTGTTTGTGTCGTTTTGTCATCTTATGAACAAAATGACAGCCTATGTATACCGCAAATTTTCAGTACTAGTATCCTATTATGGTGTTTACGTCATTTGTCAAGTATGCTAAACAATGAAACCCTGTGTATACCAAATAATTTCACTACTAGTATCCTATTACGGTGTTTCCTTAGTTTGTGACACACACACACACCAAAATGATAGAGTGTGTATACCACATATTATGTGTTAAGAACATTTTTATTACTTGTGTCATATTACGACACTTTTTTTTCAAAAAAACATATTTTGTATATATTTTCATATAACATTATGTTAAATACCATTCTTATTGATTATACATTGTTTTTTACAATATTGTTTTAGCATGTTGTGAATGAACAAGTATGACAAATTACTTTCACTAGATGTTCAGACATGGGAAATGGGAAACCTCATTTTTCACAAGGCGATCTGTAATGGACACTGATAGGGGAAGATAATGGTAATGTGGATCTTTGTGTGGAAATCCCTCTAGTAATTATAGATGCCTTTATTAAAGGGGTATGCATTCTCGATAACTCCGAGATGACATTCATATCAAAAAAAAAAGGATATTGACGGATACGGAGGAGGCGAGAGCACCACATGCTACCATTATGTACTGTAGGTTTGTTTATATTAACTTTACGTTTGGTATTCCTTAGGAATAATGTTCACATATGTTAGTGCCACATTTTTCATATTCCATACCTAATATCAGTATGTATTTCCTTTTGTTTCAGCTACTGGTGTGCTTATGGCCCTGACGACAACATGAACAAACCACCTACTAGTGAAAGAATTAGGAGGTTTCAGAAAAATGTGGATTCCAGTTCCATTTCAATGTGAGGGTTATGTTTGCTACACCAAACGTGGCAAATATCATATATAATGATCTGTATAATTGTGATAAGAATGATTATTTTTCCATGGTGTAAAGGACACAAGCTTGGATCCATGCAAGTGGTTTTTCTCCTAATTTATCAGTTGAATGTAAGCAATAAATTGAATTTATTTTGCTTGTTGGTATATCTATTGACACCATAATTGAAAGGCACTACACAAATATGGATTTGGCAAGGATTGTCAACAAAAGGGATGAGTGTTTAACTAGGAAATTTGTGTTGAATACATGGAGGAGGATGAGAATCATTAAATCCCAAAAGCACCAACATTATAACATTAATATCAAATCCTGGCATGTTGGAAAAAGGATAATTTTTTTAATTATCACAGGCCATGTGGGACTGAGGTGCCTTTCATTATGGGCCTTCAAACTCCTTGGATGCTTGAAATGATGGTTTGTCATTCGTACAACTCCATCATTACAATGGATTCCACGTTCTCAACTAATAAATATGGGGTAAAGAAATTGTTATCTCATTTCTTTGCATAATTGATATTTGGATATTTTTTTAAGTCATTCTCATTCTAACAATATTTTTGTGTACACATTTTCCTCAGTACCAATTGTACACTCTTCTTGTGTTTAACCAGAAGAGGTAGGGGTTCCCATTGCATGGGAAGTTTCATCTCGTAATAAAGTGGATGACATATATGTATGGCTTGCTGAAGTCTACGTGAGGGGGAAAAGGAAAAGGATGGATTGACATGTCAATGCATTCATTACAGATGATGCAACTTCCAAAATACAAGCTATAAGGTACAAATCTACTAATATTTTTTCTATAAATTTAATACACACAATTTACAACCCTAACAACATTATTTATGTCTTAGGGATGTATTTGGTTGTCATGTCTTGTTATGCATATGGAATGTTTGTAGGGATTGGATAAAGAATATTTACATGTTTTTTTCTTCATTTTTGTAATACAATGTTTACGGATTGAGTTGGTTTTTTCTATATAACTTATTATCATGCGACTATTTTTTTATAGATATATGAAGAAGGTGGTGGAGACAATTGTGTTTCATAGACTAGGTGAAATCATGTGCACCATCAATGAAAATGAGCACATGAAATTTTTCCTCATCGAAAAATTCATGGATGAGTTCAAGGAGGAGATTTTCTTTATGGGGTATTTTAGAAAGACGTTGTTATAAGATAAACATATTGGTAAGTGTTAAATACATTCTATTATATTTGTAGATGTGTGTAGAGTTAAACATTTTTAATGGTTTGATTGTTTTTGTGTGTAGCTATGTGGTCAAAGAATTTCTCTGAACTTCTTCACCCATGCCAATCAGGATATAAATTCATCCATAAAATCTTACCATTTTTTCTTAAAGACCAAACACTTGTAAAATCAAAGAAATAAATGAACAAGGAGAATGGATTGATTTTTGAACACATTGGTATTTCAAGTTGAATCAAATTACAAAAACAAGAGAAAGTTGCAAGTGTCGGGCTTCTTGACAAATTACAAGAAGGAGAAGGAAATATTTTCTGTCATTGAGAGGGCTAGAGAAATAATAGACATTGATGTTTTGTAAACCATACCATTCATGGGTTTTATATGGTTATAACTACAACATCTAGGGATCGTTGGTATTTGGTTCAGAGATTTAGCTTGAATTTTTATGTTTGCGACTGTCCTTGGGATACCAAAGGAAACAAATGTAAACATGTTTTGAAGGTGTTACAACTTGAGAGGACACATGCCAGGGTAGTGCATCTACAAGGGATTAAAATTTCAATGGTGAGGGTGTATATTTTCATTTCATTATTTCAAATATTTTGTATCATTCTTATCCAGAAAACAAATCATTATACATCCTCTAAAAGTATTGTTGTCATTATAGGTGACCATGGTATTCACATTACAAAAGCAATTGAATTTAATGTGCTTGAAGAATTAGAGAAGCCCCACATTTTCATTTACAACATGTATTTTATATTTGATAAATAGTGTTTTTATATAAACAATTTCAAAATTAGTAATTAAATTTTCTTTTTGTGATAGTGAGGGTGATGATAAAATTCAACAAGAAACACTATACCTCATCCCCGAGCAATGTGTTAGAAACCATAGGAATGCATTGCAAGTTCTTAGCCAATCTAACGATTTTTTAAAACATTATTAGATGTGGTGGTAGATAGTGATGAAAAGATTTTTATGTCGAGATTTTGTGCAAAATTTTTAGATTATTTTACATGGCTTTGGTTCATTTCCATTTGAGTTCATTCTAGATTGTAGTAAAATGACACTTCTACCACCGATTTATGGCCATGGTTCAATGCAAGTAGGAAATGTTGAAAGAGGAAGAAAAAGGAGGTCATGGTGGAGGATTTAAATAATGATGCTCAAAAGTATGAGGAGTAAAATATCATGACACAACTCGTGGAAGGAAACTACTCAAGAAAACATATAAACAATCTGTTCAAAAATCAAAGAAAGTTTTGAGGCTATAGCAGAGAGTTTGGGTGAGTATCACTATTATGTGATTATAATATGTATTCATTTGAATTCAAAACACTTAAATTTGTGTTTCGTGAATCATAGGGACAACCCCTCGACTGAAATTTAAGTTCCTCATTATTGACTCTCTTTTGGAACATCGAATGCATCTTGAAGTTATTTGTGTCTTTATGAACAATAATGTTAAATGTTGTTTTTTGATTTTTCTATGGTTTACAATTTTTTTTTTTTAGTATTATCACAATAAATAATGCTTCATGGTGCTTCATCGTGTTTATGAAAAATAATGCTAAATGTTGTTTTATGTGTGTTTTGAGTTTTACACATTTTTTTTATTGTATTATGGGTCTATTTTTTGATCTCTTATCTGATAATGGTGGCATATTTTTTTTGCAGCTTATATGATGGAGGGGTGTGAAAAGTTCTTAAATATTTGACTAAAGGATTGTTATTAATACATTAAATCTATGCTTTATTTGGTCCTACATATTGAAAACATTTGATGTTCATATGAAAATATGTAACATCATTACTATTAACCCCATTGTATAGGGGAAATTTTATGTCTTAATTTTGTGGATAAAACTCTCAAAATTCCAAGTATATGTATACACATTCAGCCATGCCATTTTTTCTATACAAAAGACGCTCATAATTTTGTCCAAAAATTTCCATGTTTAATGTAGTATAGTCTATTGTGTATGCATAAACATGATCAGAGCATAATGGTGTTGTGTTTTAGTATAGACAACCAATAGCATTCAATTGCATTTATGGTGCCAATCTTAGCTCGAAAACCTATATTCTATCTTACATCTTAAGAAAATCCACTTCTTCATAACCCACATGCATTTGAATGAAAGATGATGTCATAAGATATCCTCATGGAGCCCATATAATTTCTTGAACATAGTCATTGTAATTTCAATTCTAATTTCTCAGCTATATGTTCAATCTAACATGTAACCAAAAAATAGAGTCCTTCAAGTAAGTTTTGTTTATGGGAGATCCATTTATTATAATATTATTGTAGATGCTTATTTGTCTATGACATAAGTTTTCATGGTACAAACAATTTATTAACCTTTCCTCCATCTTAGCTTTTTCCCCGTAGAGGGATCATAACAATGTACCCGGAATTTCTATATTTGAGACACTATAAATCCATTCACTTTTAGAAACTTATTGCTATCTCTACATATCAATGCAAATTCCATAGTAATGTAGGCTATAGGTTATTCGTAAATAAGGGAAATTGGTCTATCAAAAAGCACACCAATCCAAATCATAATGAGATTAATGACTCTTATTCTTCATATCCAACATGTATACAAACTTGATCACCATCCAAGATGTAGTTTGGTTATGAGGTACACCTATGTAAAGGACTAGGAGGTTTTATAGACACCATCATTTAGAAGTGTTAGAATCATTCATTTAATCCCCAAGTTCAAGATCTTCTTGACTTATCAAGTACCCTATTCTAGTCATTCTACTTGGTCTCATAAGTCATAAACACGACTCTTTGGGTTCTGAAATTCACTAAGAATTTGATAAAGGAAATTAACAACTGGTTTAACTACTCCCTTACATGCCTTAATACATTTATAACCCCGCCTAGATTCTTAAGCCATAACTTGAATAAAAATAGTTAGACATTTTTTGGTAGGAAAAGAATAAGAGTTAGTGACACTTGACCCAAAATGACATTCACAATCCCTTCAACACTCATGAATATCTTCCACATTTATAAATTCTTCATTCATATCAATTACAGGGATTGAAACATCCATTTAATCAAATTTGCATGACTTATAATTACTTACTCTTCTCACTATCACCAGTTCACAAACGTAGAGAATGTTGTCATAAGATATTGAACCACATATGCCTGCTCAACTTGAATATTTGAGAACTTTTTCTAGAAGCAAGGAAATATATTTTGTGAAACTTTCATGTGAATTGACTGATTAGAAATGATTTTATACCTTTCCCTAGTCTAGTCTCGTGTAGTTATAAATGACTATAAAAACCTTACAACTCAACTACAAGACTTATAATAAATTGGTATCGGTTTGAAATCACCTTTTTTTCTCTTCATTGTGACTATGCATCTTCTTTCATAAATTCTAAGTCTTCCTTTAAAACACTTAACACAACTCTTTTCTCAAGTTTACACACTCAAAATTTGATTTTTGACTCTTAACCCTTCCTTGTGACCAAATATCCTTGTTTAACTATCTCAACTGCATATACATGCCATGATATCATTCACAATTGATCACTAATAGGAAATAACTCAAGCATCCCTACCTTTCTTGGTCTTTCCTTTAATAACCTTGAAGATTGAGACTCTAACAAGCCTAAATTTTGCATCCTCTTATGCACAACTAGTCAACATTGTCCACATTCCATGTATTATACTTCTTGAACTCAAGATATCCTCCTTTTACTCAATGTTCCTATCACAAACCAAGACTCCCAACAACTCAGTTTAGCTGCAACTTCCCTTAGGCTTCAACTAGCTCCATTTTCCTTCAAGATGACAATCTCCAAATCCAATGCAACTTTGAGTTCATGACCACATGGTTTTCTATGAATTTGGGCTGGTATAGTGCTTTCAAGATAACCAACCTATTTCTTTTGAAAGAACGAATTTTAAAGATAGAGAGAAGTGCATGTCCATGTACAATAAGGAGATGTTAACCATCCTACATGCAACGGCTAAGTGGCATCAACTTCTCCTTGTGAATAAGTTTTTCATCAAGATTGAGCACCTCAGTCTCAAGTATCATGTAAGATGGAGTACTTACAATGGTGAAACAAATGATTAATTGAAATGTTTGGATATTTAAAATGCTCTGTCATGTTGAGATAAGACACATGTTTTCAATGCCATCTTTGTTATCCAAATTTACTAGTTATTTGAACTTCTGGAGGACTAAATGATGTTGGTAGAGTTCAAAGGCAAAAAGTACATTGAAGACAAGAAGAGGAAATCTTAGTCGGTTAAGAATTTTTTTATTTTCTTTAGGTATCAAATACACCTCTTATGGATTACTTCAACTAAAAGTTATCCATAATCAAAAGTGGGGAATTATCTCAATGGATTATCTTAGGCCTGCCACAATATGAAGGTAAGGATGAAATTTTTTTCGTAGTACATCATTTGACAATGTATGCTATTTTATTCCATGAATATGTCTGGATTCAATGGATGAAATTTAGGATTATCATGTTTCTTATGTCTTATGGTGTTTTATTCTAACCTTTTCTTCATTTTTTGATGCCTCTCTTGTATAATGTCATAAAAAAAAATTTGTTACAACACTTTTCCACTCAAATCACTAATGTTTCTTAGCAACTTTAACATTATTTTCACTTCCCTGATATATTAGTTGGAATCATAGTTTTTTTCATAATCAAATTCCCATGGTTTTAGGTAATAGTTACAGGCATAAAAATCATCTTATCTTAATCAAATTACCATTTTTTAGCTCATTTTCCACCAAACATAATCCATTTTTTTGACAGTATTACTAAAATGAAGTTTAACATTGTATCCAACTACCACTAATTTTGCTAGAAATGGTTAATGAATTTGATAGTAATCTCTGGGGGAGGAGATATTCAAGGATATGCATATAATTGCACTACTAAAAATAAATTGTCAATGTTTGTGGTAGTCTTTCTACATCAATGAAATGTGTGTTTTTAAAAGATTGACATAAGTTAACAACATTGCATAAATTTATTCATAATTACACTCATCCTTGGTCAATAGTACCTTTCACTATAGTGTTCCCAATGTCTTATCTATGTCAAAATGAAAAGAAAATATATCATCATCTCTTCCATGCCATGTTCTTCTTTCATCGATACATGTGGTATGCACAATTGTTGTTATTTGAGTAATAATATATAATCAAAAAAGGATTCTAACCGTGAATTTACTATGCGAAAATATAGGACTATCACATACTCTTAAATAGGATGGTTTAAACAACCTAATTTAATCTAACATATATCTTGCAAAATTTGCCTCTTTGTTAAGATTAGGAAATCGAAATTTCATTCATTCTTTCATTCATGTTTTATTTCTTTTACCCATCTCATCTCAATAATATAGACCATTGAAATCATAAGAATTGATTAACTTACTCACCCTTAACACAAATTTATAATTAACGTATGATCCTAAGGTGTTTAAGAAAAGCATAGTGATTTCCTGATCTCTTCTATCATTTAATGTTCCCTATTGTCCTTGGAAACACCTTCTCAATCCCATTTTGGTATATTTTCAGCTTGCGAATTGAGATTCAATTTAAAAGGTGACCTTACAAGATCATCCTAATAGTTACAAACACAACTAACTCAGTTTAGGCCTGAAACAGTGCACTGTCAAGGTTCTATTTATCTCTAAATACTTTCAAGACTAAATAAGAGTCTTATAACTCTCTCCTTGTCTTCCTTAAGCTATACTAATGGTTTTAGGGCTCCCCCAATTTCAGAAATGGATTTAATTTGCAAGAAACAATGTTCTTTTTACCTAGCATGACTATGACACACTATTGTCACAAAGATCTCTCTTGAATGGAAATGAATCAACTTGATTCTTTTTGCAATAGCTTTGTGAACACCCAACGATGATTACTTCAAATTATCAGAATTTTTCATTGGTTAAAACTTGAGATAGTCGGTTTTGTTTCCTTGAAACCCTAGTTTGCAGGGTATACATAACTGTAACAACCTAAGAGAGGTTTTGAATTGGTTTCTCACCCATTTAGCATTCTCACTATAATCTAAAGGATTTAGAGAGATGCTCACAACTATACAATTCACTTAGTTGTTCTAACTTTACTCCAATCAACAAGATACAATGAACACTCCTTTATAGCTACACCTAGGAGGTTATGAAAACCACAATCACATCAAAGATTGTTGTCTTTGACAAGAAATTCAGTCATAATATTCTCTCACCATAGTTATACACACACACTGACTCACTTCCTACTATATGCATACATTTTCCAACATTAAAATATTTCTTGAAGCTCGAATGTAAAACACCTTGATTGATCAATGAGTACAACAATAGCTACAAGGTATTTTTAACATCCTTAACTCAAATATTTGATTATTAGTTAAATTCTAGCATCAAGAATCTTAAGGGGGAAGACTTGGAGAATTATATGTATTAGCAAAAAATATAAACATAAGTACTTTCAAGAAAACATTATAACATGTCATGTTTTTTCTATAAATATTGTAATGAACATGGAAATTACATTAATGAATGTTGAAAATGACATTTTAATTTCAACAATATACAAAGTGAAAACTTTACTAGTCAAAATTAGTTAGTTTAAATATAAACTTACCACATGAAGAAAATGAAGAAATGGCTCTAGTTAGAATACCTTCTCAAGTACTTTCTTTTAGACTTAGAAGTCAAGTTCAACAAGGTGGTTACCATGTGACACCTCAATTGAGAACTAATATATCTTCATTCATCAAGGAAAATAATTCTACACATCAATGGTATAAATTCCAAAAGCCATAGTAGAAGAAACACCTTATACCAACATTCCAAATGCAAGACCACTACGTTCAAAAGTTTGAAGAAGAAACAAGACAACAAGTCTTTGACACATCTATGATCATAATGAAGGTAATCAAAATGTTGATTTATTTTCTACTTATTCATAATTTTCACAAAACAATTGATCCTATTTATTTTGAAAATGTTACCCAATATGTACACCAATTGGTGATCAATATGAAAATGTTATTTTCATATTTAGATCCAAGTATGCAAGATATAGTCTAAATTTGTTTTTATCTTTTTGAAAAACGATTTACTACAACTACAGTAATATGACTAAGGAAAAAAATATAACAAAGGATATATGGTTGATCTAAAATTGTTCAAATAATAAAAATAGGTTTTGGTTGATAAGGCTTCTCAATTCACCCGATCCAATTTTCAACAAGTGCAAGACTTGGTGGTTAAGATATTATACCATACCTTTTTGTAGAACAATATCATTTATCCCTATTCACTAATAATGAATAATTAGTTTTGGTGGTTGATATTTCTATACTCTTAGAACAACCCATTATTATTTTCAATTCATAGAACATTACCATCTTCAAAAGTAAAAATTCTTGATTCTATCTCAAGACTACCCATATATGGAATGAGAGAACTTTAGGATGCATCATAAGTATTAGGAACATTATTTAATTACCTATAAGAGATACACAATAGATTTAATGGTGTATTGATGTAATCTAAAGAACCACCAAATTTCTGAGGTTATATGTGAAAAAATCTAGAACTTATAAGAAGAGGGACCAAGAATAATCCTATTATGAATCCTAATGGATTCCATAGATCTAGATGGATTTCCTTTAAGCATCTCTCTACAAAGAAAGATAGTTGTTGGATGCAAAAATCAAATTAGAGGAATCTTAAAAATCCAAGAGGGCCCATCTCAAACAAAAGTTATATTGATTTTAAAAATATATACGAAAAAGCTAAATAATAATTTTTCTCTTCTCCAATTGAGAGATACTTCTGATAGAACTAAATCCATTAAAAAAACTAATGTCACACTTAAATTTTTTTCTAACATCGTGTAATATTTTATTCATCATTACCATATTATTTTATCTTCCCAACCTTCTTCCCTTGAAACTAAGACATAGAAATCCATATAATAAATTAAAAATAAAATACAATTATAATAAGAACATGTGAATCCAAAACAAAAACAAAAATATCATTTATCTACATATTTCATAAATATATTCTTGAAGCAATGTCTTAGAAAAATTCTAGCATATGAAAATCATTACTTAATTTTCTAATACCAACACAATTTACTATATTAGGACAATGAATAATGATACACAAACGTTATTACCATTAATACATTTTGCACATCAAATACAGTTTGATGTGCTACAAATTATAGAAATAAATGGTTTACAAAACATGTGTTAGTGACACATTTTTAATATGTTTTCTCATTACATTGATTGGGAAAACCCAACGTGATTTTGAGAACTTCTTTTAAGTGGTTGTGTTCCCGCTCGCGAATGGTCACCATCTCTTGAACCTTTGCCATGGAAACGTATTACATTTTCATCCTTTCTGCACTCGTTATTTTTAGTCTTTTATGTGCCATCTATAGTTGACACATGTTCATCTCCGTATTGGACTTTGACTCATGCATATCCATGAGATTCATCCTTACAATTTTTCTTTCTTCTCATAGTTTTTGTTCTCTTTTTCATAAAATGCAAGTTTCTCTTCCAAAACCTTTATATGTTTTTTTTAACCCCTATCATCTCCTGGTACCTTTTAAGCACGAATGGAAAATACAAGTTGAGTGAATATGTGTGAAAACATTATGTTACGGTCTTTACATTAAAAAAACAATGTAAATAAAATGTCAATGTAAACAAATTTTTATGGTATTTACCTCTAAAGATAGTAGACTCCAAGCACGTGGGGCTCATTAGATAGGCAATATCATAAAGCACGTGGGTTCATATTGAGGTAATTAAAATTAATAAAATTAAATTCAATATACTGGTAGACATGAGGGGGTGAAAGGGTTTAATTTATTAATGTTTTGAATCAGGTATTAGGGGTCGGTTAGAGAGGTGGGCAACAGAAAGGGAGGTTTAATTTTAATATAAAACTAAAACATTTGAACCCTAGTTTTTAAAATCAAATACCTTAAAATTGTAAAAGGAGTGTGGTCATAAATTAAATTATAATCTCTTTTTTAATAAAGAAATCTAGATTCTTAACCAATAAATAATAAGATGGTAGAAAACTAGGATTGAGTATGTTTTTCAACACAAGTGATATTATTTCACCATCTTAATTATTTAAATAACTATTGATAAATGATTAAATATTAACATATATAAGGTGATTTGTAATACGTATTCAATGAATTCAAACTATCTTTCGAGAGGAAATTCATATTAAAAAAATTGAGTGAGAAATATAATATATTTTTTGTCTAATATATTAGGGTAGAAATAAAAAGGGGTAAATAAAATTGTAATTGAAAAATGGGTAAGGTACATGGAAAAAATAGGGGGTATTTTCATTCTAATAATATAACAGGAGGGGGTATTGTCAATTGAATAATTAGAGGTAGAAACTAGAATTAAGTGTATTCTTTAATACCCTTCGAACACACTTGTTATACCATACTTTTACTAAGTGAACCCTCAGATCTGCAAGTCATCCTTTATCCTCTTAGATGCAACCGGGCCACTATAAAATTATTCATAATTTTCCAATGGATATTTTAAATTTAAATTTTTCTTCTCGCTATCGGGCACTTTAGTCTGAACCATCACATTTAACGATAGATGCATAATGATATTCCTAAATTAATCGCATAATAAAATAGTTTTAATTCCCCATTGTACCATGATAATAAAATAGTCCTAAGTCAAAGTTACATCATATTTCCACATTGCCTTATTTTTGGTTCAAGGGCATGTATCATGATAATTATAAAATTGAAGTCCTGAATTGTTTTTTTGTAATTTTTTTATAGAATTTGAAATAGTTCAAGGACTTTCCTATCGTGATCTCTTACCACCAAATTTCTTGATCATACATACATTTTGAAAAAACCCATAAATCAACAAAACATTTATAACAATTTCATCATATAGGTGGGGTTTATATTAATAAATGACTCACAATCAATGACACAACCTAATTTATGACATAGTTAGTTTATGATAGAAACTACTTGAAAAATACAAGTTTTTAAACAACGTAGTGAGTCCCGATTAGTTAAGCCCTTCATCCATAAGGAGATAATTGTAGTTTTAAAACCATGAAAGAAAAGCACCAAATAGTAATGACAATGATCATTGTTGTGAGGGATTCTAGTCGATAACATCATTTCAGAGATGGATTATGTTCTTGTGGATATTATTGGTGATGCTAAGTGAAACAAGTCATCACATGGGCTTGTATGGGAGCTCTCTTATGCATATTATAGAACTTACGTTAGTGGCAAGAACTAAGTACCTTTTTCCTTTTACGTTAACTATGACATGCATGATTTTTCACTATAGAGCTTGTATGTATTAGGCATTCTTAATTTCAAGTGTCAAATTGCATGGATCAAGGAAGATGACTTCAAGATCTATTTAATGGTTCTCAATGGTACCGAGAAAAAAGGTAACATGAAGGAAATGACGTCCTCATGGATATGTGAATGTTTTTAAAGGGTTGATAAGAGTCCCAAATCATGATTGATTATTTTTTATAATGAATAGGTGATCCAGCAAAGCAATTCTAGAGGCGCAACTTCCAAAGACCATAACTTTTGCACTACCTCCGATTGACTCGCTTCAAAGGCAATAAAAAGCTTGGAATGTGTAGAATGTGATGAGAAGGAGTGAACTTTGTTCGGCAATGTTTGACCCCCGAAATCCACGTTTAAGGGGCCCAAATTGTGATTTTTGTAGTGCTGTCTAAAAATAGTAAATTCTAAAAATAGTATGTTTCGCAAAATTAGTGCACATGTAAGTCTTGGAAGATGAAACACCTCGTCTCCCTCGAGACTGGTGACCTTCCACATCTTTCTAGGTGTCCTTTCGTATTTATAAAATTATTATAAATACATATGTAACCGGATCGATGAGATAGACATCTCTTGGCAGAGATAATTGATGTAATTTGAAGTCTTTGAGTAATTTACATCTCTTTTCAGAGATAGTTGTTTTGCAATTCATTTGGCACATTTGTTAATCTGTTCCTTAAGTCTGAAACCCCTCGGTTTTGGATCAGTGGTATCAGAGCTAAGTCATCTTGAGAGTGTATGATCCCCAGAACGAGGTCGGAATACAAAAGCTTGGGTGGTCCACACACAATCCTTCAGAATACTTGCCTGTTCGCTGCAGCGACCTCCAATGGCGGACAACACCAGGATGGATGATCCTCTCAAAAATATGGTGAATGAAGCTCTTAGGGAGCAAAAGGATCAGATGCTACAACAATTCACCCAAATTCTGCAACAACTACAAGTAGGAAATCATGCCTCCTCATCTGTAAATCAGTCCTTTGGTGCCCCGACTCCATTCAAGGTGCAAGTAAATTTTGACATTCCTATTTTTGAAGGTAAGATCAATTCTGATGCAGTAGAGAACTGGTTGGACCAATTGACCTCATATTTTTCTGTCAATCAATTTACTGATAAGGAAAAGATAACATTTTCTCTATTGAAATCATCTCTTGCTGTCAAAAATTGGTGGGGTGTGTATAAGAATGGGCTCGAAAGGGATGAGCTAGGAATCACAGAGGAACCCACATGGAATGATTTCGTGGATGCCATAAAGGAAGAATATTACCCTGTTGGGGCCTATGATGATTTGTACATACAGTGGCAGCAACTTCGTCAAGGTAAGGACCAGTCGGTTCAAGATTATACTGACAAATTTCATTCTTTATCTGCAAGATTGGGCATTCAAGACACAGAACAACATAGGATTCTAAAATATCGCAGTGGCCTACAATGGAGCATCCGAGAGGACATGGAATTCTTTCAATTTCAAACCCTCGGCGAGGCATACAAGTTTTCGGTCAAGATTGAACAAAAGCACAAAAGGAGGACTGCTAGAACCAACCCGTGAGGGGGAAGAATGATAAAGAAGGCCAGACCCGAGGCCAAGGTTGGAAACAAAAGGAGTCGCAAGGAAATAAGATGCAGAAGGAGAAGATAGGGAAGTGGTGCGACCTCCACAAAACAAATCGCCACTCCAAGGAAGAATGTCGAGCCATCAAGTCCTTACTCGCCGAGTCATCTTCTTCAACACTCTCTGCACCAGCAGTTACAGACCCCGAGGTCAAGGATGAAGAGGATGAAATTATAGATGCTGATCCAGATGTGATCATTGCCACCTCAAAAGTCAAGAATATGGATGAGAAGGAAAGGCTCTTCCACTCCAAGCTCTGGGTAAAAGGTAAGCCACTGCATTTTATCCTTGATAGTGGAAGTCAGAAGAATTTAATTTCTGTTGATGTTGTAAAAAGCCTAAACCTCCCTGTAAAGCCACATCCCCAGCCATATAGTATCGGGTGGTTAAACCCAGGAAGAGACCTCCAAGTCACACAACAATGCCTCCTTCCATATGCCATCAAGCCCTTCCATGATGAAGTCATGTGTGATGTTGCTCCATTAGATGTTTGTGATGTGCTCCTAGGCCAACCATTTATGTGGGATAGACATGGCATATATGAGTCACGACCTAGAAGGGTCACCATTACCATTGGGAGTCAACGTTATCGGATACCTGAGGTCATTCCCCCAAAATATGTCTCCCTCATCAGTGCCAAACAATGTAAGAAGTTAGTAGAGAAAACCAAACAGTTTGTCGTCTTGATGATCAGGCCAAAACCTACAAACAAAATTGTTGCAGCCTCCATGAATATGCACTCAATACAGCAACAGAAGTAGCTCAACCAAATCATAACTGAGTATGATGATCTATTCCAGACACCTAAAGGAGTGCCATTTCAGTGTCAGGTAAAACATGTTATTGATTTGGTCCCGGGGTCTTCTTTACCCAATAGCCCTATGTACCGCAGGTCAGTCCTTAAAAATGAGGAGATAAAGAGGCAGCTCTAGGAATTGATTCAAAAGGGACATATTAGGCCAAGCTCTTCACCTTGTGGAAGTCCAATTATCTTGGCGCCAAAGAAGGATGGGACATGGAGACTTTGCATAGACTATCGGGCTTTGAACAAAATCACTGTGAAAAATCGCTACCCCCTCCCAAGGATTGATGATTTGCTGGACCAGCTCCGCGGTGCAAAATTTTCACCAAAATTGATCTCAAATCTGGATATCACCAGATCCCTGTCGAGCCCACTGATGTTTGGAAAACTACATTCAAGTCTCGTGAAGGCCTATTCGAATGGTTGGTCATGCCTTTCGGACTAACTAATGCACCTGCAACATTCATGCGGATGATGGACAACATCTTGTGGCCCTACACAAATTCCTTCGTAGTGGTCTACCTAGATGATATACTCATTTATAGCCGACACTGGAGAGGCATCTCGAACATGTTCAAGAAGTACTTGGACCCTCGGGAAGCACTGACCGTGTCGTATGCAAATCTGGTTAAGTGCACATTTGGGATGAAAAAGGTCCAGATTTGGGTTACGTCATGGATGAGGAAGGAGTCCATGTCGACTCGGAGAAAATTCAGGTTATTCAGAGGTGGCCTACCCCAAAGAATCTTACAGAGCTTCGTAGCTTCTTGGGCCTTGCCAATTTCTATCACCGGTTTGTCTTGGGTTTCTCACATATTTCCTGGGCACTCAATTAGGTGACTAAAGGAGGGAACAAGGCTAAATTCCAATGGGGGAAGCACAATAGAAAAGCATTTGAAGGTCTGAAAGAAAGGTTATGCTCATCCCTGTCCTTTCCCTTCCTGATCTACATCATCCATTCGAGCTGATGACAGACGCATCTGAGTATGCCTTGGGAGCTGTTATCATGCAACATGGCCACCCTGTTGCATACCATAGTGAAACATTCAATGACACGGTCAGGAAGTACCCAATATATGACAAGGAGCTTTATGCCATTGTCCAGGCATGTAAGCAATGGAAACACTACATTCTGGGGAAGGAGACAGTAATCCACACTGACCATAGGCCTTTGGAGTTCCTTCAGACACAAAGCAAGTTGAGGAATGAGAGACACCAGAAATGGGCCACATACCTACAACAGTTTCACCTGATAATAAAGCATAAGAAGGGAAGTGCCAACTCAGCAGCAGATTTCCTAAGCCGCCCTCCAATTGCAGCCCTCACAACTATTCTTGATCTCTGTGGACATGAGACTTCAAGTTGGTGCAGTTTGTATGAGAAGGATCCTGAGTTTTCAGACACATATCAGGCCCTCCGTGAAGGAAAACATGTCTCTGATTTCTATCTACAGGATAATCTCCTCTGCCATATGGGACACATCTGTGTTCCAGCAAGTGAACAACAGAAGATGATCTAGGAAGCACACTTCAGCAAGACTGCAGGGCACTTTGGCGTGGACAAGACATTGGCAGTACTTCAGAAGCATTTCTACTGGCCTAATCTAAGGACTGATGTGGTGAAGTATATTAAGTCATGCACTCCTTGTGCAATTGCTAAGCCAACTAACAAGAAACAGGGATTGTACACACCATTGTCAAAACCGACCAAGCCTTGGGAATCTGTCTCGATGGACTTCCTCTCAGGTTTGCCAACTTCAAAACATGGGAATGATGGTGTTTTTGTTGTAGTTGATCGATTTTCTAAAATGGCTGTAATGGTTTCCTGTAAGAAAAATATTTCTGCTGAAGATACTGCTAAAATTTATTTCAGTCATGTATGGATCAACTTTGGGCTCCCCAAGTCTATTGTTTCTGATAGGGATAGCAGGTTCCTGAGCATCTTCTGGTCCACCTTATGGGGAATGCTAGATACAAAGTTGATGAAGTCCACATCCTTTCACCCACAGACTGATGGGCAAACAGAAGTGGTGAATCGCCTAATTGTTCACATGCTTCGTATGTACCACTCCAAGCACTCCCGCACATGGGACGAGGCCCTGCCATACATACAACATGGATACAATCGAGCCCTGCACAGCTCCACTAAACACAGTCCTTTTCAAGCTTGTTATGGATTCCAACCTATGGCTCCCATTGATGTATGCATCCCAATTCCTTCCATGGAATTCACACTTCATGGAAAAAGTGAAGCAGAAAAGGCGACAAGGTTTGTTGAGAAGATCCAGCACATTCAGCACCAAGTCCATGACATTTTACAGAAAATGAATAAAAAATATAAGAATTGCCATGATAAACACAGGGTTCCACATCATTTCTAGGTTGGTGATAAGGTTTGGTTGTGGCTTCAGAAGGAACGGCTTGCAGGTCCACACAGAAAGATTCGACCTCTCTGGTATGGTCCTTACACTCTCACTAAGCAAGTAGGGGAAAATGCTTTCGAGTTGAATCTTCCACCCTACCTTGGTCTGCACCCCATCTTCAATGTGGACCTCCTCAAGCCATACCATCCACCTTTGTTGGATACTTCAGTCACAGCAGAACAATTGGACATCTCCGAGCTCAATCCAGCAAGTCTTTCCCCAGCTGAAGAAGATCAGATTGTGGACAATTTGACTAAGACCACCAGAGGACAACCTATTCAACTCTATCGTGTGATAAAGAAAGGAAATCTCAGTCACCAAGGTGAGTGGCTCACTGCATACCAGGTAAAGAAGCAATTTCCACAGCTGATGGGGCATCTTAATGCAATGGGGACCATTGCTTCTGAAGGAGGGAGGAATGATCCAGGCAGCAATTCTAGTGGCGCAACTTCCAGAGACCATAACTTTTGCACCGTACCTCCGATTGACTCCGTTCAAAAGGCAACGGAAAGCTTGGAATGTGTAGAATGTGATGAGAAGGTGCGAACTTTGTTCAGCAATGTTTGACCCCCGAAATCCACGTTTAAGGGGCCCAAATTGTGATTTTTGTAGTGCTGTCTAAAAATAGTAAATTCTAAAAATAGTATGTTTCGCAAAATTAGTGCACATGTAAGTCTTGGAAGATGAAACACCTCGTCTCCCTCGAGACTGGTGACCTTCCACATCTTTCTAGGTGTCCTTTCATATTTATAAAATTATTATAAATACATATGTAACCGGATCAGTGAGATAGACATCTCTTGGCAGAGATAATTGATGTAATTTGAAGTCTTTGAGTAATTTACATCTCTTTTCAGAGATAGTTGTTTTGCAATTCATTTGGCACATTTGTTAATCTATTCCTTAAGTCTGAAACCCCTCGGTTTTGGATCAATAGGTTTTGGAATGTGAACATGTTTAGATCGATATGTAATGTGATTGTTATTGGACCTCTCCAAATCACTATTAATATAAAACAAAGAACAATTGGCATTGAAGCATTATTAGAGGGGTCAATGATTCTTCAGTGTAATATGAAGCTCATGAACTAGATTGTGTCACTTGTTAGCTAAACAAAATATATTCATAGAATAAATTTAGAAGAATGTGGTTTTATGATTCACCAAAAATATATAAAGAATAAACATCAGTTTTTTCCAACACCATTTTGAGAAAACACGTATGGAACTTATGATTACCATACTCAACAATGACCTTCACTCGCTTCAAACATTATTAGACACTCTCCCCATGAATTATTTTGTACTCCGTATAAATGAACTTCGTTATATCCTTTAAATTAGGGACAACAATAAAATAGATTAGGAGTGTAGCTATTATTAGATACCCTATTATTTCTAATGAAGATAACATATACATGGCATTTAACATCATTTTTGTTTATACATTCTCATGAATTTAGTCTTTTGTTATCAATTTCCTTATAATTTCTAAGTGTGGGTTAATTATTGATTTACCTTTGAATTTTTGATCTTATTCATTGATGCATTTTACATTGTGCCTCCTAATTTTTACATGTGATTTACATCACAATTTTTACATATTTTATCTCAATAGATACTTTTTGTGAAGAAATAATTTGAAAGGATTTGTTAGACATGATAATGTGAGAATTTTTTCTTCAAAAAATTGTGGATAGAGGGGTACATGGGAAATAAACATATATCCTAGCAATAGAGACAAGGAACTTCAATACCTATAAAAATTAAGGTTTACCAAGGAAGGAGAATCAAATATCCTTGTCATCTTCTTAATATTGAAAGAAGAGGAAACCTAAAGGTTTATAATAACCATCAAGTGAATATACGAAAGATGGTTTGAAGGTAGCATGAGTAATTGATAAAAGGAACTTCCAACAGATGGAACTAAAGAACAAATGGATGTGGGTCGTAAGGGAGTTGAAATGTGTAGTTCTAAGTATAAGCTTGAAAATAAATTATAGTACATGATATTTATATGATTAACATCATTAACTCTTGAATCATTAACAACACAATTATTTAGACAATTCATCCAAACTCATATGATTTGATTTGAATATAGAAAAAACGTGAAAGGAAATGAACATATTAGAATTATGTGAACCATTACTTGGACCAGATTATATTTTCCTTGATGTTAAACACTCGACCATTGGAAATTTTAAAGAAGTCATATAAGGAAAAGGTAGGTAGCAGATGAATGGAATTGATTCATGAATGTGAGAGAAGACTCAAATGAAAACTGTAAATGTTATAATTAATTGTAGAAGCATAATGAACTCATGACATTGAAATTATCATTTAAATGAAGGTCATCAAATAAATTTACACTTGGTAGAACCATACTCATCTTTTTAAGGTACAAAACCCATTTACCTTTGATATTACGGATTGTTCTAAAGTTGGAGAAAATCAAACATGCCTTTAGTTCCATAAACAAACGTCTATGGTGCAATGACTGTATTGGAAAAAATGAGGTTGGGAGTGCTAAATATTATTTAAAATAAATAAATCATAAACAATTGATTTCCTATACTTCAAAATAATGACATACTGACAAGTAAGTAAGAGCTCAATTTGGCTAAATTTTAATTTGCATAGTGAAAAAACTAATATTAATTTGTAAGGAAATCAAAATTACCTTAACTACAATTGAAGGACGGGAGAAAAAGGATTCAAATATTAATTCGATACAAATAAAAATAATGTTATATTGTTGTGATAAATAGAGGAGAAAATTGTTTCACATGTTAATTATTTTGGAAAATCATGTGATGGTTGACTAAAGTGGGGATAAGATGTAACGATCACATGTGGTTGTCATTGTGATGCCACATGGCACATTCAAACAAAAAAATTTACATATATAATCATGAATAATCAACCCATTGTGATGCCACATGGCACATTAAAATAAAAATAATTATGACAACTATAATCATGATTAATCAAACCATTGTGATGCCACATGGCAAATTCAAACCAAACAAAATGATGACAACTTGTAATCATGATTAATTCAAAAAAATCCACAATTAAAACACATGTTAATGTTAATGTTATTATATTAAAACAATCGACAATTATAACAATTAAAATTTTTTCATTATATTAATGTTAATGTTATGAAATAATTAGGTTAATCGTATGAAATCATGTTTCCTTCATTTTTAGTGTACACAATGGAGTTAATTCTTTTGAAATATGATTTTTTTCTTTTGATGTTCTTATACATTGATTCGGTGTAACTCCTATAGTTGGTGTCTGCATTGGTTTTCTCGAAGGTACCGAGATCATCCCAAAAAATTAATAAATTTGTGTTACTATAATAAATATATGCTAAGAATGATGCAAAGCCAAAAGTGCATGTAACACATTTGAAAATAGGCTAAAACATGAGGTGGCTAGCTACGATGCAAATTTGAAACTGGCCAAATGGAGAATACATTGACAACATCTACCAACTTGTCCTAGAAAATGCCAGGAACTGGTAGAGGGAAATCAAGATCGATGACACTAAGGATATTAATAAGCTACGCGAACTGATGTAACTTTCTTCCCTTGGCAGGTGCATCAACACCAACATTGTACAATTTTCCAAGTCCCACCACTAGTCCCTCCATCTAAACATCCACCTCATCACCAATAGATGGCACCATAGCATGGGAACTACTACGGATGTAGCAGAGTGGATGGTGCCTGCATTATGAGATCACTTTACTCTTTTTAAATAATACCGATAGTTAGTCCAAACTAAAATAAATTTATATAGTATATCTTTATTCCTATTTTTAACACTATTTATATAATAAAATGATTCACAATATAGAATCTTTATTTTACTTCATGTAAAGGTTACCTATAAATCCTCCCGCAGTGGAATATGATCCCTCCTCTCTTATGGCCACTAGAAAATTCCTACAATCATTGCACATTAAATTAGTTGTAGTAAGTAGAAAAATATATCATAATAAAATGTTCGTCCATATGTGAAATTTTTTTCTCAAGTGATATTTAATTGCGTACCTCTAAACCGGCATGCATGTTGATCTTCTTGTTCTCGTCTCTCCCATGGGTCGCGAAGATGCTTGTAGTCAATGAAATGAATGTAAATTTGAGTTATATAAAGCATATAAATATTTAAGATAATCATGTATTCATCATTACCACTTTAAAATTTTAAAGAGGTAAGTATTTGTTAGAACAAACATACCATATAAAAGAAAATCACTCTTAAAAGTAGCAATTTCATACAATTAATACACCATAATGTATATAATTAATCCTCATATGGAGATGAATCAATGTTTCAAATAATATGTTAAACCCTACCTTTACAATTAAAATACTAACTTGATTTAAAGCAATTAATTAAATTAGAAATAATTTTTTTCCAAAAATAAGACTTATTTGAAGAGACCCTATTACTAAGGAACTAGGCATTGTATCTGGTATTCAATCCTGAGACTTTACATGTTGTTAATACATTGAAATGGGTGTCTAAAGGTGTTGAAAGTGGACTGAGAAACCTCAAATATTGGGAGATATGGGTGAAGATATAGTCTAGTAGGGCTAGTAAAGCAAGAAGATAAAGAGAAGAGTCTCAAGTGATTACAAGGTCAAATAAAGGAACCAAGAGTTGAAACCTAGGGTACCTAATGAACTCCTTAAATGGTATTATAAAATGAAATCAAGTTATGTCTGGTAAACACCATTAGTTATAACTATGACTGTGATGAGATTTCTTTAAAAACCAAGAAAGAATGACTTTTGATTGGGTAAGCTATGTGATCCTCTTGAATGGTTTGACTCACTTTAAGGTTGGATTAGCACTAAATGAGAAGTAGGAACAGGGTGTATGTATTGGATAATATTATGAAGGCTAGAATCAGGATTTTTACATGTTGGAAGAAGCTCATGAACTAGAGTAGGAAACCAAGATGAAGGTCAAATAATCAAAAATTGTCTTTTGAATGAATTGTAAAATTTGAAGTTGGTTTAGTGGGATTGGGCTCTACATCATCCATGTCTTTATAAATATTTTTATACTTTTTTAATCTTTTAGGTATTATGGAGTTGTTGAGAACCATGTAAATACTTCTAAAAATGAGCAAAAAACCCTCTAAATACTAAGGGGTTTAAAATATTTAAAACAAATCCATTTAGACATATTATGATGACATTGGATTAATAATAAAGAACATATATTATTTCAAATTATTTAGTTCTATACTTTCAATACACACACACACACACACACACACACACACACACACACACACACACACACACACACACACACACACACACACACACACACACACACACACACACACACACATTAACCCTATATATCTCATCATTTTATACTCTGTCCATGTGGAAAAATGGGGAAAACAAGCAGAAAAACATAAAAATTTGACCTTATTTAGTAATCGAGAATATAATTGAAATTGTAATCTACCTCATTAGGAAGAGGGAAACATATAAACTGCTATATTGTGCATATTTAAATGACGATTAAACACATTTTTAATACTTTTTAGTGTTATTTCAGGTATGATTAACTATGAAAAACCTTTATGTCATAATTATCTATCAAAGGTATGCATAGAGATGGCAATATATACATATGAGTTCGGTAAATATTTAGAAATTAAAAAAGTACTTATTCATTTAAAAAGTACTTAAATTATAAATCTAACAAGTTTCAAAATTACTTACTATAATACAAATTTAAATTTGTTATGTTTCGAGGGGAAAATGATAGCTTGAAATTTACATTTCCAATAAGGTCCATGACTTAGCATGTCCTCCATTGCTTGCACTGCCACATCCATGATTAGATTAAAAGGTTCCACTGCATCACCCCCTTAAAATGAACCAACCTACAAAATGAAAACTTTGTATTATAATGTTTTTATAACAAAAAATACAAATTACAATTTAGAGATTTTGTGTTTTTCTTGTATTTACCTCAACTTGCTTTCTGTTGGTTGGATTCGTTACTATTTTTTTTTACAATTTTCATATAGATGTAGCAAAGGTGTGTCATCCTCCTACATACATATTGTATCATTAAAATTTTATTGAACGATTCATGAACATGTGTTTAACTAATAGAACTAAATATATAACGACTAACTTACCTCATTGTAACCTCCTCTAGTTATTTTGTGAATGACCACCTCCGCTTCGCATCCATCTCACCCACATCATAATATGAAGACAATGACATATAAATCATATGAAATAGATAATAATTGTGTATTGATGATAAAAAACAAGTGAAATGAAACCATTAATAAGTAAACTTACCTTGTTTTCCTTCTTTTCGCTCAAAGCCAAGATGGTTGCCCTCCTCTTACTCCTTGCGAGAATTTGAATCATAGAATCTCATGGCATCGTCGACCTCTTTCTTGGATCGTATTATAAGATTTTAGAATGATTACTTTACATCCATCTTACATACACGTTATATCACGCATCGCCTCTGCAATATAGATCACGTATGCAACACACTCTCAATGTTCCCCTCCCTATGATCCCCGTATTACCTCAAATTTTTAGAGGCATGCCGAGGATACTTGTGAGTAAAATTTCCCCCTTTCCTCTTAGGGGGACATGAGAGATGTAATGGAAATTTTTCCTGTACATGTTTATCCTCCATAACTCATAAAATTTCATGTCGCAACTAAGGTATTCATAATAATAAAGTATGTGGTCCCCATAATGCTCTCTCTTATCTTGAAGAGAATCCTATTCACCAACATAATATAAATAGTTTTACACAAATGGAGATAAATGAAAAAATAAATCAAAAGTTTCAATTTGTTGATTTTACCTCATCGATGACGATATCATCCTCCGCATGACCTGGAGAAGCAACATTGGGTGCATCCTCCTACAATCAACATTGCAAATATCACCTTGTGAGTCATACAAACTCATTCGGCACATATAAACTAGTTAGGCACATGCATACTTTTTGAATAATGTATAATTAAATTAAATTAAATTAAGACTAAAAAAACACAATGTTAAATTAAGGGGATTTTACCTCCTCGTCAGGTGATATATGCCTCCACATTTGTTTGCATGGAGCAACCTTTTATGCAACCACATCAACATCAATCAAAAATCCAATTAAAATCTCATTTATTCACACTAAATTTTTAAATAGCAATGCATAAACAATTGCTAAATCAATAACACGCACACACGAACCGAATTATATATAATCAAATTAAATTAAGATAGAAAATACAACGTTAAATTTAGGTGATTTTTACCTCCTCTACAAATATATCTCGCATGTCCATGTGATGACGAAGCAATGTTGAGTGCAAACACCTCATTATCCTTCAATCAAAAATCCATACCATATAAAACCTTGTTACTCACACAATAAATAATACCAAAGTCCAAAAAAATTAGAAATCAATGTTAGAATGATTAATAGATAAAGTAAACATGCGTCTTGAAGAAGATATCGTAAGGTACAATCTCGGCCTTCACCATTTTGATCTTCTCGATCGAAGGCCCAGGCACAAGTGCCTGAAATAATATTGTGTTGATTACTTAAAACATCGGTGTCAATGTAAAATATTATGCAATTATTTAATTTTCAATCACACCAATGGAAAAGTTAATTAAAAAGCATGTATTCTTACTTACGATGAAGACATAATGTCCACATAACACATCGTCCGAAAATCTAACCGCAACATTGGTTAAATTACAAAAAAATCACAAACAATCATAATTAAGCTTAACAATAACAATATCTTGATTTATAGTTCCTTAATGTATTTTTCTAAGCATACACACCATCGAAGAGAATGATGTCAGCAAGGTTTGACTATTTTTAGATAATAGTCTCAATACATCCCGACGGTACACATTTTTCCTACAAAAAAAATTCTATGACTACCATTCCACAAATATACCACATATAGTACATATTAAGCCATTAAATAATTAAACAAGGGAATGTACATAACACAAAAAGGAGTTAAAATGTGTACATATATCATATTACAATTTCATCCATGGAAATTTCTAACAACGCTTCCACTTCTTCATTTATGTGTGCCTAGACATTTTCCATACATCCAAGCTACCTCTATTAACTTTTACATGTACATATGAACATTTCAAAAATAGAGATACAATATATAGCACTTGAACTAAAAGAACATAAATATTTACAAGTGTTACATTAGTAAACACACTTCATTTTATTCAAAACAAGTATATCATGAGAAAACACATGAATTTTGTAAACTTTAGGATGTATTGCTTCCTTAAGACCCAATATCAAGTCCTATACTCAGCTTGGTTGATGGTCATACTTGCATCTCCCACAATGGTTCCTCTCTCTAATTTCTTTCTTCCATCAAGGTCATCTAATATTAATGATGAACATGTAATATTTTGGAGGCATTCGACATTCCATGAATTTCCAATCTCCAAATCACAACCATATTTTTTTGGAAAGAGGGTAAAGTGAGGGTTTTAGAAGGTCCCACAACCTTGTACAAAAATCCCAGCAGCTAGATTAGGCGATGATGCTTACATATAGAAAAACCCATGAAAATTCCAAAAAAAAAGGCAACCGAACAAAGCCAAGAGCAGAAAAACAAACATCAAAGGAGATTTTTCAGCTCGATAAAAGTATTCTTAGCCTAGATAGAACCCGACTCATCGGCAAGCTGATCTGCTAGAGTTAACAACTCTGAGAAGTCTTTGGTGATGGCCACCTTGGTGTTCTCAGTGAAGGTTTCCCAAGATTTGAAAACCAAGAATGAACGCTTGCGAGCTTGGCTAGGATGGGAGTCGGCAACTCGACATGGCAATCTTTTGAATGGTTCTCGAGTGTCGGCAGTAGTTTCTATATTATCCTTCTTTGTGCTTCCAAATCATAACGTCTTTCTAGTTTGGGGCAACATCCAACTGAACATCCGAGAGGGCTGGTATTGTGATCTTCCATGATGATATTGTTGGAACTTCGCTAGAAAATAATCCCCTCCCTCCTTGACTCCACATCCAATCCAATCATACTATAATCGGGAGTTAGGATACAACTTGGCAAGACCAAGTAGGGCATCCGAGAGGTGGAGCTCCGAGCTACAAGCATGAGAAGAAGAAGTGAACACCACCATAGCAACATGGTCTTTAAGACAGTGCAGGTCCCGGGAGGCGGAGGTCGAATAGGGGAAACATCGAGTCGGAGTAAGAAGAGACTTACCATCGTCGGTAATGACCGTGGAGGAGGGATAGGAAACCAGGGGATGGAATGTGGGAAGAGATGGGGTGCAGCGGGGCCAACCATGCTTGGCAGGAGAAAGGTTCAACTCAACAGGGGAAGCAATAAATTTGAAGCGGAGGTAAAGAAGCACTTGATGCAAAATGGGGCCTTTCCCCTCCCTAGCAAGATTAATGGAGTGTTCGAGCGACTGGAATAGAAATGCAGAAAGGTTTATTTTCTTCCACCAGCCTAAGTGAGAGAGAATGAATAAGTGGGGACCGAATACCAAGTGTAATGCCCATGAAATATCTCATAATCACCTCTACAACTCTTTCCCAGGTAGGAAGCAGGGATTCATGAATATAACTAGAAAGATATTTTGTCAGCTTCTCCCCTTTGGAAATAAAATCCTGAAGCTCCACTTACAGAGGTCTCTTGAATTAGATAGCCCCAGAGGTAGGAAGGCCAGTCACTAAGGCGATGGCATTGGTGGAGATGGTGAAGTGGGTGTTGCCAATATGGACCCTGCCGTGGGACCAGGTTGCCAGGGACCATAAGAAACCAAAGTCGAGTACCCGAGACATTCTTTCTAGGAATGTAGTTATGCCATTGTCCCTCAAAATGTTCCAAACTTCTGGTCCTCTTGCAGACAAGTGCAAGAAGTAGGTTCAATCCTTTTGAGTTGCCCTCCCATGGTGAGGAATCCGTGAAAGTGCATCGAGGTGAGGATATGTGAGTTGGCTTTAAAAGGCTTGCCATTTCTGTGGGAGCCTTCCACGTCACCCGTCCTTCTGTACCGAAATAATTATGATGAGAAATGGTGTATCTCAGACCCAGATCCACACAAATGGAGTAATTCTCATCCCACGTGCTCGGCTCCGTAGAGCGACGCTTCAAATTAATGTGAAAATCATGACCGCCATCAGTGGCAAGGATGTAGTGCTTTTTGCTAGGCTTGCTGACATAAGGATCATAATCCCACTTTGAAACATGTTAGCTAGAAAATGAGTAGTGATTCTAGTGTAAATTTGAAGGAGATTAGCCAGAAATTTTCTAACCATATTTGTTGAGTATCAAGGAGGACACCAATGTTAGCCATACAATCTACCACCTTATTTCCTTCCCAAAGAATGTGCTAGAATTTGATCTGCTGAAAGTTCCTTTGGAGGAGACGGATGTCAGCAATAATATTTTTAATAGTCCATTGACCTGGGTCTTCCAAGTTGAGGAGAGTTATAATATTGAGAGATTCACTTTCCATAATTAAGGGATCGTTGCCAATTTTAAGAGTCAGCTCCAGCCCCTTAAGGATAGCTAAGGCTTCAACACGGTGATTGGTACCCAAGCTAAAGTTAGCTACAATAGTAGCTTGAGGGGAACCAATAGAATTTTAGAGGATCGCCCCCAGGACTTCCCTGGGTTACCCTTAGAAGCACCATCTGTGTTGAGTTTCATCCATCCCAGTGGAGGAGGAGCCACCAAATAGCAGAATGATCCTGGGAAGAGGGTTTATCCATGGGAAGGATTACCATCTACTTACACCAATCCTTGTTATTGCATAACTGGATTTTTTGCTGATATTTCTTCCATAAGCAGCTATTGATATTGTCTCAAAATAGAATATCAATATGGTTTTCCACCCTCTCAGGATCTCAACATTGGTCTTTGAATATTCTCTTATTTATCTCTTTCCAAATGCCCTAGAGGTTGTGGTGGAGGATAAGTTTCCAAGCCAGGGAAAGGGCCATTTGAGAGAAGGGGGGACATTATTGAATGAGGTTATCATGAATAGAATTATGGAAAGTCCAGATAACTCCAATAAGCTAGAAAATCCAATTCCAGGCAGCCTGGGAAAAGGGGTAGTGAAGAAGAAGATGAGAGGATGACTCCAAGGCTTTGCAACAAAGAACACACCATGTGGGAAGTGAGAAGCCTCTCCTTTTTAAGTTCTCTCCTGAATGGAAAGAATTATTAAAGGAGATCCAAGTGAAGAAGCCAATTTTGGGAATAGACTCTTTGGGCCAAATTTTGTAGAGTGGAGGTCCAGAACTGGTCCAGAGCTTGGAGTCATAGGAAGCTTTAACAGAGAAGGAACCAGAGGGGGAGAGGGGCCAGATACAATCGTCAGCAGGAGAGGAGAAAGGAATATAGAGAGAGGAAAAGGAAAATTCTCAACTGGTTCAAAAGCTGACTCTAAAGTTCACTGATGCCCAACCAATCCAGTAAATGCCAAGAGGGGATTGAATTATGATCTCTCCAGTAACCAAAAACTTTCCTGCCATGGTGATTGATGAGGTTTCTTTTGATAGGGTCCCAAACAGGGTTGAGGCATAGAGGTTTATCACCAATCCACCAATCTGACCAAGAAGTCTATTAATCTGCCATTACCCAACCTCCACTTGGTCCTAGTATGCAGAAGAGGAAGAGAGCTAGTAACGAGTTCCAAATAGCCGAGTGCGGGGTGGGGAGGAGAGAAGGAAATCTTCTTCTTGCGTCAAATATTTAGATCTTAATAGTTGTGCCTAGTGCAAGTTACCTTGAGTAACTTCCCAGCCAATTTTAGCTAGCAGTGTAACATTCATATCAACAATCTATCTGATACCAAGCCCTCCCAGATTAGTTGGCTTACAGACTTCATTTCAAGAGACAAGGTGAATCCGTTTTTTTTCTTCCACCCCAGACTGGAGAAATTTCTCGTGGATTTCCTCAATAGTAGAAATCACTAAGGCATTTTGAGAAGAGACATGAAATAGATAGGTAAAATCTAAAGAGTAGCTTTGACCAATTGAAGTTTTCCAGCCTAACTAAGAATGGCTCCTTTCCAAGCAGCCAATTTTTTTGGTATCTCTCAATGACAGGATTCCATAGATGCTTGGTTTTTTTTCCTTGGAAAAGGGGAATTCCAAGATAGGAGGAGGGTAAGTCCACAATTCTGTAACCAAATATGTCAGCAATCCTTCTTTGAGTTTGAGCAGGGGTGTTTAGGAAAGATATACTACTTTTGTTGAAGTTAATCAGTTGTTGAGAGGCAAGTTGATAGTTTTCTAAAATTTCTTTGAGGGCACGAGCTTCAATCACTCGAGGCTGCACTCAAGAGTAGAGTATCATCCATAAATTAGCTATGAGTGGAAGTTGGGGAGATGGAAGTGATTTTGATACTAGAGATGACCGAATGACTTTTGGTTGCCCTCAAGATCTCTTCGAGGGAGTTCGCCATTAATAGGAAGAGGAAAGGAGACAAAGGGTCCCCCTATCAAATACCTCTGCTATTTTTGAAGAATCTTTCCAGGATGCCATTTATGAGGATCGAGAAGTAAGGGGTTGCAATGTAAGACAAAATCCAGTTATACCATATATTTTCAAAATCGTAACTTTTTAGAACCTACATCGAAACTTCCGATAACTTTGTCAAACGCTTTTTGCATGTCTAATTTGAGGATCATCCCCACAAACTTCAAGTGATGGGAAGATTGGATGGCTTCTTTAACAGTGATGATACCATCTTGGATAAAGCATCCACTAATGAAACCATTCAAATTCGATGTGATTAGGTCATTCATCAGGGGTTTAAGTCGAGCGGCCAACATTTTGGTGATGATTTTGTAGGAGGTGTTGTAGAGGCTAATTGGCCTAAAGTTGGCAACAAACTTAGATCCAAGAGCTTTGGGAGAAAGAGATATGAAGGTGGTGTTCCACTCTTTCAGAAGGGAGTTGTTGGACTAGAATTCATTAACCACCTTGAAGAGATCTTGCTTGATGATTTCCCAGAAGATTTGGAAAAAGGTAGTAGGGAAGCCATCGGGGCCTGGAGCTTTGTCACCTTTCATAGTGAAGACCGCTTTATGAATTTCCTCCATAGAGAAGGGTTTTGTTAAATTGCCATTCATGTCATCAGAGATTAATTTGGGAATGTGTTGGAGCATCTTGGACATAGCTTGCTCGTTGGGGGGTCTCTTAGCTTGAAGGAGATTAGAATAAAAAGAGACCAATTCATTAGAGATCTCAATGTCAGAGGTTAAAATATTACCTGCTGGAGTTAGCAGTTCTTTGATTTTGTCCCTGCTTTTGTGTTTAGAGGTTGTAATGTGGAAGAAATTGGTGTTGCAGTCTCCCTTATCTAGCCAAAGTGCCCATGATCTCTGCTTCCAATAGGTCTCTTCTTCCTTTAGGGTATTGTGGAAGTCACTGAGAAGATGCCTTTCTTGTTTATGGAGTTGTTCTATTCTTCCTTCTACCTCCATCAGAGCTGAAATGTTAGCTATTTCCTGAGTCAGCTTTTGTTTATGAATTTTGATGTTGCCGAACACTTTGCTCTTCCAAATCTTAAGCTACTTTTTTATTTCCTTAAGTTTACTAGAGAACTTAAACATATCAGAGCCCTAAATTTTGATATCCCACCAGCTCTTAATAAGAGGTTCCAGATGATTATTTTCCTCGAAGAAATCTCGAATCTGAAGGGAGGATTTTTATGTTCATCTTGTTGTTGGCACATAGAATTAAAGGGCTATGGTCAGACACCGCTCGGGTTAAGGAACTGAGAAAGAAATCGGGGTAAAGAGAGATCCAATCCAAGGATCCCATAGCCCTATCCAATCTACTTTGTATGTGATTTCTACCCACTCTACGATTGGACCAAGTGAAGGAGGTACCATGCAGGTCCATATCAAAGAGAGTCTCCCCACGTATGAAGTCAGCTAGAGCTTCCATGTTGTTGGGATTAGCAGGGGCTCCACCTTGCTTTTCGGAAGGGTAGAGAGTGCAGTTGAAGTCTCCCATAATAAGCACAGGGAGATTTCGCATTTTTTTATGAAATTTGAGATGTCCTACCAGAGTCTTTCATGCTGAGATTCCAAGTTTAGGGCATAAACATTGATTGCAATCCAAGTAGAGTCAAAATCTACCTCTTGGAAGAGAATGCACAAAAATTGGGGTGCTGAAGAAGGCAATCACCTTTGATGTATTTGGGGTCCCAAAGAGTGCATAAGCCTCCCAAATTACCTATAGCAAGTTGTGAAGCAAAAGAGGCAACCAACCAAATTTTCAAGAGACTGTCATCCTTTTTGAGTTTGGTTTCCTGAAGCATGATAATGTTAGGAGAGTGGTTAAATTTCATATCGTTGAGGACCCTCTATTTCTTGTAGAGAGTTAATCCATCTTATATTCCAAGAGATCACCTTCATTTCTTAGATTTAGGTTTACTCACCATAACCACGGGGATGGTGCTCTGTGTTCCTTGGGCCACATTCAGGGCTGATTCTTGTTGCATCTTAACATTTCCCGGGTTCACCCATGGAATTTCTCTATACCAATATCGGGTTTCTTGCAGAATCGCTTGAGTCATGTAGAGATTCAAACTATCTTCGAGGAGGATTGCGTGGATGGGGAGATTAGGGAATCATCTTGGGGGACGAAAGGAGGACTAAGGAAATTAGAGCCAACAGGGGTGAAACTCGAGCCAAGACCGGGAGAGTGAGAAGGGAGAGGAGAAGGTTGGAGGGGGAGGAGTGAGAAGACCGAGAAGGGGTGCAGAAGAGCAACCATAGAAGGGGAAAATAAAGGAGGGTGGAGGGGAGGCCGGGGATACCTCTATAGGGATAGAGACCAAAGTGGAAAGAGGTAGGGGGTCGAGAGGGGTGACCAAGATGGAGTTGGTAGTGATCTCTCCTTCTTCCAGGAGGGCAAAGGAGTTGGAAGTGGGGATGACTGAGGTCTCTTGAGGAATGATCTTTGGGATATATTTCCCTTTTTCTTAGGATAGGTAACTTGGTGTTTGGTTTTACGCTAAGGCTTAGTGGGGTAGCCGAGCTCTCTACGTGGTGATGCTTTTGTAGATAGAACATGCTTGTGGAATATATTTGTATTCAATGGATTAAGACTAGGTTCCAAAATCCAATAAGAGATCAATCAATTTTGGGAGTGGGCAACTGACATCAACGTTGACACAGAAACAAGCATGAATGAATCTAGTCTTGGCCTTTATGGCCTGGTCTATTGCAATTAGAGAACCCATAGATAGAGCAAGACCTTTTATAACCATAGGGTGTCAAAGTTTGAGAAAAAGACCCGAAAGGCGAACCCAGATTGGACCCTGTGTCATTATTTCTGTGAGTGGGTTTAAACAAGGAGACCATTTCTTGATGTAGAACCCTCTTCTGCCGAAGAAACATGGACCACCTAGCAGAGCTCGAGAAAATTCTTCCTTCATGCTAAAAGAGAAGAGGACAAATCCGTTTGGCATCACAGCTATTTCTAGGGCTCCACAAGGGTTCCATTTCATCCAAGTCCATTTTCTTATGTCTTTGAGGGAGGGTCTAGGACCCATCATCTTACGAACTAGGGATAGATCTCTAGAGGCAGCAATAGCCTCCGTGATGTGAGAAGGGATTTTGAGAGAGAAGGATCCATCAGAGAGCATAGGAGTCAATTTCTCTGAGTGGGAAGCAAAAGAGGACCCCTTCACTATTTTCTTCCATGCCTCAAGGGGAGGACAGGGAGATAGCCCCCAAGTTTGAAGGGTATTACTCATGATCCGGACTAAAAGGGTTTGACATTAGATCCAACACCATGGGACTCAAAAATTCAAAAAATCATAGGGCAGCAAAAATTTTTCACTGAAATCACAACCATATTTACCATTATAATGGAAAAACATATATTGTAAGTTCACAACAGATAACATGGTTTTTTTTTTGCATATTGAAAACCGCTTATGTGACATTTTCAATACAATTATCTCGCATTCCAAGACATATGTATATCTAAATATTTTGATATATATACATGTTTCTTTTTTGTGTGTTATTTTTGGTATAAAAACTATTTTTTCATGCATTCTATGGTATACACATTGTGTTTTTGTGTGTATATGATGATACAAATGAAAATTCAAATGTTTATGTTTTACTGCATATTACGTGGTATAAACGATTAGTATCATATATATAATAAATAAGCGAGGTAGAGGGATAAATATGATCCCTATTTCCCTAGATGTTGTGGAAAAAAACTTATACGGTAGAAATAAAGGAGGAAGGAGGGATAAATATGAACCATATTTCCCGGATGTTGTGGAAAAAAACTTATACGGTAGAAATAAAGGAGGAAGGAGGGATAAATATGATCCATATTTCCCGTGATGTTATTGAAGATAAACTTATAGGGAATAAATAAGGAAGGGAAGGGGGATAAATATGATCCCTATTTCCACGGATGTTGTGGAAGAAAAACTTATAGGGATAAAATAATGGAAGGAGGGGGATAAATATGATCCCTATTGCCCTAGATGTTATAGAAGAAAAACTTATAGGGAAGAAATAATGGAGGGAGGGGGGATAAATATGATCCCTATTGCCCCAGATGTTGTGGATGAAAAAAATTATAGTGATGAAATGTATTTGAACTGGGCCTAGTTGGCCATTGTTAGAATTGAGAAAAAGAGGATGATCTCATGCTTCAAGTGGAAGAAGAAAAGGAGGGGGAAGAATTGGAAAATGATAGGTATAAAATTAGTTATAATGGAAACAATAATACACTGGAGAATATGTACATGTATGTACGAGTATAATATACATATGCATATGTAACATCTCACATACCGGACGTTTGTATTATCATATGGGAGTTTTTCTTGTTATATAGATGGCGTGTGTATACCATAGAAGATAGAAATGGATGATGCGCTTCGCATTTTATGGTGTATCATATGGGGATCTTATATGGAAAGTAAATGATTGGGCTATAACACATGTTGTGATTATACTTTATGTGAAAAATGACACAAACAATGTAATAGGATACTAGTAGTGAAATTATGTGGTATACATAGGTTGTTATTTTTGTCTGTATGTGACAAACAACACAAACATTATATTACGATACTAGGAGTGAAATTCTATGGTATACACATGATGTGACTAGGCTATGGTGACTAGACGCCTCAAAAGAGGAACCGGGTCCCACACATGGGCATTGCATGTATGACATCTCCTATGGCATATTATGGTTTATTGCATCGGGGTCATGCAATCTTATCACCAGGATACATGGTTCCTACATAAATGTAAATACATACATACATAAATATATATATATATGCACATATATATGTACACATGGATGTACAAGTATAAATATACATATGTATATGTATATGCACCTTATCGTATATGACATGGGGGTCATGTGATCTTGTTGTGAAGATACAAACTTCCTTAATACAAATGTCTAGGTATGTGAGACCAGTACATATACAGATGTATATGTATACTTGTACACACATGTACATATATATGTATATGCATATGCATATGTATACATATACATATACAAATACATATATATGTGTATGTAGATGTATGTATATGTATATACATATACGTATGTGTATTTAAGTGTATGCATATGTAGATGTCAAAGCCCATTAAAAGACATAAATGGGAGACACATGTATGACATCTTGTGGTGTATCTTATGGGGGTCATGTTATCTTGTGGTCGGGATAGTTGTATCCATTTACATCAAATCCCATTACAAGACATAAATGGGAGACACATGTATGGCATCTTATGGTGTATCTAATGGGGGTCATGTGATCTTGTTTCCAAGATAGTTGGCTCCGTTTGTGACACCTACATATTCATACACTTACATACACATGTGTATATACATATACATTCATGTAAATACATGTATATTTGTATATGTATATGCATTTTTAGACATGCATATGCATATCCACATACATACATATGTACATGTATGTACGAGTATACATATACACATGTATATGTAATGGTCTCACATACCTCTATGTTTGTATTATCATATGTTACTATTGTTTATTATATAGACATTGTGTGTATACCACAAAAGACAGAAATGGACGATGCATGTATTGCATCTTATGGTTTAACTTATGGGGCTCATACGATCCTATCTTCGATGGCAAGTAAATGACTGGTTGTGACTGTGGCTAGTGTATATACACTTTTCCTAGTTGGCTAGTAAATGATTACATTGTATATACTCTTGTCATGGATGGTTTTATTTAAACACGATTATAGCCATCATAATTAAATATTGTTTGAATGTAGGATGTGGCATCAAAATGAAAACAACGTGTAATAATTGTATCTTGTGCCCACTTTATTCAACTGGTATTTAACTTTGAAAATACTTAACATGCGAACCTATTCTTCCTTTATTTATTATAACATCTTTATGTGATTAGTATTTGTATGAAAGTTAAGGTTTGATTCGTTTTCCTCCCTTCCTTCAATCACAATTAAGGTACATGGATTTATGCTTATTTTGATTTCCTTACAAATTGTTACCTTCTTCTAATTTTGATTTAGTCATTGTTATTTAAGATTTACAAAGCATGATGATACAATACAAAATATAGATCCATAAATCCAAAGATATCCTATTATTATTCTCCTGAATTTTGATTTAAGAACATTCAATGACTAGCCAGCCAAGACAATTGTATAGACAGTTCTATCTCTCTTTTGTATTATACACATAATGTGTATATAATAATCTACAATACCATATATAAGTATTGTTATTGATACTATATGCACATGTTTTCCTAGAAAATACATCACAAATCTATTAAAAAATTAAAAATTAAAAATGTCTATCTATGAACAATTTTAAAATATAAAAAATCGCAAAGCCTCGGGAAGTTTCATTCACTTGAATATTTTCTTTAGATCTAAGGATTCTCACAAATTCTTGCATAGTGTACCCGTTGATGCAAAATCATAGCACCCCCGAATGGCCTCGGATCTAAGTGGGGCATTCGGTGTGATTTGCATAACATGGGACCATCTCTCAAGTTGTGGGACTTGTAGACTTGAGATGGCCCTCCGAGAAAGTCGACTTCTTCTTCCTAATCCTAATGCTAAACTACTCCTAATGCAGAAATGACGTCTAACTACACCTATCCTAACAATGCCAAGGAGATGGGGAGAGATAAAGTGCATAAAGAGGGAAATCCTACACTAACGAGGTGATAGCACTAAGAAAAGCGAGTTGCTGGTCACAATCTCATTTGCCTAAAGTGTAGAGTGGTGAGCAATGGGGAGTTTGGACAGATGCATCACAGACCTAAGATAAAGTTCACACAGAACACCAATTTGAACCCATTAAACACATCTCTCAAAACCTGCAATAGACATTAGAAGTATGCACAATATACCCTATGACAATGAGAGGCAAGAAGAGACAATAAAATAAGGAAGGATGGAAAAATGCATCACAAAACATATTTTATTACTCCATGAGTTCACATAGTACATCATCAGTGGGAAAGAGGCAATAAAATACCATTACAAAGCAATGAGAGGAGGCTTAAGCTCCACATTCGACCCTAGGGAAGAAAGAGAGAGGGGCGGGAGAGAAAATATGACCAACCTTTAGAAAAATTCCCATTCTTTACAATATATAGAAGAATAAGAGAAGGAGAGAGGGAAAATTCAAATTCTGCTTCAACCACCCAAAGATATGCATTGAATTCACCTACTACAACCACCCTAGAAAGTATTGAAATTCACCTATAACAATGATGGGTTTTACTGCAAGACCCATGCCTCCATGTGTTGTTCTTTGCTGGGCAAGAAAGGAGTCCATTCTTCATCATGACGATAGGTGAGAGACTTGACAGCCTTGAAAATGGTGGACCAGATCATTAATGATGGCAGGTGAGTAACAGGCACTGAGAGATTTCATAAACGTCCCTTCTCACCTAAATTTGAGCTTGCAGTCAAAAGATGTGGCCGTCTGAAGGTGCTTTGGGTTTGGGGTCTATCCCTGCAATATCTACATGGAACCCCACGCATTCTTAATATTTTATTGCCTCCTTTCACAACTAAAGTGGCACCGAACTTACATTTGGTGACGTCTACGAGCTTGCTCTATTTCCTTTATATTCTACCTAAGCTGATTTTGTTGGTGGAGATGCAATGCCTAACCTAAGACACGTGGAGGGCTGGCACACATTTGGTACCTACTTTTTGGATTCACCACTTG
Organism: Taxus wallichiana var. yunnanensis; assembly: GCA_018340775.1. Classification (NCBI taxonomy): domain Eukaryota; kingdom Viridiplantae; phylum Streptophyta; class Pinopsida; order Cupressales; family Taxaceae; genus Taxus; species Taxus wallichiana. Next base: position 384,147,837 of record CM031244.1, on the reverse strand, counting down.
GATTTGCAAAACAAGGCACATGGAGGCCTCCACAGAGCTTTTGACTTTTCAACGGTTGGTCAGTGCACCCTTTTGATTCTCGACCATGTGACGAGCCGACACTCATTTGGGAACCCACTCTTGATTCCTCCTTTAAAGTTGCACTAAGATGACATGTGGAGGCTTCTGCTAGCTCTTCTCTACTTAGATGATTCAATGGTCGGCTCGCCCCATTTTTGACTCTACGCCATGGTGGGCATGCACTTGTTTGGTGACCACCTCCGATTTTAACCTTGAAGATGCACCATCTTGATGCATGGAGGCTTCCTTCGGCTTGTCCCGTGCTTGGAATTTTCAATGGCCGAGTGTACCATTTTCGGACCTTCCACACATGGAGGGATGGCTCTAGTTTCGTGTCTCTCTTTGGGCTGCACCTTTTGAATTTGCATTGATGAGGCACGTGGCACCTTCCGTAGGCCTATTTTGTATTTTTGTGTTTTGACTAAGTCCCTCTATTTGGTGAAGGCTTTATGTCTAGCCCAAGACACATGGAGGCTCTGTTTGGACTCTGACCTTCGAGGTGCACCGATTGGACATGTGGAGAGTAGGCTCACATTTGGTACCTACATCCAGATTTTACCTTTGAAGATGCATCGAAATGACAAGTAGAGACTTCCATCATCCCTTATTTACTTAGATGATTCAATGGCCGATCCCACCTCACTTTTTTACTCTAACCACGTGGTGAGCCTACACTTGTTTAGAGACTTCCCCTTGGGTCCTACCCTTGAAGTTACGTCGTTGAGGCATGTGGCACCTTCGAGGGTCTATGAATTTTCAACTACCGATGAGACCCTTTCTAGACCATGGACACATGGAGGGCTAAAAATTTGGAGACCACCTTTTAGGCTTGACCTTTGGAGTTGCGTCATTGAGGCACGTGGCACCTTCCATGGATTTTCTCTATACTTAGCTGATTCAGGGCCTCAAGTGAACACTACCTCATCGGGTTCTGACTATGTGGAGGCTTCACGACCTCGTTGCTTAGATCTCGAGTCGACTTGTATGTGAAGTCTAAAACTTCTAGCCATTTCTTGAATCTTCTCATGTCGAGCTCTGATCTCCTTTAATGTTGTTTGGATCCATCTGTCAACCTTGCTCCTCCATTATAGAGCCCACCTGTCCCTCAAATTTGGGATAGATTGCGAGCTCGTAGAACTAAACCAACAGTTATGATTTTCTTCTGTGTGGGGTCATGTTTGATCAATTTTTTTGGGGAAAAATTGGGATAACAGTTTGGTGACTCATGGGGACATCTTCCTGCGGTAGATGAAGAGACCAAAGCACCTTACAAGTATCCATTTGGCAAGGAGTCATGAATGAGAGCTTGGTACTAATATTTTCCTAGAAACCGTGAGCTCGACTGCTTGCGCTTGGTGACCCTGAGCTTTCCTCATTGTCCGCACTCTCAATTTTCATAAAAAAATCTTGAAGATGAGGTTCTAAGAGTAGAAAATTGTATTGACTTGGGGCCTTCACTTGTCCCTATAATGGACTGCACACGAGCAAAACAACACCATAACACACACTATGTAGAAAACTGAAAGTCATACATGCTCAAAGTGGAAAATGCAGTGTGCAAAAGCAATTTTTCTACTAAAAGAAAATCTACTCCTACTCCTACACCAACCCTATCAAAGAAAAGCTAGACAAATCTTGCTACATACAGGGAGAAATAGATTCCCTTTCTCAAAATAGGTAGCCATGTATCTGATTTGGCACTAAACATGGCTGTTATAATGAGTGAAAAAATGACAAGAGGTTGATCTTCCACCCATATCATCAAGGTATCAACTGGAAGAAAGATGAATGCCTCTTTTCTTTTCTCTACATTCAGATTGAAGAGGCATTACAGCTGATCCTTGGTACTTTGAAGCTCATCCTCATGCCTAGAAATGGACATGACTAGTTTTGGCTTCTCCCTCGGCTCCAATGAAGCCAAGTACCTGATTGGGCATGGTCTGATCCGATGGATGTGCCCATTTCTCTTAACTTCAACTCTAAGAATGGAGTCTTCTTGCAGACCTTCTTGGATGGATGGTGTGGATGAGATGGGATCTTCGTACTCTTTTCCTTCCTCTATGGCAGTATGAAACTCCTCCATGGATTCATCAATCAAATCATGCCTTTCAAATGAAAGTAAAAAATATTTTATAATTATTTCTTCATTAAGTGGCCTCAGCTCTAATTTGATCTCCTCCAACTGCTCCTCTTCAATGGGACTTAGAGCTATTTTTTCTTCCTTGCTTGTGCTAGTTGTGTAGCTTGGATTAGATTAGCATATTATTCAAATAGAGTGCCAGATGGACACTGCATTCAAAGCATACAGATTGCTGATCTTCTTCCTCTTGTTCTTGTTCTTATTTTACTACAAACTTAGCTTCCATCACTTTTGGTCTGACCCTGGCCTCCTCCATGGGCTTAACCAACAAGGGAATCTTTTCAACTCCGAATTTAAGAGCCAAGCTCACTAAGATTTTTATCATTTCTTTTTTTTTTGGCTCTTCCTCTTGGTTGGTTTTTTTGAGTCTCTTCCCGACATGGACTTAGGAGAGTAGGAGGAGTAGTGGGTGGGATCTCCACTAGTTTTTTTTTATCTGATGGTGGAGGGGAAGGTATTTCCTTTGGCTCTTGTGGAGGGGACTTAGATTTGGAAGGGAAAAGGGTAGAAGAATTGAGGTGAGATGGAAGACTAGGGGATGGAGAAGAGAAACCAACACTTGGGGCAGTAGATGGGAAGCTTGGAAACTGAAGCTCGGGTTGAGATGGTGCTACTTGGGGAATGAAGAGAAAACTACCAGATGATGGTGTAGGACTTACCCATTGACAAGGCTCCTTGACACAAAGTTTGTAGGCATCTATATTTTCATTCCATTGCATAAGTTGGGGCAAGAGTTTCACCATGAAGTCAAGCTTCTCCTATGGGCTATAATGTCTTGGAAAAGGGCCGACCCATGGACAAGGTGCCCTGCAACCAATCCTAAATGCTTTCATTTGTGTTGTAGCCCTAGAATGCACCATGTTAGCCTCCATTCTTTGGATCTTCTCCAGTAGATCAATGTTCTCCACATAACTGTTACCATTATATGCGTCCCCTTGTTCTTGATAAGCTCCATAGCCAAACTAGATTTGACACTGCTCATATGGGTAAGCATAATGGTTCTGAATTTGATCATAATGCTGATCTGGAGGAGTCGTGAAATACATTAGAGGTGGATTGCACTGTTGTTGCTGCAAGTGTGAGTTCTAAGAGGGAAATGAAGTCATGATTGCACAACTTCATGAATGGTAGAAGATGAAAGATGTGGAAGGAATAGGGGTGGAAATGGATGGGAAGAAGGTCTATAACCTTAGAGATGTGGGTTGTTGACTAGATGGAGTCATCAGATGTGTTTAAACATGCCTCCAAAGGTTGGATCTCAGAAATAACACATCAAACTTATTGAGATGAAGATGTAAAGCTCTTCATTCCGGTCCCACACCGGGCATGTCAAAATCAAGCTGTTGATGTGGTCGCACTATGGCTTAAGACTTGTTGTTTGTTGATGAGACACCTTGGAAATATGAGAAATCTAACTTATGTTATGTCCCACTGGTGTGCCAAAAATTTTGATGCAAAATCACATCACCCCTCAAATGGCCTCGGATTGATCTCGAATGGGGAATTTGGTGTGATATGCATAACATGCGACCATCTCTTAAGCTATGGGACTTGCGGACTTGAGATGGCCCTCTAGAGAAAGTCAACTTCTTATTTTTAATCCTAATGTTAAACTACTCCTAATGCAGAAATGATGTCTAAATACACCTCTCCTAACAATGTCAAGGAGACAAGTAGAGAGAAAATGCATAAAGAGGAAAATCCTACACTAATGAGGTGATAACACTAAGAAAATGGAGTTTTTGGTCACAATCTCATCTTCTTGAAGTGGAGAGAGGTGAGAAATGGGGAGGATGGATAGATGCATCACGACCAAAGATAAAGTTCACATAGAACACCACTTTGAACCCATTAAACACAAATCTCAAAGTTGTAATAGACATTAGAAGTATGCACATTATACCCTATAACGATGAGAGGCAAGAAGAGACAATAAAATAAGGATGGACAAAATGCATCATAAAACATATTTTATTTCTCCATGAGTTCACACAATACATCATCAGCAAGAAAGAGGCAAGAAAATGCCATTACAGAACAATGGGAGGAGGCTTAAGCTCCACATTTGGCCCTAGGGAGGAAAGAGAGAGGGGGCAAGAGAGTAAAGATGACCAACCTTTAGAAAAATGCCCTTTTTTACAATATATAGAAGAATAAGAGAAGGAGAGAGGGAAAATTTGAATCCTACTTCAACCACCCCAAGATATGCATTAATTTAATCTACTCCAACCACCCTAGAAAGTATTGAAATTCACTTGTAACAATTATGGGTTTTACTGCAAGACCCATGCCTCCATGTGTTGTTCCTTGTTGGGCAAGAAAGGAGTCCATTCTTCATCATGGCGATAGGTGAGAGACTTGATAGCCTTAAAAATGGTGGATCAGATCATTAATGGTGGTAGGTAAGTAACAGGCACCGAGATCTTTCCAAACATCCCTTATCGCTCGAATCTGAGCATCTAGTCAAAAGATATGGTCGTCTGAAGATGTTTTGGGTTTGGGGTCTATCCCTATAAGATCTACATGGAGCACCGAGCATTCTTAATATTTTTCTACCTCCTTTAACTCTTGAAGTGGTGCCAAATTGACATGTGGCATCATCTTTGGGCCTTCTTTGTTTCCTTTATATTCTACGTAATCCTCTTTTGTTGGCGGAGACACTATGCCTGACCCGAGACATGTGGAGGGTTGGCACACACATTTGGGACCTGTTTTTGGATTTCCCCACAGGAGTTGCATGGACGAGGCATGTGGAGGCCTCCACAAAGCTTTTGAAATTTTCAACTACTCTCGCCACCTTTTGATTCTGACCACATGGCAAGCCTGCACTCATTTCGGAGCCCGCTCTTGATTCTTCCTTTGAAGTTGCACTAAGATGCCACATGGAGGATTCCGCTAGCACTTCTATACTTAGCCAATTCAACGGTTGGATCTGCCCACCTTTTGACTCCTACCACGCGGTGGGCCCGTGCTTTTTTGGGACCACCTCTATATTTTAACCTTGAAGATGTATCGTGTTGATGCATGGAGGCTTCCTTTGGCTTGTCCTAAGCTTGGAATTTTCAACGGTCGGTGTCCCCTTTTAGACCTTGGACATGTGGAGGGATGGCACTAGTTTTCGGTCTCTCTTTTGGCCACGCCTTTTGAATTTGCACCAATGAGGTACATGGAACCTTCCACCGTCCCGTTTCTATATTTTTTTGTTTTGACTAAGTCCTTATATTTGGCGAAGGATTTATGTGTGACCCGGGACACGTGGAGGCTTCCGCTCATTTGGAGACTCTATTTGGACCTAACCTTCAGAGGTGTACTAATTAGACACGTGGAGAGTTGGCACACATTTGGGACCTACCTTTGGATTTTTCCTATCAAGATGCGTTAAGATGACGCGTGGAGGATTTTGTCGGCCCTTCTTTACTTAGACGATTCAATGGCCGGTTCTGACCCCCTTTTTTACTCTGACCATGTGGCGATCTTGCACTTATTTAGAGACTTCCCTTGGGTCCCGTTGGTATGAAAAACTATCGAGTTAGGTAGGTCGTGGGAAAACAGCCAACAATGTGCGGGGGTATAGGCCCTCTTTGAGATAACAAAGCAAAACTAGTTTATTGCTAATCTATCAAGCAGGAATCTATGCAAATTTGTATTATTCTAACTTCAAGAGGTTTGGGATCTCATCCCAGTAGAGGTAGTTCCAACAATGAACAAAAAGGTAGGAGGGAAGGAATGGAGGAGGATAGATTTGAAGGAAGAAAAGAAAAGAATTCCAAGACGGAAAGGTCCGAAGGTTTATGCTCGGGCGGTAGTAGTAATAGAGCCAAACTTACATTACATAAACAATTAAAGTACTACTGATGAACAAATGACAATAGTAGGAATGAATTTAATAGAATAAAAACATAGATCTAACTTAAGAAATATCTGATGCAAATAACACACACGTTGAGCACAAAGTCTAAATATGTGTATTAATATTTCTTCTGTTGCAAGAAAACACAAAGTCTTTCTCTCCTCACTTCTATTTTCATACAAAAAATGTTCACACCTTGAATACAACAAGTATTCTAGTATTTATAAAAGGAGAGGAGGAAAGAAGACAAAAGAAAACCCACTACTTACAAAATATCTTACAAGATATTTACAAAAGATCTAGAAAATATCTAAAAAGTCAACAGTTGACTTGGGCAAGTTTTTGGATGGCAACATCCCATGGTGCAACATGGATGAGGTCATCGTATATGCCAACAAAACTTTTTAAATATTTTACAAAAACAATCAACACATCCCAGTGTAAAAGAGTGCACTTTCCTCATGTCGACACACCAATTTCTCCCCTTTGTAAAGTGCCTCAACTTTTCTCACGTTGACACACAAATTTCTCCCCTTTGTAAAGTGGCGTAACTTTTCTCATGTCAACACACTAAGTTCTCCCCTTTGTAAAGTGGTGCAAATTTTCTCATGTCGACACACAAATTTCTCCCCTTTGTAAAGTGGCGCACTTTTCTCATGTCAACACACAAATTTCTCCCCTTTGTAAAGTGGCACAACTTTTCTCATGTCGACACACAAATTTCTCCCCTTAAGGATAAGCAAAAAGTGGGTAAGTTCGGAAACAACTTGATTTTTTTTTTAAAGGGATTTTTGGGCTATTTTAGATGTTGACAAACTTCCTTGGGGCCAAAACAGAATTTTGCTATAGCTACCTGCAAACCGCCCTTGTCAATTTTGCGGAGAATAACAACCGCTCTTTCTAGGGACTATCATTAAGTGAAACTCAAGGGTAGAGAATCCCAAATTTTTCATGTGCCTATACATTGGGTTACAGAGAGTCAAAAGCAAGGGTGACTAAGGGAAAACAAAAAGGAAAAGAAAGGGAACACACAACAAATAGAAAGCAAACACACAACGAACAAGAAAATTGTACAAAGAAGAGAGCAAGCTCTACTTCCTGAAGATCTTCAGGTGCTCCTCTATAGGGAAGCGGAGTTCGATTTCGTTCAGATATGAGAGATAGAAACTATTCCCTCCATTGAGCTACTTGATCATATATGGCCCTCTCCAAAGAGAGTCAAACTTCCCGTGCATCCCTTTCGGTTCTCTTCGTTTGTCCCACAGAAGAACAAGATCTCCCACTTGAAAATATCTCTTCTTAGCTTTCTTTTCAAATAGCCTCTTAACTTGATTATGATGTTTAGTTATCTTATTGACCACTTTCACTCACCTTTCTCCAAGTTCCATCGATACATAATCCTCTTTTCAAGAGAATTCTAAAAAGTTTCATCTTCAATTACTCAATGCTGCAAGCACGAGAGAAGGAAGTTCTAGAGAGATAGGGATTTTGGCATCGATTCTATATGACACCTAGAAAGGTGAAATGTTGAGAGACCTATTTGGAGTGATACGATCCACCCACAAATAATCATACAATGATTTGTGTTAGGACCGCTGGTTTTCATCAACTAGCTTCCGTATGATAGTCACTAGGTTCTTGTTGTTGGATTCTGCTTGACCATTTCCCTGAGGATAATAATCAAAAGCATGAGCCAAGGTTATTCCGTATCCATAACAAAAACCAATTACTTCCCATGAAGAGAATTTGGAAGCGTTATCAGCAACGATTTTGTGTGGAATGCCAAATCTCACAATAATATTTTCTTTGATGAAGTTGCAAACAACTTTAGAAGTGGCATGCTTGATAGGTATGGCCTCCACCCATTTTGTGAAGTAATCCATTGCTGTTAGGATGTAACTATGCCCAACACTCAATTGAGGATTGAGTGCTCTAATGAAATCAATTCCCCATTACCTGAATGGTTTGTCAATGATGACGGGCCTGAGGGGAAACGCAGCCAACTTTGGTTTGCCAACAAATTGTTGGTAAAGTTCACATTTTGCTACCCAAGTGGTTGTATCTTGAAATAGCGTTGGCAAGAGAACTCCGCCCAAATGATTTATGTACTATCATGGATGAGGAGAAGTGACCACCACATGCTGAGTCATGAAAACTCTCCAACAATTTTACCTGCTAGCGGCTTATCAACACATCATAGAAAAACATCGTCAATTCCACGTTTGTACAATCCATCATCCCATATGACATATCTTACAGCTCTGAGCTTCACCGTTTGCTTTTCCTTTGTGGTTAGGTGAGTTGGGCACTCACCATAGGTGAGAAAGAACACGATGTCAGAATACCATTCATTGTTGGTTGCGACAAATAGAACCATGGGCAAAGAATCTACTTTCTCCAGTTCATTTTGTTCTCCATCAATGTGATCAGCTTTCTCTTTAGGTACCTCTGAGTCTTTATTTTCAGCCATTAGCTAACACAGGCCCTTACCTCTTACCAACTTGGTTGGTTTGATGTCTAGGTCATATTCTTGGACCTTTGTGATCCAATTCCCTCGTAAGCTCCCTAACTCCTATTGAGTCAGGATAGACTTAACAATCGTGTTAGGAACCAACACTACTGTATGAGAATTCAAAATATAGTAGCAAAAACTTTTGACTGCTTTTACCATGGAAAATGCATGTTTTTCCAATTGCAACATTTTCAGTTCATGAGGCTTAAGAGGAGAGCTCATGAAAGAAATCAGGGATTCAATATCCTCGGAGTTCTTTTGCATCAAGATAGCTGATACAATATGCACAGACACATAACTGTACATGATGAAGTATTTGCTAAAGTCAGGACACACTAGAACAAGAGTGTGAGTGATGGAGGTTTTTATGTCTTTGAATGATGTCCTACCTTCCTCACTCCATCAAAATTTTTGGGACCCTTTCATCATATTAGATATATGACGAGTCTTCTCAGCAAAATTAGGAACAAAGTGTCTAAGAAAATTTACCTTTCCGAAGAAAGAGTGAACACCAGTCTTGCTTGTAGGCAAAGTAAGGCTCTAAATAGCCTTGACCCTTTCGACATCTATCTTAGTTCCTTCTCTGCTGATGACATGTCCTAGCAGCTTTCCTTTGTGACCCCAAAATCTAACTTCTTAGGATTTGGTGAAATCTCATGCTCTCAACATCTAATCAAGACTTGTTCCAAATGATCGCAAAGTGATCACTTTGTCTCTTAGAGAACACAATCAGTCATTTAGGTAAACTATGATGACTTTTCCCATCATACCTTTGAATGCAAATTCCATTTCTCATTAGAAGGTGGCACCAGGCATTTATCAAAATGAACAACATTCTATTGTAGGTGAAGGTACCCCAAGGAGTGGTGAACATTGTTTTGAATTGATCCTCGGGCTTAACTTGAATTTGATTGTAACTCAAAACCGCTCAAGCATAGACAAAATTTTTGAACTGATTACTTCTCGTAGCACTTGATCCATTATCAGTAGTGGATAGTTTTCTTTTAAGGATGACTGGTTCAAGTTGTGAAATTCCACGCATATGCATATCTCACCATTCTTCTTCCGCACAGGCACAATATTTGCAATCCAGGTATTGTGATGAATTGGAAAAATAATTCTTGTGTCTAGCATTTTCTCGAATTTCATCCTAGATGGTACCCGAGATTTTGGGGTTGTAATGCCTTTGCTTTTGACGAAAAGGATTGACATCATCCTTCAAATGGAATGTCGTGCAAATGTCCTTTGGCTTAAAAGACTTCGAGATCAGCATAATACTATGCTAACACATCCATGTACTTTTTTGTAATTTAACTAATTTTTCTTTTCCTTGGGCGTATAACACTTCATGATATTCATGGAACGAGGATGTTCTCAGTAGTACCCAGATTGACGGATTCAATTTCAAGAAGAGGAAGGGTCATCCTGTCACTTTTTTTGACAAAACAATCATGATTATCAAATAATCATTCTAAGGAAACCAAACCTTTCGAATCTTATTTCCTTTGAGTTGTATCACTGTATCTTTTTCAGAATCATGTGCTTGACCGGTGAGAGACTCACGACACGTAGAATTTGATCCATCGAAATGAAGTTCTTTGAAATTTTCAGCTTTCTCCAAAAAGGTGATAAGTTGGTTGTCATCATTGAACACTTGCCAGTGTTGTGAATTATTTGGCACACTTGGGTGAAAAACCACTTCAATGGTATATGTATCCATTTTTAACCCTGGTGAGGGAGCATGAGAGAGGTTGAGACGGCCAATGAATCAGCCATGTCATTTTGGGCTCGTGGAACTGCTTTGATTGAGAAAGCATCAAAATCTTCAATGTTATCCCATACGACATTGTGGTAGTGTCTGAGTCGGTCATTTTTTACTTGATATATCCCTTTTACCTAATTGACAATTAGCTTAGCATCACCTTGCACTCTTAGATTCTTGATTCCCTTCTCTTTTGTAGCTTGCATGCCAAGTAACAAGGATTCATACTCGATAGTATTATTCGTATTGAAGAACTGCAACTTGAAAGAAAAAGGGAAAATCTCCTCTTCGGGAGATATTAGAATAGCCCTAGCACCGCATCCACTTGTTGCGTAACTGCCATCAAACTGCAATGTCCATACTTTGTTGAGATCCTCTTTTTGGATGAGAACGTCCATTCTATCTGAATTGATGGATAGGAAGTAGTTCCCCATCCCCGATGATTCAAAAAGAATCTGAGCCTTAGGGTCATCAGAGTTGGTGACTAAATATTTGTGACTCTAGTTCCAATGTCTACATCATGCCTTTGATAGGAATCCTAGCTTTGGACCAGTCCATATGAATTTCCCCACCAAATTCTTTACAAAAGCTAATCCCTAGCAATATCACGTATGTTGTTGGAATATTAGCATGAGAATATTCATTTTTACCCTCTTCTAAGGAAATGCCGTGAATGCAAATTGCTCATTCTTGATCTGACCAATCAATGGCACCTATTTGGTTTCCATGGAGTAGCATCTGCCAAAAGTTTTAGTAAGTGTGAGGCCCAAAGCATGGGAGACCTTTGCTGTCATAAGATTATCGAAGCTCCAAAATCAATTATACAGCTACTTAGTTTATTACCATTTACCAGAGAGATAGGTAAAAAGGTTCAATTTTCCCTGATGCAGAAGTCGAGGCAACATTTACATGAGATGTAGGAGGAATGGGAAGAATTCCCTTTGGGGAAATAGGAGGAGGGATAGTAGCCTAGCTTTGGATATACTTAGTTAATCTTATAAGCTACTCTGGGTTGGACTGAAGGTACTCAACTTTAGACATCTAGATCTTGGTCTTTTTTGCGTGATCAACTGTATCAAATGCGACCAAGGGTTGTGCTAATAAAGGAATGAGTCCTTCATTTCAAATTTGTAGAGGAGGATTACTGGTATTTATGGGACTAGAGGAAGGTGGAATTGGAGTAGAAATAAGAGGGAAAGATTTCTTCACAAAAGGTTTAATAGGAGGTTGAGTAGGAAGTGGATTACCTCTTTTAGCGATTGTTGGCGATGGAGTTACCACAGCCTTTTCCTTTTATTTTTAGCAGCAACCTTTGCTTCTTTTCCTTGTGAGTGAGTGAAAACCACATATGATTTTCCACTCACATACCCTTGGGTACCCTCTTCTTCATCAGATTGCTCATCTTCAAATTCCATATACCTAATATTAGACTCGCCAATCGGTTCACCAAAATCTTGATCATCTTCACCTTACAACGAAGGTTCTTCGTAATTTGGATCTTCTTCGATTTCAACCAAATCATTAACCTTGGAGAAGCAAGCGAGGCAAACACAACCTTTGGGGGACATTGTTGGGAGTGAAGTTCCTCTCGTGGGATATCCCCGTATGGAGTAGTGGATGATGTTTGAGTCAATTTCTTCTTTAATGATAGAAAGTCATTCGCCATTATTTGGAATGTTGGATCTAATGAGGTAGCCTAAGAAGAAGTTAAAGCCTTTGATTTTGAAGGCTCTCATCTTAACTCACCAGATATAAGAAGGTTGTCTTTTATCCGAATGGCCATAGCTGAGCAAGGGCCAAGGTGGGTATCTGTTCCTGTAAAAGTAAGAAACTTACTTTCAAACTTGTGGCATTTAAGAAGAAATACTTTTGATTCTCTAATGTCAGCATCATGGCAAGCGGCACATGGTTGATCAGTGAATTGAATCGGGTGATAAAATTACACATGGTTTCATTGGTCTCCTTCTTCATGTGAGTGATTTGTGACAATAACGCAAATGTGTCTTCTGAAGGTTTGTATCTGTCTTCAAATGTAGTCCGTAATGTGGCCCAATTGGTGATGGATCTAGCTGGTAAATTCTAGAACCACTCTATTGCAGGCCCTTGCAAGGCCTCTAGAAAGAGACGTCTGATACCTCCTCATGAGTTATGTCCGGAATGCTTTGAAATAATAATAAATGTAGCTATATGCGCGTCCGTGCTTTGATTTCTGATCCCATCAAATTTTGGGAAATTTTTGTGATTTTTGTGAGGGAGGGGGTTGATTAGATGCGACAGTGCTAGAGGGCCCATGGCGTTCCCCATGGTACAGGAAGATTTATTACCATTTGAAAATAAGGAAAAAGAATGCGAGTAGGGAGTGTGGTTTCACTTAGTGAAAGAGCACTGCAAGTTGATGTCAAGGCACCCTGTGAAATTTGGCTCTGTCATGGAGGTGAGGCACTTCTTGTTGATTGATCTTCTGAGCTCATGATGCGAATTATGCTTTGGAATGATACTGAAATTGTGCCTTCGAAGTAGATAAAAAATTAGATCAACTTCCCCACGAGCTCTTCTGCTACGAGTAAATGGTTCACCCACCAAAGTGTACCCATTCGGATCTACAACAATTTGGAGCAGATTTACAACAATCTCTTTGTTTAACTTGCTGATTTTCTGATTTATCTGGAAAAAATCAGTAGCATGTACCTTTTCAATATTTAATTTTACCCTTTTTATAACAACCGATTGCGGTTTTCTGACAAAGATTTATAAGGATAAAAGTGGGTTAATTTAGTAGGCTGATTTTCGATCTTTGATCCGAATTTTGCAAGGTTTTGAAAATAATATAAAATGTCGAATCTCAAATCTCTCAAGTATACAAGTTTTTGTACAAACTCAACGAACTAAATTTTTTTATCTAGTTCGGATCTATGGATTTTCATAAGGAAATTTTTCAGTTTTGATAACTTATGCAAAAATTTTGATTTTCAACAAAGGGTTAAAATTTGTAATCTGGTAGTGATATTTACAGTCTTTTATTTATTTCCTTAGTTTTATCCCCAATAGAGCCAAAAGCTGTTGGTTAGGCAAGTCATGGGGAAACAAGCCAATAGTGTGCAGGGCATAGCCCCTCTTTGAGACAACAAAGCGAAACTGGATTATTGTTAATCTATCAAGCGTAAATCTGTAAATCTACACTATTCTAACTTCAAGGGGTTTGGGATCTCATCCCAGTAGAGGTAGTTCTAACAACGAACAAAAAGGTAGGAGGGAAGGAATGGAGGAGGGTATATTTGAAGGAAGAAAATAAATGAATTCCAAGACGGAAAGGTAAAAAGGTTTATGCTTTGGGCTGGTTGTAAACAGAGCAAAACTTACTTACATAAACAATTAAAGTAATACTTGATGAACAAATGACAATAGTAGGAATAAATCTAACATAATAAAAACATAGATCTAACTTAAGAAAAATCTGATGCAAATAACACATACGTTCAAAGACAAAGTTTGAATATGTGTATTAATATTTCTTCTGTTGCAAGAAAACACAAAGTCTTTCTCTCCTCACTTCTCTTTTCATACAAAAAATGTTCACACCTTGAATACAACAAGTATTCTAGTATTTATAGAAGGAGAGGAGGAAATAAGACAAAAGCAAACCCACTACTTATAAAATATCTTATAAGATATTTACAAAAGATCTAGAAAATATCTAAAAAGTGAACAGCTTGACTTGGGCAAGTTTTGGATGGAAATATTCCATGGTGCAACATGGATGAGGTCATCGTATATGCCAACAAAACTTTTTAAATATTTTACAAAAACGATCAACGCATCCCGAGTGTAAAAGGGTGCATTTTCCTCGTGTCGACACACCAATTTCTTCCCTTTGTAAAGTGGCGCAACTTTTATCATGTCGACACACAAATTTCTCCCCTTTGTAAAGTGGCACAACTTTTCTCATGTCGACACACAAATTTCTCCCCTTTGTAAAGTGGTGCAAATTTTCTCATGTCGACACACAAATTTCTCCCCTTTGTAAAGTGGCACAACTTTTCTCATGTCGACACACAAATTTCTCCCCTTAAGGATAAGCAAAAAGTGGCTAAGTTCTGAAACAACTTGATTTTTTGAAAGGGAGTTTTGGGCTATTTCAGATGTTGACAAACTTCCTTGGGGCCAAAACAGAATTTTTCTATAGCTACCGCAAACTACCCTTGTCAATTTTGCAGGATAACAGTCCTTCTCTTGAAGTTGTGACATTGATGCAAGTGGCACCTTCCAAGGGTATGCGACTTTTAATTTCTCGATGAGACCATTTCTAGACCCTAGACACGTGGAGGGATGTCACACATTTGGAGACCACATTTTGGGCTTGACCTTTGAATTTGTGCCATTGAGGCACGTTGCCCTTCCGTAGCTTTTCTCTATACTTAGCTGATTTAGGGCCTTGAGTGAACACTGCCTGGTCAGGTTTTGACTACGTGGAGGCTTCGCCGACCCCGATGCTTGGCTCTGAGTCGACTCAAATGTGAAGTCCAAAACTTTGATTCCTTTCTTCAATCTTCTCCTATCAAGCTTTGATCTCCTTTAACGTTGTTCGGCCCCATCTACCGACCTTGCTCCTCCATTATAGAGCTCGCTTGCCCCTCAGATTTTGGATCGATTACGAGCTCGCAGGACCAAGCGACCCTTCCGATTTTCTTCTATGTGAGGTAATTTTTCTAGGGGAGAAATTGGGATAATAGGACCTTCTTGGAAATTCTCGCAAATTCTATTACATTGCACCTTCAAAGAAAAAAAAATATAGAGTTTTTACATTTAAAGTTTTTATTGTTTAATCGATGGAATGGGGCAACGAAAATGGAAAGAGCATTCGAAAACCCAAAATGTGAGGATCATGGGGGATGAAATGAACATCTTTAGACAAGCAAACAACAATGTGAAGAGATCTTGGGTGGAGAGAGGATGAACCAAAAGTGCATGTAAAGATTCGAAAAATGGGTAGAACCTCGTTAAGTGCAAAAATTTATCCCTATCTCATAGATCAAAAATGGTGTACATATAGGAGGTGTTGAGTAACCCCAAAGGTCTTAATCATGACAACTCAAGTAGACAGGGGAGTTAAATTCCTAGAATAGAAAAGTAACTTCCATGATGCATATGACACATCGACGCATAAGGAAATCCCATGATGACCCCTACATGACACGCAAACCTATGATCTCACCTAACTGAGATGAATTTTCTTATTATGTGGATAATTCAATCACACCAACACCCCCCCTTCATCAAAAATTAGGATAAGGTAGCAGGTCAAAAAAGAGAAATGGGTCCCAGCACACAAGCTTGATAAAGTACCCATGCAAAAAAAATAATCCCAAGTATTAAAGGAAAACACGGTGGGAAAAACATCCACCACAAGAGAAAGAAACACTCTCTAATTTAAGAATGATGCCAAGGATGGGTCCCGACCATAGATAATCCCGAAAAGGTACTGTTGTTCCAATTATGCCCCCGGAAAAAATTGATCAAACACGACCCTGCACAAAAGGAAATCTAAGGGTCGGCTCTATCCTGCGAGCTCACATTCAAATCGATACCAAGGAGGTAGGTGAGCTCTATAATAGAAGAGTCGATGAAGGATCAAACAGTTGTCAAAGGAGGTCAAAGGCTCTTAGGAGGAAAATGGGGAAAGGCTCGAAGTTTTGGACTTCACATACTATTTAAAGTGGGCCCAAATCGAGTTAAATACAAGAGGACAAGTTGAAGGTGTAACATGTCTCAATGGTACACCTTCAAAGGTCAAAGCCAAGGTTGGTTCCCCAAACAAGCACGGAGCTTCCACGTGTCCCAAGACCCGACGAGGCGGTGTTCACTCGGGGCTAAAATTGGTTAAGTATGAGAGTGTCGGCGAAGCTTCCACGTGTCTCATCGACGCAACACCAAGGCTGGGTCCAAACAGTGGGTTCGCAAATGAGTGTGGGCTCACCACGTGGTCAAAGTAAAAAAGGGATGGAGCTAGCCATTTAATTTACCAAGTATAAAGAATTGGCGGAAGCCTCCACTTGCCAGCTCGGTGCGGCAACTCCAAAGGTTAAAACTCAAGGGCAAGACTCAAGTGTGCACTGAGCCTCCATGTGTCTAGGATTAGAAATATGACCTCGCCAAACAAAAGGGACACGTGGCCATGTTTTAGGTCAAGGTAGGCTAGTGAACTTATGGAGGAATTTTCACAAAAAAGGGAAAATGTGGGCCGGCGGGCCCAGGATGATTTCTTTTGCTAAGCGGGTCTGTAGGGCTATGGAGCAAATTTTTCCAAAAGTGAATTTTGGGCTTGCGGTGCCACGGAGGATATTTTGCAAAAAGCAAATTTTGGGCTTACGGGGCTGCGAGGGATTTTTCGATTTTGGTGTTTTTTCACATAAGGTGAAAAGTGAATTTTGGGCCGGAGGATTCATTTTGCAAAACTTGTTTTTCCACCATTTTTGTATGGATTTAATTCAAATGATCGAATGAGCATATCTTTCGATCCAGTGACTGAAATCCAACAAATTTGGTACCATTAGAAAGGTCTCGACCTTGTCTACACCATGGAAACTTGAAAATTTAATTTTGGTGAGGTTAGGTGGGTGAAAAATAGGAAAATATCTTCATGCAATTAATATACAATCTGATTGCTCCAACAACTAGATCAAATTTGATTTGATCTTCCGTTCTTCCTTCTTCAACACGCCAAATAGACATAGAGAGGTAGACTTGACAGATTGTGGGTGGATTTGTAGGGGCATTGATGGTTGGTAGTTGAGCTTCCAAATCAGGTTTCCTACCTCTTTTCTTCTCCTCTCTTCACTTCATCTATAAAGGTAAGAGCTTGGCTCATTGTAAAGGGTTGGACATTTTGGTTTTTCTCCCTCCTTCTTCTTTGGTCTGCAGATGAATTCATGGATTCCAAACCTTCTATTAAGACTGTAATGCAATTTTTTTCCACCTTTTGGCCATTTTAATGTTCTGTATCAATTTGTGAAGCAATAATACATGTCTGTGGATTATTTTAACCCTCTCTTATGTTCATTGCAATATTGGTTATCTATGTGTGGTGGTTGTATTACATTTTAATGGTCTATGTTTGATAGTAAAGCCTATGTTCAACATTCATTTGGTGCATCACCTTTGTTAGTTTAGGTTTAATTTCTTGCATCTTCTTAACCCCGTCTCCTTGGCAATTTAGAATAGATTTTATAATAGATCCTTTAAAATTTTTATGTGTGCACCTGAATAGAGGAATATGAACCGAGCTTCATCTAGAGAGCTCTCTCGATTTCAAAGTCCCAAACTTTGAGAGACACTCCATGTTATGTAATCACATTGAGAGTTTGAACCCGTCAAGTTGCAAACATTCGGGGTGTTGTGATTTTGCACTAACAATTTTGGCACACCCAGTGGGGACCAAGAGGTCTTCATTTTTACTACAGCAAGATTGATGTGCACTTGTTGTTAGTTTTCAGGTTGTAAGGAGATTTGAAATTAAACATCTGACAACTCCAAAAGAGGTATATTCCACTTCTTTCAATAGCCCATGCTTGGTAGATTCATGAGAAGGATTCAGACCAGATAAAAACTAGAGAAGAAGGATTGTTTTTCTATCTCCACACTTTCCCAGACAAAGGGAGAAGGGGGAGAAGAGCTCAAAGGTCTCCATCTCCACTAAATAGAACCTTGTCAACACCTCCCCTAGTAGGCCTTTCATTCAATCAACAAGGGTTATTAGGCCAATCATAATGGCACATCCACCACCCAATCCCTATGTCAACTTCACTAGTAGCATCCCACTCGCTCTAAATGCAAAAATACAATTCCAGTTACATTTGAAGAGAATTCCATATTTCACTAGAGAGAACCAGACTACTCCTAGTGACCACATTCAAGACATTGTAAATGTCTATGTGATTCATGAAATCATTGAGATGGACATTGCAGTAAAATTGTTAGCCTCTTCATTTAAGGGTAAATCTTTGCAATGGTTCAGAAGTCTAACAACATGCTCTATTCATAATTGGGACCATTTGTGTAGAGCTCTTCACAATCAATTTGGAGAGAAGGGGGATAACCTTACTCTATTGGAACAAATGATAACAATCAAGAGGGTTTCCTAATCGTAAGTTGACGACTTCAACTTCATATTCCAAGCAGACATGGGATAGGATTCTGGTGGTTGTAAGACCAACAGATGAAGGTGCTTTTCTATACTTTCTTAGAGCATTAAATTCTAATATTTCTATAATGACTCAATCCATGAGAGGTATAACCTTACCGTAGCCTATAAGTTTTCCATTAGAGCTAAAAATTGCTTAATTCGGGATGGTAAACTTTCACGTAGGCCACTTACGCCTCTATATCCAAAACTAGGAGCTCCATTCACTAGTCAAACACTGTGCATTAACTCCCATACCTTCTCCAAGGAATCAGAGTTCAGATGAAGCTTCCACCTCATCTTCTAGCATTTAAAAAGAGCTACAAGAGGTTATGAAACAACTACAAAACCTAGGAAATGAGCTAGTGACTATGAAGAGGTAACAAGCTCAAAGTTCTAGGTGATATCAACCTCAAACTCAGTATCAAGCTAGGCCCCCATACCAGCAAAATAGACCACCACCTCAGTCTGTAAATTAAAATCAAAACCAAGGACATGGATTTTATTTTGTATTTTTTTTAGCAATATTTTTTTTTATGATTTTTTCCGTGAAAGTGGTCTGAAAATATTTAGAAAACGGAGCACTTTCCGTTTGCCCGCCATAACTATATCAAAAAATATTGAAATCAAATATTTTTTTAACGTGTATAGAATTTGTCCACACTTGGGATGGTATAAGTTTTATCATATTTTGATAAGTGAAACAAAAGTTACAGTCTTAAACGTAGACATGAACATTCACGGGAAAAAATGTCTTAAAGACCTATTGTTAGTAAAAAATTATAAAATGATATTTATCTTATTCTATTCACTTTAAAATCAATATTTCTACGAAGCTAAGAGTCTCCCCTACGCGATGGCACCATTTTTGTGAAATGTTTTCAGTTTTTTAGCATGGTTCAAGTCTTTGGAAGAGCATATTTGAGGTTTTTTGACCTTTTACACTTCATAATGACCTTCCATAGCTTTGGTTGGGGAAAAACAAAGATTTTCCGAGGCTTAGGTTCAGCAGATAGATCCGCGATCGCAGTTTATAAAGCACGATCATTTTTTTTAACACAAACCGTGAGCGCGCTTTATAAACCACATCATGGTTTATAAAGCACGCGCTCATTGTAGTTCATAAATCATATTTACACACATCCCAATGTCTGAATTACCATGTGATTTTTACTCTCTGACCTTACCGTATGAATTATTGTGAAATTCTATCTTTTTCTACACATTTTTCTTATCACCGGAAGCAAAACATCATGGGAGACAAAAATGAATTAAAAAAGGAAGTCATTAAGTAAAAAAACACCAAATGAATTAGAGCCTAGAAAAATTCAAAATGATGAGTGAATGTAGAAACTTCGTGAATCAAGAAGAGGTTCATCTTCAACCCCAACTATTGTAAGCAATGAAGAACCAGGTAATGTTTCTACTGTCAATGTTGAAGTTGAATTAAATACTCATGATGAAGATGTTTTTACTCTCAATGTTGAACAAGAATTAAATACTCATGATGTAGAAAATGTTGACATTGAAGGAGAAAATGAAAATGTGAATAAGGAAATTCATGTTGAAACTGTAGACAAGGAAAATTTGACAAAAACACCTCCTAGGATTTTACGTAAGAAACCTAATTTTTTTATTGAAATTGATGAAAACATTTTGAAACCAATGTCTAAAAACTTTCTGAATGAAAAATCAGAAGAAAAGCCACTGAAATTTGGGATAATCATTTTGAAATTTTAAATGATTCCCAAAGATGTCAGTTGTTGGTTAGTTTGATGAAATTGATTAAAATGAGACCTACATTAAACACCTTAGGATTGACAACATCTAATATACATGGTCAAACCTCTACAATTGTTGAAAACCTTCATGATGTATATCACACTATTGGTGTCAAGAGATGCACTAGGGATAGTAATATTGTGCGTCGTGTACTTGCTACTAGTGTTGTAAGTGAATCAATAAAAAAACAACGTTTGATTACGCAAACAAGTCAAATGTTGCAAGTTAATCGAAAAAATCTAATGAAAGCAATTGAAAGATGTAATATCCTTCAATCACTCAATAATGCCGATTTTTGGGCATTTTCTGCTAGAGCACCACGTAAGGAAAAAATAATTCTGATGCTATAAGAGAAGTTGTTATTAAATTTTGGCATGATAACACTAGAGTTTCACCTAATACAAGAGATGTTATAAAATGGAGAGTTGGTTCTACTAATCGTGAACCACATCCAAAGCATTTCTTAGATATGACTCAAACTCAATTTTTCATAAGTTTGAACAAGAGCATCTAGAAATTAAAATTAGTCAACATTTTTTTGAAATGTTGAAACCATTCTATGTGAAAATCAACCACGCTCGCACCACTTGTTGTTATAGGCAACATGTTGAATTTGCGATGCATTATGCTAAATTTTTACGTATTCATTCTAATTTTCATTCTGAAACTATGTTATCGAATGTGGTGTTCAAGTTCCACCAATATCTTCCAGGGATTTCATTCCTACTATATTTTGTGAAAAAAAGTTGGACAATTTTTTTATAGTCGGATTGTTTAGATGGAAGTTGTAGTACATGTGGCGGATTACCTAAATTGGAAAGTTGCATCCATGAGAAAATTGAAGGTATAATAGGACATAATTTAGTTGAGTTTGATAAATATAAATTAGTTACATACCAGTTGAAAGATGGAAAAGAGTCTAAACGGTGTGAGCTAGTTACAAAACAAATGCCCGTTTTCCAATTTTTGAGAAAATTTAAGGATGAAATTGTTTATGAGTATGCGAGGCATACACATAGAGCTCGATGGTTGGATGAATAGTTCAAGATATGCAAAGACACATTTCCTATTGGTACTATTGTTTCAAATGGTCGATTTTACAGATAATTACACATTAACCACAAATGAAGGTTCAATCGCAATATTACAACTCAAGTACAAGTTGCCATTTTTGTGCATATAACATTTCTACATTTCCGATAGAGATAGAGAATGATCAAAAAATTTAAGAGAGTACCACTTTTATATCAGTGATGATCGTACTCATTCTACTGAATTTGTGCAAGGGTGTTTCCAGTTATATTATGGAAACTTGTCTAATAGGGACATCCACTTCAAACAACATTATATATGGTCAGATAATTACACGTCTCAGTTTAAGAATGCTCAAATGTTTTATTGGATGAGAAGAGTGCACGTCAAGATGGGTGTGCAACATATTTGGAGTTTCACTGAGGCTGGACATGGAAAAGGAGAGCATGACGGTGTAGGGGCATGTGTGAAAAGAGCTCTTGCAAGAGAAGAGTTGAAGTACAAAGATGGTGCTAAATTAAAAGATGTAAAGAGCATAGTGGAATGGTGTACTGACAACATGGCCCGAGGTTCTCAAGAAAATTCCACAGTTCACAAATATTTTTGGTTGATAGAGGAACAAAAAATTGCTAACTACGAGGATTGTATGACACTCACTGGGTCTAGTGATATGCACTCATTTTGAAGCTTCAGACGTTACTTCGTGGGCCGTATGGACAAGAAAGTTGACATGTTTTTGTGCATCTTGTATCGAATTTTTCACTACTGAGTGTGATTCACAAGAATGGGTGGAAGGATGGATTTGTAGGCCTCTAACTCCGCTTCCTAGTTATCAACCTCCACAAGCATTATGACTTGTTTCTGCAGATGAAGTTGCAACATCCAAGGACTTTGACAAATTTTTTTTTTGGTGCGACAAGGTATTTATGGTTATTTATTTAATTTTTGTATTGAGTTATGTCCATTGAAATTTTAATATGTAATTTAAATTTGAGTTGTTCAACATTTATTTTTGTAGGACATGTGTTTGTAGTAATTGCGATAAAAGACAATGAAGAAGGAACAAACTATTTCTTATGTCATTGCATCGAGGAAAGAAAGAAGTTGACTTCTCCTATTATAGATGGCAAAGATATTGAGTATCCTACAGGGTCAGTGGTAGTTACTGGAACTTGGCTTCGACGGTATCCATTAAAAAACTCCTCTGTTTGGGTGTTTGAAGACTTTGAGACACACAAGAAAATACTCTTATATTCACATCTAGTTCTAGTGACAAATATTCAGCTATATAGATATTGAGGAAGGCCTAATAATAAGATTCTTTGGAAGGTTTGAGAGTCAGATCATGAAGCAATCTTGTTTGCTATTCAAAGTAGATCCGATCCTGATGGTTCATTGGAATGAATTTACAATGCTCATGTCTGGTATATATAATTTCTTTTCAATATATATATAAATTTGTTAGTTTTAAAGATCTAGATTTAAGTTTGAATATATTTTATTTTAAATTTGTGTATTTTGTATATATAGATAGTATATGGTTTTGATTTGAAACTTAAATTTCTTTTCACTAACACTTTTATGTTTAGGTTAGTGGTGCCAAAAAAAAGCTTCCACCTTCACGTGGTTAGCACTTATTAGGAGAGAATTTTAAATTCTCAAAAAGTTGTGAATTTTGAGCTAAGAGAAGCTTTCATTGTTTGAAAAAGTTGTAAATTTTGAAAAAGTTGTAAATTTTGAAAAAGTTGTAAATTTTGAAAAATTTTGTAAATTTTTTTGAAAATGTTGTTTTGAAATTTTGAAAAAGTTGTAAATTTTGACAAAGTTGTAAATTTTGAAAATGTTGTAAATTTTGAAAATGACTCCTCCCCAAGTGTTTACAAGACCATACCTACGCGTGTGCACCGATCTGGGAAGGAAAAATCTGAGAGAGGATATTGTAGAGGGTCCCTACTGAGGTGTTGGATCAGATGAGACGTCTCTAGGTGCCACGGAGTCCGAGTAGTCACCCGTCGAAGTTGAATGATATTTTGGTCTCGGGGCTCTCAAGGACTACGCCCGAACAAAAGTAGCCTCAAGCAACGACCTTGTCACACACAACACACAAAACACCCTCCTCTAGCGTTCACTCTGCACCCCATGTGTTCAACATAGTCGGTTCGTGCCACAACCCACCGTTTGCAAAATATAGTGTTTGACAACCAATCACTGGCTCCAACTGCACTATTTCACGCGTTTGCAAACAATAGGGCAGTGAGAGCACCGAAATGAGAAGGAAAAAACTGAGAGAGGCTTTTGTAGAGGGTCCCTATGCCAAGGTTTTGGATTAGATGAGGCATCTCTAGGTGCCACGGAGTCTGAGTAGTCACCCGTCGAAGTTGAACGATATTTTGGTCTCAGGGCTCTTAAGGGACTACCCCGAACAAGTAGCTCTTGAAGCAATGACCTTGTCACACACCAAAAAACACCTCCTCTAGCATTCACCTAGCCACCTGGACATGTTAGGCATAGTCGATTTGGTGCCACGACCCACCGTTTGCAAAATATAGCATTTGACAACCAATCACTGGCTCCAACTGCACTATTTCACGCGTTTACAAACAATAGGGCAGCGAGAGCACCGAAATGAGAAGGAAAAAACCAAGAGAGGCTTTTGTAGAGGGTCCCTACGCTAAGGTTTTGGATTAGATGAGGCATCTCTAGGTGCCACGGAGTCTAAGTAGTCACCTGTCGAAGTTGAACGATATTTTGGTCTCAGGGCTCTTAAGGGACTACGCCCGAACGAAGTAGCCTCGGAAGCAATGACCTTGTCACGCACCAAAACACCACCTCCTCTAGTGTTCACCTAGCCACCTAGACATGCTTGGCGTAGTTTGGTTTGGTGCCATGACCAACCGTTTGCAAAATATAGCATTTGACAACCTTACACTGGCTCCAACTACACTATTTCACGCGTTTGCAAACAATAGGGCAATGAGAGCACCAAAATGAGAAGGAAAAAACCGAGAGAGGCTTTTGTAGAGGGTCCCTTTGCGGAGGTTTCAAATTAGATGAGCATCTCTAGGTGCCACGAGTCCGAGTAGTCACCCGTCAAAGTTGAATGATATTTTGGTCTCAGGGCTCTTAAGGGACTATGCCCAAACGAAGTAGCCTGGAAGCAACGACCTTGTCACGCACCAAAACACCACCTCCTCTAGCATTCACCTAGCCACCTGGATGTGCCAGCACAGTCGGTTTGGTGCCATGACCCACCGTTTGTAAAATATAGCGTTTAAAACCAATCACCGGCTCCAACGACACTATTTCACACGTTTGCAAACAATAGGGCAGGAGCGAGAGAGCCCGAAATGAGAAGGAAAAAAATGATAGAGGATTTTGTAGAGGTCCTTGAACCGAGGTGTCGATCGATGAGCCATCTCTAGGTGCCACGAGTCCAAGTAGTCACCGTCAAGTTGAATGATATTTTGGTCTCAGGGCTCTTAAGGGACTACGCCCAAACGAAGTAGCCCGGAAGCAACAACCTTGTCGTGCACCAAAACACCACCTCCTCTAGCATTCACCTAGCCACCAAACATGCTGGATATTCGGTTTGGTGCCACGACCCACCATTTGCAAAATATAGTGTTTGACAACCAATCACTGGCTCCAACTACACTATTTCACGCATTTACAAACAATAGGGCAGTGAGAGCACCGAAATGAGAAGGAAAAAACTGAGAGAGGCTTTTTTAGAGGGTCCCTACGCCGAGGTGTCGGATCAGATGAGCCATCTCTAGGTGCCACAGAGTCCGAGTAGTCACCCATCGAAGTTGAATGATATTTTGGTCTCAGGGCTCTTAAGGGACTACGCCTGAACGAAGTAGCCCAGAAGCAATGACCTTGTCACGCACCAAAAACCACCTCCTCTAGCATTCACCTAGCCACCCATGACATGTACCAGCATAGTTGGTTGGTGCCATGACCCACCATTTGCAAAATATAGCATTTGACAACCAATCACTGGCTCCAACTGCACTATTTCACGCGTTTGCAAACAATAGGGCAACGAGAGCACCGAAATGAGAAGGAAAAAACCAAGAGAGGATTTTGTAGAGGGTCCCTACACTTGAGGTGTTGGATCAGACAGGCATCTCTAGGTGCCACGGAGTCCGAGTAGTCACCCGTCGAAGTTGAATGATATTTTGGTCTCAGGGCTCTTAAGGGACTACGCCCCAATGAAAGTAGCCCGGAAGCAATGACCTTGTCACGCACTAAAACACCACCTCCTCTAGCATTCACCTAGCCACCCAAATGTCTGTGTAGCAGTTGGTTTGGTGCCACGACCCACCGTTTGCAAAATATAGCATTTGACAACCAATCACTGGCTCCAACTGCACTATTTCACTGCGTTTGCAAACAATAGGGCAGCGAGAGCACCAAAATGAGAAGGAAAAAACCAAGAGAGGATTTTGTATAGGGTCCCTATGCTAAGGTGTTGGATTAGATGAGCCATCTCTAGGTGCCACGGAGTCCGAGTAGTCACCCATCAAAGTTGAATGATATTTTGGTCTCAGGGCTCTTAAGGGACTACGCCCGAACGAAGTAGCCCGGAAGCAATGACCTTGTCGCACACCAAAACACCACCTCCTCTAGTATTCACCACAGCCACCTAGACATGTTCGCGTAGTCATTTGGTGCCACGACCCACCATTTGCAAAATATAGCGTTTGAAAACCTTAATCACTTGCTCCAACTGCACTATTTCACACGTTTGCAAACAATAGGGCAATGAGAGCACCAAAATGAGAAGGAAAAAACTGAGAGAGGCTTTTGTAGAGGGTCCCTACATTGAGGTTTCGATTAGATGAGCCATCTCTAGGTGCCACGGAGTCCGAGTAGTCACCCATCGAAGTTGAACGATATTTTGGTCTCAGGGCTCTTAAGGGACTACGCCCGAACGAAGTAGCCGAAGCAACGACCTTGTCGCGTACAAAAAAACCACCTCCTCTAGTGTTCACCTAGCCACCCGGACATGCTGGTGTAGTCGGTTTGGTGCCATGACCCACCGTTTGCAAAATATAGCATTTGACAACCAATCACTGGCTCCAACTGCACTATTTCACACATTTGCAAACAATAGGGCAGCGAGAGCACCGAAATGAGAAGGAAAAAATTGAGAGAGGCTTTTATAGAGGGTCCCTACACCGAGGTGTTGGATCAGATGAGCCATCTCTAGGTGCCACGAGTCCGAGTAGTCACTCGTCGAAGTTGAACGATATTTTGGTCTCAGGGCTCTTAAGGGACTACGCCCGAACGAAGTAGCCCGAAGCAACCAACGACCTTGTCATGCACCAAAACACCACCTCCTCTAGTTTTCACCTAGCCACCTGATGTGCCAGCGCAGTCGGTTTTTGGTGCCACGACCCACCATTTGCAAAATATAGTGTTTGACAACAATCACTGGCTCCAACTACACTATTTCACATGTTTGCAAACAATAGGGCAGCGAGAGCACCGAAATGAGAAGAAAAAAAAAAAAGCCGAGAGGCTTTTGTAGAGGGTCCCTATGCCAGGTTTTAGATTAGATGAGTTATCTCTAGGTGCCAGAGTCCGAGTAGTCACCCGTCATTGTTGAAAGATATTTTGGTCTCAGGGCTTAAGGGACTACGCCCGAACGAAGTAGCCCGGAAGCAATGACCTTGTTGCGCACCAAAACACCACCTCCTCTAGCATTCACCTAGCCACCTAGATGTGCCGGCGTAGTCGGTTTGGTGCCACGACCCACCGTTTGCAAAATATAGCATTTGACAACCAATCACTTGCTCCAACTACACTATTTCACACGTTTGCAAACAATAGGGCAGCGAGAGCACCGAAATGAGAAGGAAAAAACCGAGAGAGGCTTTTGTAGAGGGTCCCTACACTGAGGTGTTGGATTAGATGAGGCATCTCTAGGTGCCACGGAGTCCGAGTAGTCACCCGTCGAAGTTGAACATATTTTGGTCTCGGGAATCTTAAGGGACTACGCCCGAACAAAGTAGCCCGCAATGACCTTGTCGCGCACACCAAACACCACCTCCTCTAGCATTCACCTAGCCACCTGAAAATGTGCAATTGTCATTTTGGTGCCATGACCACCATTTTGCAAAAATATAGCGTTTGACAACCTCACACTGGCTCAAACTACACTATTTCACACGTTTGCAAACAATAGGGCAGCGAGAGCACCGAAATGAGAAGGAAAAAATTGAGAGAGAAGCTTTTGTAGAGGGTCCCTATGCTGAGGTGTTTAGATCAGATGAGGCATCTCTAGGTGCCACGGAGTCCGAGTAGTCACCCGTCGAAGTTGAACGATATTTTGGTCTCAGGGCTCTTAAGGGACTACGCCCGAACGAAGTAGCTTGAAGCAACGACCTTGTCACACACCAAAACACCACCTCCTCTAGTGTTCACCTAGCCACCACTGACATGCGATGCGTAATTGGTTTGGTGCCATGACCCACCCACACGTTTGCAAAATATAGCGTTTGATAACCAATCACTGGCTCAAACTGCACTATTTTCACGCGTTTGCAAACAATAGGGCAGCGAGAGCACCAAAATGAGAAGGAAAAAACTAAGAGAGGCTTTTGTAGAGGGTCCCTATGCTTGAGGTGTTGGATCAGATGAGCCATCTCTAGGTGCCACGGAGTCTGAGTAGTCACCCGTCGAAGTTGAATGATATTTTGGTCTCAGGGCTCTTAAGGGACTACGCCCGAATGAAGTAGCCCGAAGCAACAACCTTGTCGCACACCAAAACACCACCTCCTCTAGTGTTCACCTAGCCACCCAAGACATGTCCGGCGTAGTCGTTTGGTGCCGACCCACCATTTGTAAAATATAGTGTTTGACAACCAATCACTTGGCTCCAAACTGCACTATTTCACACATTTACAAACAATAGGAGCGAGAGACCAAATGAGAAGGAAAAAACGAGAGAGATTTTTAGAGGGTCCCTACACCAGGGTGTTAGATCGATGAGAAGCCATCTCTAGGTGCCATGGAGTCCGAGTAGTCACCCGTCAAAGTTGAACGATATTTTGGTCTCAGGGCTCTTAAGGGACTACGCCCGAACGAAGTAGCCGAAGCAACGACCTTATCGTCACACACCAAAACAACACCTCCTCTAGCATTCACCTAGCCACCTAGATGTGTCGGCATAGTTGGTTCGGTGCCACGACCCACCGTTTGTAAAATATAGCGTTTGACAACCAATCACTGGCTCCAACTGCACTATTTCGTGTGTTTGCAAACAATAGGGCAGCGAGAGCACCAAAATGAGAAGAAAAAAACCAAGAGAGGCTTTTGTAGAGGGTCCCTACGCCAAGGTGTTGGATCAAGACGAGCCATCTCTAGGTGCCACGGAGTCCGAGTAGTCACCGTCGAAGTTGAATGATATTTTGGTCTCAGGGCTCTTAAGGGACTACGCCCGAACGAAGTAGCCCGAAAGCAACGACCTTGTCGCACACCAAAACACCACCTCCTCTAGCATTCACCTAGCCACCCGGATGTCGCACATAGTCGGTTTGGTGCCACGACCCACCATTTGCAAAATATAGCGTTTGACAACCAATCACTTGCTCCAACTGCACTATTTCACGCGTTTGCAAACAATAGGGCAACGAGAGCACCAAAATGAGAAGGAAAAAAATGAGAGAGGATTTTTTAGAGGGTCCCTACACTGAGGTGTTGGATCAGATGAGCCATCTCTAGGTGCCATGGAGTCCGAGTAGTCACCCATCAAAGTTGAACGATATTTTGGTCTCAGGGCTCTTAAGGGACTACGCCGAACGAAGTAGCCCGGAAGCAAATGACCTTGTCACGCACCAAAAAACACCACCTCCTCTAGTGTTCACCTAGCCACCTAGATGTGCCGATGCAGTCGGTTTGGTGCCCATGACCCACCGTTTGCAAAATATAGCATTTGACAACCTTACACTGGCTCCAACTGCACTATTTCACGCGTTTGCAAACAATAGGGCAGCGAGAGCACCAAAATGAGAAGGAAAAAACCGAGAGAGGATTTTGTAGAGGGTCCCTACACTGAGGTGTTAGATCGACAAGGCATCTCTAGGTGCCACGAGTTCGAGTAGTCACCCGTCGAAGTTGAATGATATTTTTGTCTCAGGGCTCTTAAGGGACTACGCCCGAATGAAGTAGCTCGGAAGCAACGACCTTGTCACGCACCAAAACACCACCTCCTCTAGCATTCACCTAGCCACTGGATGTGCCAGTGTAGTCAGTTTGGTGCCATGACCCACCGTTTATAAAATATAGCATTTGACAACCAATCACTACTCTCCAACTCACACTATTTTCACGCATTTGCAAACAATAGGGCAGCGAGAGCACCGAAATGAGAAGGAAAAAATTGAGAGAGCTTTTTTATAGAGGGTCCCTACACCGAGGTTTTGGATTAGATGAGTCATCTCTAGGTGCCACGAGTCCGAGTAGTCACCCGTCGAAGTTGAACGATATTTTGGTCTCATGGCTCTTAAGGGACTACGCCCGAATGAAGTAGCCCGGAAGCAACGACCTTGTCATGCACACCAAAACACCACCTCCTCTAGCATTCACCTACCACCCATAACATGCTAAAGGATAGTCGATCGTTGGTGCCATACCCACCGTTTGCAAAATATAGCATTTGACAACCAATCATCGGCTCCAATCGCACTATTTTCGCGCATTTTGCAAACAATAGGGCAACGAGAGCACCGAAATGAGAAGGAAAAAAATGAGAGAGATTTTTTGTAGAGGGTCCCTACACTTTGGGTTTCAGATCGACGAGGCATCTCTACTAGGTGCCACATGTAGTCGAGTAGTCACCCATCAAGTTGAACGATATTTTGGTCTCGGGGCTCTTAAGGGACTACGCCCCGAACGAAGTAGTAGCCCGGAAGCAACATGACCTTGTCGCGCACACTTTTGAAAACCACCTCCTCTAGCATTCACCTAGCCACCCGATGTGCTGCATAGTTAGTTTTGGTGCCACGACCCACCATTTGCAAAATATAGCATTTGACAACCAATCATTGGCTCCAAACACTACACTATTTCACGCATTTTGCAAACAATAGGGGACAACGAGCAGCACCAAAATGAGAAGGAAAAAACCGAGAGAGGCTTTTTTAAAGGGTCCCTATGCCAAGGTGTCGGATCAGATGAGCCATCTCTAGGTGCCACGGAGTCCGAGTAGTCACTCGTCGAAGTTGAACGATATTTTGGTCTCAGGGCTCTTAAGGGACTACGCCTAAACGAAGTAGCCCGGAAGCAACGACCTTGTCACGCACCAAAACACCACCTCCTCTAGCATTCACCTAGCCACTCAGATATGCCGATAGTCGGTTCGGTGCCACGACCCACCGTTTGCAAAATATAGCGTTTGAAACCAATCACTAGCTCCAACTACACTATTTTACATGTTTTCAAACAATAGGGCAGCGAGAGCACCGAAATGAGAAGGAAAAAACTGAGAGAGATTTTTTGTAGAGGGTCCCTACACCAAGGTGTTAGATTAGATGAGCCATCTCTAGGTGCCACGGAGTCCGAGTAGTCACCGTCGAAGTTGAATGATATTTTGGTCTCAGGGCTCTTAAGGGACTACGCCCAAACGAAGTAGCCCGAAAGCAACGACCTTGTCACGCACCAAAACACCACCTCCTCTAGCGTTCACCTAGCCACCCGGATGTGTGACATAGTCGGTTTGGTGCCATGACCCACCATTTGTAAAATATAGCATTTGATAACCAATCACTGGCTCCAACTACACTATTTCACATGTTTGCAAAACAATAGGGCAGCGAGAGCACCAAAATGAGAAGGAAAAAACTAAGAGAGGATTTTGTAGAGGGTCCCTACACCAGGTGTCAGATTAGATGAGCCATCTCTAGGTGCCACGGAGTCTGAGTAGTCACCCGTCGAAGTTGAACGATATTTTGGTCTCAGGGCTCTTAAGGGACTACGCCCGAAATGAAGTAGCCGAAGCAACGACCTTGTCATGCACCAAAACACCACCTCCTCTAGTATTCACCTAGCCACCCAAATGTGTGCCAAAGCACAGTTCGGTTGGTGCCACGACCCACCATTTACAAAATATAGCGTTTGACAACCAATCACTGGCTCCAACTGCACTATTTCTATTTCACGTTTTTGCAAACAATAGGGCAGCGAGAGCACCAAATGAGAAGGAAAAAACCGAGAGAGGCTTTTTGTAGAGGGTCCCTACACCAAGGTGTCAGATCAGATGAGCCATCTCTAGGTGCCACGGAGTTTGAGTAGTCACCCGTCGAAGTTGAACGATATTTTGGTCTCAGGGCTCTTAAGGGACTACGCCCAAACGAAGTAGCCGGAAGCAACGACCTTGTCGCGCACCAAACACCACCTCCTCTAGCATTCACCTAGCCACCTAGATGTGCTAGATGTATTGGTTTGGTGCCATGACGTCTTAAGGCATGACTTCTCACTCCTCACCTCCGTTCATTTCCTAGGACTCAAAACATTCAATGTCACTTGTTTACCTTCCATCTCTCTTGTTCTCTTTGGACTTTCCTCTGTCCTCTTAGACCTACTTCATCACTTGTCCTTGCTTTTCTCTCTTGAGCTATGTTGTTGTGGTGATCTCTCTCCATCCTCTGCTGCCCCAGCTATGTGCTTACATGCTCATTATTTTTGCATTGTAATAGGATTCTTCATCACAGATCACTAGACACAAAATTAGGAGTATAAGTAAATCATCAAACAATTAAGGGAACACATGTGTGAGGACCTTTTATTCATAAGTGCCATCATTGATTGCATGAGATTAATCATCTCTACCTCAAATTGAAGCAATGTCTCCCATCTGAAACTTCAACCCCCCAGTCCAACAAGCAAGATCAAGCATTCATACTGCAAAGAAGGACATGTGACCATTGGGTGAGCATGATCCTTGAAAAAGGGAACATGATCTATTTCCTGAGATTATCTCTTTGTTTAGATTGTTCTTGGTCATATTTTTGAAAATCAATAGGAATAGAGTTGAGATCAAGAAAGAGAAATTCCATTGGGAAAATAATCTCCCATTTGCGAGTGAGATGAATAATTTTGATTCTCATTCCTTGGTGAGCTCAGGTGTGTTTTCATCTGACTCAGAGAACTTGTATGACATTTTGTCCCATACCATCACCTAGAGGTTTGATGCTCTAAAAGAAGCCATTTCTGATTTTGAATCCCATGAGGAGAATGTATCAAAATTTTTGGAAGATCTTGGCACAAGAATGCATGAGCTTGGTACTCCTCTCAGGGAGAATAATTCCACATGAAGAATCTTCAGGATTCAAATTTTAAGAATTGGTTCAGGAAAATATTTGTGACCCTTTCCTTCAATAGTCAATACTTTAGTTCAGCCCTTGTAGAGATCATAGGTTATATCTCTAGAATCCTATGAAGAGTTAAATGAAAAATATTTTAGTCAATGTGGAAATATCAATGCCATTCCTGAGAATTGACTCAACACATTGGAGCATGTGAACATCTTGGAAGATGAGAAAGTTTCATTTGTAGTTTCCAGATTCAACAAGATGGTCTATGGAAAAGCCTCATCATTCAAGATCTTCCGTGGAGGAAGACATGAGTTGATTCTTCATTAGAGGAGGATTCTTCATGCGATGGGTGGAACCTAAGAATACTAATAAGGGCTTACTGTCAAATTTTTACCCTTTTCAACTTGGGACATCAGAATGCACCACCACATGAAATCTCTCCCTTTCGTCACTTAAGGCTTGTAACATTCTCACTAGGTATTCAATTCCTCAACACCCCAACTTGATTATGTTTCCCCCTCTCATGAATACTTAACCCCTTCTCACATTATCACCCCTTTAAGTCCCTTTGTCACTTAAGGCTTGTAACCCTACCCTGTCATGCCATGTAACCCGAGTTAATCCAGAATGGTCAAGGATGAGTTAGAAGGTGAGTTAGCTAGGTTAATGTTAAGAGGTGAGTATAAACATACACTTAGCCATTTTTTAATCCCTTTTTAATATTTCCTTTTCCTTCATTGCTGCTAGTATTTAGTTATGCTACTAAATTTTCAAGAAACCCTATTGCAAAAATCACATTTTTGCTCATATCTCCTTCATTTTTGCTCCATTTCCCCTGCAATTTTGCCCATAACTTCTACTCATGAACTCCTTGAAGATGATCTAAAAATATTTTCCATTGGTACCCTAATTTTTTATAGCATCCCATTTAAAATTTCAGAGAAAAAACTTGCCTTTTTAGATCCTTGCAATTCTAGAGATCGAAAACACTTGAAATTTGAAGCAGGAAACCATATGAAAATACCTAATCTAATGAAAAAATTTCATCTCAATCCAAATACAAGAAGACATGATTAAATATTTAAATCAAACATGTACATATCAGAGAACTAATTTAAATGGTTATGAAAACATACATAGAAGGATATCATACATGCAATGAAATCAAATCAAACATATATAGTTCAGATTTATCATTATGAAAACCAACACACATGGATATATAAGAATAAAAAAAAGTGTGCTCCAGATGCACGTCTCTGAAAATATATACATAAGTTCATAATGTATGTGTACATCTCGAACTAAGTGTGTCATAATGTACATATGGGACCACATGCGGTCAAAAGGCTATATATATACAATGGACTATATGAAGAAACATGTTCACTAGGACCAGATGGCCCATATATATATATATCTATGTACATCCAGGTGGACTATGAATCTACTCATGAAACATCTTCCCTCTCTTCGCCCTGCTAGAAGTAGCACGTCCACGACTTGGGGATGTAGTGGAGGGAGATGCCACTACGGATTTCATCCGTGTGGTCCTAGGTGTCTCTAAGCATGCCTGCAACCTAACCTACACATTCATAAACAACAAGTTTTTAACACCCAAAATTTTAAAATACATTCAAAATTTAGAAACTTGTACAATTTAGTTAAAATGCATGTGAAATCTTACCGCAATGTCATGATCCCTATCAATTTGTTGTTGATGCATCATAGGGACAATAATAGACTCACGAGGGGTAAGCTACATACAAATAATTAATTTTCAAATTAAATATTTCACATATACATACAAAATTTGATATTGTAGATTTAAGTAATAAGAAATAATGAACCTCCAAAATTTAACAAATTTGAAAAATTGTACCTCAGTTAGTGGATCTGCAGATGCTATGGCAGTATCTACAGCAGCCTCCACAGTCTGCATATATGGAGGAGTCTCTCTAGCAGTCATAAGCTATACAAAAAACATGTACAAATCAATATTAAAATCTACATGACTGTGCACCACATAACAGAGGTCCAAAGCATGTAATCCACGTGAACTTCCAGTAATTAGAAACAAAGTGTAAAGAGATTTACTAACCTGCGTAAAACTCATGTGAGGCATGCCAGTAGCCTCAGTTCCCAGAGCAGATGATGACCCGTCAGGCTCCTGTGTATAAAAGAGAAACATATTAATATGTACAACATACACGTGAAACATTATAATAATAATCTAGTGCAATCAAATGAAATTAAAAATGTAAGTTTGTACAACTTGAAACTTACATTTGAAACACACCCAGCTGATAGTAGCTAGCATGTCGATGCCGGATGTTTCCTTCATCGGCTCTTGCTATTTAAAATAAAATAAAAAATTAGTTTTTTACATGTATGTACATGACGTACAATCAAATATATATATATATATATATATATATATAATATCTCAAACATGTGAATTAAACTATTATATATATATATATATATATATTATTTATATTTATTTGAAATTTACCTATGAAAGACCAATATCAGTGGCACCAGTTCCAAAAACATTCCCCAACATCTCATCTATAGAAAAGAAATCATGTGAACCAGCAAATGATGTCTCACCCACAGTGCATACGGCACCACATGATCCACAGTGGTGTGGTGTGCTAGAACTAGCACCTCCACCAACATCACCAGATGTAATCTGGTCACTATGTTGGGTCAGAGTGTCAGTGAGCTCCCTCAATGCATGCAATGTATCAATCTCCACAACCTCCTTCACTGTAGGAGGGATAACTGAAGGCAAGTGGGGTTTTGGGGCATGGGGGATCCTAGGTTGACCTATGCGTGCACCAGGTCTACTCTATGCAGAGCCACCTCCTCGACCAAAAAAGTCAAAAAAGTCAAAATAATTCGGGACCTCATTGAGCACGAACTCACAATATAATTTCTTCAAAAAATAAAGAGGAACCTCATTGTTGTTGCATGGTGGATAATCAAAAACCATCCACCATCGGTCCCAAAAAAATTTTTTTGATTCGGTCATCGTGGCACCAATGGATTGGGAACCATTTGCAAGTAATCTGGGGGGGCATTGGTTCTAGGGTCGGTAAATAATGCACAAATGAGGTCTTTTCCAATTTTTTTGTCTTTTACGGCCGCATGGGATAGTTTATCCATACCACCACCTACAGTCACCTCTAAAGGTATTCCATCTATGTATTTGGTTGGTTGCGGACTCGACTTCGCCAATCAATGTTTGCAATGTATTGGCTAAAGTCATGCGGGATGGATTTGTAGCATGATTTTGTCTTATAGTCTGAATTAGGTTCTCAATGACAATTTTATTTTCTCGGATTCTTCCAATGATATTATCTTGTGTTCCTATTGGCTATGGTGGGGACAGAAGGAGCCACAGGAGGCGGATCTATGTTTGGAGGAGGGTTTTGGAATGTTTGGAGGGTTTTGAGGAATGTTCGGTGGGTTTTGAGGAATGTTTTGACGGTTTGCATGATTTCGAGCTTGCCGACCAACTGATAAAACAAGAAAATTGTATACATAAACAAACATTTCAAAAAACCCATGAAAATACAAAAAAAAACCTAAAATGCAAAAAAATGATTAAAATCGGGGGCTTACCTCCTCGTCTTGGTGGCATGGTTGAATCTATCACTATCCAAAAGTTTGATGAGCAATTTTGAGGTGGTATTCAAAAAAATGTCTCACGTTTGAAATGAAAAATGGGGAAAATAAGGAGTTACTAATTTTTGGAAAATAATCATCGTGGTTTTAGTTTGAAATGAACCTAAAACCCGTAGAAAGAGGCACTTCCAGGATGAGACCATGCTTTCAATTGGTAGTGAAGACTTTTATGGTATGAATCAAGAACTTGCTCATAGTGTGGTAGTAAATACATGGTCCAAGAAGAGGAATATTGGAGAGGGTAAATCCTCCAATTCAAATGGTCCATAGCCCTCTATTTCCCATAAAGTGCAACTCCCAATGTGCAGAGTCAACCCAAGCCACCTTCAAGACCCACTTAGGTACATGTTGTAATGAACCATGTGCAAGAGAGGAGTGTGCAAGGAAAGGGGTAGAAAAAAGATAGCTCATTCCCATTAAACATCATTTAACAAATGAAGAAAACAAATGTAAACATATCAATCTGTGATTTGTTGGCTATCCTAGGACAAAGAGACTTGTTGTAGGCTACTATGGCCAATTGGTCAACTTCAAATCAGCTCCCCAATCAACAAGAGAAAGTGATTACCAATGCATCTCAACCTAAAGGAAACCATGGAGGACAACAAGGTGTTATGAATTATATAATTCCCAAACACACGTTCAATGAATTTTAATAATTGTTCTAATTGTTCTTGCCCAAACAATAAAGTTTGGAACACACAATTTCCTTTTAAAACTAATGTTCCTGTTCACATATTTGCAATATGGAACACACATTCGATGCCATTCAATCTTATAACGATTCTATATCTTTGCTTGTAAATGACTCGAAGAACTACCGATCTCCCATTTTCATGGCTCGGAGTTTCAACGATCTCTCATTTCATGACTCGGCAACTACCGATCCTTCATGTTCATTCATGCATAGTATAATATATATACAAGGTTCTCTTAACCGTTTCGGTTATCGAAGTGATCCATTTAAGAAGCCTATCTGAATATCTGTTACTGATATTCATCTGACATCCTGCATCTTAAATTAAGTGATTAGGACAACGCAACCAGCACTTGCGATACTTTGGCCAAAGATTTTCACATGCTTTGCATGATCATATTCTGGATGTGATACACACCATGGAATACGTCCTTCACCTCACTTCACTGTTATCTAGAATGGTCTTTTACGGTTCCTACCAGTCCTTCCAATTTAAGGTCAAATTCTAACTTCCAATTTCCAACTAGCAATATGAGCGAATATAGGAAGGCACTCATGGTAACTAAAGATACGCAGACATACGGTGTCGTTCCCAATGACTCCGTGTGTCTAGTTATCTTTAGTCCTCCTGAGTCACTCCATATACGTGATCATACTCCTATCCCCAGCCAAGAACTTAATATTCAGCCTATGTATTCTTGATGATTTAATTCGGGAGGGCATTGTAATATGTCAGCTATAACATTGTGTCGTCATGAAGACCCCACCTTCATGAAGACACCATGTTGTAGCTGGCGTATGTCAATGTCCTACGGAATCCTCCCATCGAGAGTACACATCCTGCTCAAGTGATTTGGATATGATCTTAATATTTAAGATCAACTTTCAGCAACCATGCTGATCCTTTATCCTCGTTCCTGTTACAGTTGTATGGAGCTAAGAGAGACTAAATCCATCTTCTAGCTTGCTATGCATCTTCTCCTTCATACCGAAGGGTTGCATTTTCTCTACTTGGTTCTTTTCTTAATCATTGGATTAAGCAGCCCATTACCGACGGACGTAATAAGTTTAACCTATTAAACTTAACCAAGTTTTCCACAACTGTAACCAAATTCAGAATTCCAGCTTATTAGACGTCATTTAAACGAGGTCTAATTCTCAATAAATGTATTCATTTATTCTCCTTAACCTTACATAGTTAAGGTCTATTAGCCCTGGATATATTTATCCCATATCCTTACTTTCTGAATTTAACATTCGAGGCTATTAACGGAGTCCGAATACGAAGTTCGGTTGCTCCTAAGTTATTTGATATTCCTTAGCTTCCAAGCTAATCCTGAATACCTATCAGTTATGAGATCATGTTCTTCCTAATCCTTTTAATGTCAATTAAAAATTCATCTTTACCCAAGTATGAACTAATTGCACATTTCAACTTAAAAGTTGCATTTAGGTAAGAATAGATGTCAATTCCTTTTAAATCCATCCAAGGACAATTGAATAATTCCAAATCAAGAAATAACATTATATTTCCAATTTAATCAACAATATCAAACTGATATAGTTATTAAAATATCACACTTGTATTTGTATTCATCAATCCATTTCATAATCCATACATTTGCCAGTCCAAATGACTGGACTTTGTTTATATAAAACAACATTACAACTCATAGATAGAAGAATGTACTTTCTTCTTTTCACAATTCCTCGTAGAGGAATAATAACTAACAAATACAATTCATCTTCAGACAATCAAAAGAAGTATCAGAAAACAGCCATGTCTTCGTTTTAATCAAGTTCCATCTACAAAATTACTTGCACGGGTCAGTTCAATGAACTGAGCATATTAAGCACTTGTCATTAAAATGAGGTGCTTCTAATTAACTGTCTCAATAAAAGAACCCTGCTTTTATGAAACGACAGTATGAACATCAATCAAGAATTAAGTATCAAAAAGAATGAACAACATAACAACTGAACCATCTAAATACCATCCCAATCAGTCAAAGAATTGCTGTCCTATTTCCCACATAACCATTACAAGACGCAATTTCCTTCCACAGTTCCAGATTACAACATTTGTAAGAACTAGGAATATAAGTAAACATACTGCTGTTATAACATAACTGTTATCCTTTCCATTCCTTTCATTAGTAATAAATGCAAAGGATAAAATCTAACTGAAATGTAAACCAATTACTTTCCTTTCAGTTCATGCATCTCATTTGATTCCAAGCAATCAAGTACAGACGAGAAAGCAAACAACAATAAATATAGTTGCTTATACCCAAGCAATTACAAAATTCGTTCCTAAATGATTACAGATTTCCAACTGTATGAGAGAAGAAAAGATCATTTTTCCAAGTTATCCATCCACATTCCTATTTCTTTCCTCATGACTGTCCTAAAAATTGAATCCAAACGAGACACAAATCAAGATAACAGTTCAGAGTGAAACTTACAAAATCCATTCGGAATTCACTTTCCAATAGCAAGAAATAGTTCCGTTCATATTCAGCTTTAAATGAAAACAAGGATGAATTTATCGTCCTTATCAATACTTCATTTAAATCAGGCTCATACGAATACCATAAACAGGTTAGTAAAACATCGTATTCATCATAGAACAAGCAGTATAAAGATGCATACTATGTACTTACTGTACTAGAAGATTCCATACTTCTTTCACTGTATTTTTAACCAAATAAATAGTTATACAACCACGTAATCACTTATTCACATGACCTTCTATATCCATGAACGCATACAGTTCATAATAACAATTTGCACATTGTTGTTACCTACAATAGACCAATTCATATTGCACAGTAAAGCTCTATTATTGCTATT
This sequence comes from Taxus wallichiana var. yunnanensis, assembly GCA_018340775.1. NCBI lineage: Eukaryota > Viridiplantae > Streptophyta > Pinopsida > Cupressales > Taxaceae > Taxus > Taxus wallichiana. The sequence goes on along the minus strand of CM031244.1, from coordinate 384,107,959 downwards.
TCCAGAACTCAATCAGCAAAAGAGAAAAATTCATTCCCTTAACTATTTCAATAAGAAAACATCCATTTCCTTCAAATACAACAAGAATCAGTCAAGTCGGATTCACTTTTTTTTTTGAATGACAGTGCAAAATCAGAGATCTCCTGAAACATTCCAATCTTCCATTTGTACGAAAATAACAACACTCGGAAAAATTAATCAAAATATCATCTCACTTCCATCAAGCCGAACTCCAAATGATAAAGAAACCCAATTATCATTTCTTCAAATTAAAAACAACAGAAGAAGAAGAACTCATTTCTTTAATAATTCCAGAAAAAACGATCATTTTCTTCAAAATGTGATAAGAACACCCTAGTCGTGTTTACTTCATAATGATGACTCAAACCCATATCGACAATGAGAACAATTGTTCATCATGTAAAAACAAACTCACATAGCATGTGCAGTTTCATTCATATACCTTATGAAATGAATACCCGATTCGAGTTCTTTATCGAACAACCATTTCTACCCGAAATCCATTTTTCTATTTCTCATAATGATATGCGAGAACCCAAAATGCAATTCTCATATAACAATACCTTATTAATGAAAACCCGCATAGGATATCAAATGCACAAACAAGGTACAGTCAAGACAGTCTCAAACAACAAGCTAATTCCCATAAATTTCATTTATTTGCACAGAATTTCAAAGCCAAGTTCGTTTTCACGAAGACAGTTCGAATCAGAAGATCAAACCGCATCAATAAGACACACAACAAAAATCAACTTTCCACCACAAGGCAAGAGAAAATATAATTCATTTATAAGTTCAGAAGGAAAACAGTTACTTTCCTTAACTTTCACGAATACCCAAAACGTATTCGTTCATTTCTTTTACAAAAGAAAAAGCACAGCAATAAAAATATTACTATCACTTCCTTCAAACCGAGCTCATAATGCTCAAATAAAACCCAAATGCTATTTCCTTCAAAATCCAAAACAGCAGAAGGAAGAGGAACTCATTTCCTCAAAAATTTCAATAAAGAAACAACTTCAAACAACTCGCACAGCTAATACGTTTCATCACTCAAGTTCATATTAGCAAAAGAACAATTGCTCAACAATGAAAAACAACTCATACAGCCTGTACAGTTTCATATAATCATTTACAGAGAAATACCCAGTTCGAATTCCCCAATACTGTCAAACAAACCAACACAACATGTTTGTATTTCCAACTCAAATTTATGCAAAGACAGTTCAAATCACAACAGCAAGAAAACGATTCTACCCAAATCATTTCCAAAATGACAATAAAATCGAATAAACCCAAAACCCATTCAGAAGAAGAAGAGCAGGGTTGTTTTAATGAGACGCTTAAACAAAGCAAGTGTTTTAAAGAGAAGGGCTTAACATGCCTGCAATTTTTCCTCGAAGCTCGAAGAAAACCGCGTCTACAGGTGGTATTTCCTTCCATGGCGACAACAACAAGCTTTCCAAACAATCCCTTCCTCTACAGGCTCAGAAAACAGCCTTCAATTTCCAAAGAAACAGTGATAATCAACCAAACACAACTGGTTCGACTGAACCAAGAAAAACCAAATGCAGAGCAACTTTCCAAAAATCCGAACAAACACAAATGACCAACAAAAATTCCTCCATACTCTTTCCAAGGTGGGCTGGTCGCGAAGACCAAGAAATTAAATGCATTAAAGGCTCTGCCTTTTTCCTATTTCCTCACGCCACCGCCGACTTGGGTTGGCGAGTTGCCAATTTCAAATTTTGCATGCAAACCAAGTTTAGTCCCATAACCAACTAGATACCTCCACCTTTTTCCTGTTCCCGCCAAACTTGGCGCTGTCCATGCAAGGACTCACATTTAATTGCCATTAAATTTCCTTCCATCCTTATCCTTTCCATCCCCATGGGTCTGTGCGTCCCCTTCTAGGTTAGGATTAGTTTAGGATTAACAATAGTGTTCATACCTAGGTCATAGGTTAATAGAACTTAGGTCTATTTTCACCATTTATAGAATTTAAAAATCCACTTAGGATAGTAGTTTAGGATGTAAGGTAGAACTTAGGATTAGATTAGGATCTAATTTCCCCTTAACACTAATTAATCAACTTCCAGTCAAGTCTTCCCGACTGACATCCAATTCAATGTTGTGCAGGACATTTCATCCCGTTATACATGCCTGAGCCACCCGTATCCAGGCATTTCTCACCTTACGAGGTCTCACGTTACGACAGTGCATGGTTCGAGAATCGAACCTTTGTCGTTGGCATCTACGTGCCAGCTGTTCATACCTGAAATCAGGTGCTGCACATTTATATCAACCTTCAGTCTGGTTTAAGAGTAAATCGACAAAGCGATCACAAGAAGGCCACAGCATACTTTGGATCAATGGAATTGATTCAGGTGTCTTGTCAATCAGCGAATAGAGTTCAGCAAGCATACGACAAATTTGTCATCACATCAACAAACATACAAGCAATAATAACTGTTGTCCCATGTAAACAAATTACAGTATGCAAGAATCCAGATTAGCAACACATTCCCTTAAGATCAAAATATATATCTTAACATGTTTGCCTTCATTTCAGCAGTTACAACATTAAGAAAGTAATCACCATGATAACTTACAAAAATCAGGGCGTTACATTCCTCCCTCCTTAAAGAATCATCGTCCCGATGATCAAATTAACCAAATCAAGGAGTTCCTAGGACAAAGTTCAGTTATTGTCCTTCCATTCATAAGTTCATACCAAAAACAGATTCACTCTTAAAAACAATGTTTTAAGACAACTGTAAAATAGACTAATAATTGTCTAAATTTGGTAGAATTATCAGTTTTTCGAATTTCAAATTTGATCAAACAAATGTGGAAAAGCAGATCTCATTTCTTCGAGATTTTCCCAAGTTGCACTTTCTTCACTGAACTGGTCCCACTGGACCTTACATTGATTCACTTCACGATTTCTTAAGTACAACTGGCGAGTTCCCAGCACTCGAATGGGCTTAACCACGATTATTCCTGGGTCTTGGACCTGCAAGGAATTCCAATTCAGCACATGTGATAAATCTGTCACGTATTTCTTAAGCAAAGAAATATGAAAAACATCATGCATTTGAGATAAAGCAGGAGGTAATGCTAGACGATAAGCTACAGGGTTGATTATTTCAACAATTTCAAAAGGTCCCACGTATCGTGGCGACAACTTGGCAGCCTTGCCAAAAGTTATTGAGCTCTTTTTCGGCTTCACCCGAAGAAAGACCTTCTCTCCCAGTTTATAATTCCTATCAACCCGCTTTAAGTCTGCATAACTCTTTTGCCTATTGGCAGCCTCCTTTAGATGTTCCCGAATCATTTTGATTTGTTGTTCCATTTCCGTAAGGATTTCTGGCCCAATTACCTCTCTGTCCTCAACGTTGTCCCAGCTGACAGGGGTTCTGCATTTTCTTCCATACAATGCTTCAAAGGGCGCCATTTTTAAAGAGGCATGATATGTATTATTGTAGGCAAATTCTACCAGCGGAAGGTATTCCTCCCATTTATACTGCTGGTCCATGCAATACATCCTTAACATGTCCTCTAAAACTTGATTAACTCTCTCGGTCTGTCCATCCATCTCCGGATGATATGCAGAGCTGAAGTTTAATTTAGTTCCCAAGGCCGCATTAAGCATTTGCCAAAACCTTGATGTCATCCTCGGATCTCTGTCCGATATGATTAATTCCGGTATTCCATGCAATCTGAAGATTTCATGTACAAATCTTCTTGCTAACAACTTTGTGCATCGTCCTTCAAATTACCAGCATGATGAAGTGTGCCACTTTGGTCAATTTGTCGACTACTGACGAGGATATATCATGCTTATTTCTTGACATAGGCAATCCTTGAACGAAATCCATCGTTATCACTTGCCATTTGTCTGCGGAATCTTTGTGGGGATACTGATAATCTGCGGGATGCATATGTTCCACCTTAACACGCTGACATTCCAAGCAGTGTGTTACAAATTCCACCACATCCTTTTTCATTCCCTTCCAGAAGTATTGCTGCTTAAGATCAGCAAGCATTTTCGTAATGCCGGGTGTCAGAAAAGGTGAATTATGAAATTCGATTAACATTTCCCTCTTAAGTCATTTGCCAAAGGTATATATACCTGTTTTTTCGAACCTCAGAATTCCTTCATTGTCAAAATGAAATCCTTTATACCTGACATCCTTTGGATCTGCAGCAAGTGTTGTTTTGACTTGCTGGAAATAAGGATCTGATTCCAAGGCATCTTTCACCTCATCCTTAAACTGAGTTCTTAACGTTATAAGAGCAGAGATATGCTTCCTTCGACTCAGAGCATCTGCCACTCTATTTTCCTTGCCTTTGATGTAGCTTATATCAAAATCATACTGAGACAGAAATTCTAACCATCTTCGTTGCCTTGCATTCAGATTTGGCTGAGTAAAAATATACTTCAACCCCAGATGGTCATTTTTAACTCAAAAGGCTTGCCTAAAAGGTAATGCCTCCACATTTGAAGTGCATGAACAATGGCAGCGAGTTCTAGGTCGTGTGGAGCATAATTTTGTTCATGTAACTTAAGCTTTCTGCTTTCATAAGCTATAACATGGTTATTCTGTAACAGAATACCTCCAAGGCCCTCTCCTGAAGCATCCGTTACAACCATAAAATTTCCATTTGGATCAGGTACAGTCAAAATAGGTGTTGTAGTTAACTGTTCCTTTAAATTTTAAAGGCAGATTCACATTTGTCCGTCCAGACAAATTTCTTATCCTTCTTTTGCAGCGAAGTGATTGGGGCAGCAATTTTTGAAAAGTCCTTAACGAACTTTCGATAATATCCAGCCAAGCCCATGAAGCTCCTCACTTCGTGCACGTTCTTAGGCGCAGGCCATTCGGTTATAGCTGTGATCTTTGAAGGGTCAACAGCTATTCCATTCTTGCTTATAACGTGTCCCAAATAATGCACCTCTGCATCATAAAAGGAACATTTAGACAGTTTACCATACAACTTCCTCTTTCTTAAAATTTCCAGCACTATCCTTAGATGTTCTTGGTGCTCTTCGACATTTTTAGAGTATATAAGAATGTCGTCTAAGAATACAAGCACAAACTTGTCTAAGTATTCTTGAAAAATATTGTTCATCAGATTCATGAAGGCGGCAGGTGCATTAGTCAACCCAAAAGGTAACACCATGAACTCATAATGCCCGTACCTTGTTCTAAAAGTTGTTTTATGAATATCTTCTTCCTTTATTCTCAGCTGATGATACCCAGATCGAAGATCTATTTTTGAATAAACTAATGCTCCTCGCATCTGATCGAACAGATCATCAATCCTAGGAAGTGGGTATCGATTTTTAATAGTTGCCTTGTTCAGCATTCTGTAATCAATGCACAGCCTCAAAGTGCCATCCTTTTTCTTTACAAAAATTACCGGCGCTCCCCAAGGTGAGATGCTCGGTCTTATCAGCCCCTTAGTCAAAAGTTCTTGTAATTGAGCCTTTAGCTCTACCAACTCGATGGTGGTCATTCTATAAGGTGCCTTAGATATGGGTTCAGTTCCGGTTTTATTTCTATTGCAAAGTCAAACTCTCGTTTGGGTGGAAGACCTGGCAATTCTTCTCCGGAAACACATCACTGAAACCCCTTAACAATGGATATCTTTCCATGAAATCATTATCTTCTTCAACATTTTCTGTCATTTTTACATATACAAAGTGCAGCCTCTATTTTTAGCCCTTTTTAGTTGCATAGCTGTCAGTTTCCTAACTGCAACTTCACGTTTTACACCTTGAATGACTGTTGCTTTCTGCAGGTCATCAAAACAACAAATTTGTTTTTCATAACAGTCGACCTTTGCCTTATGTTCAGCCAACCAGTTAACTCCAATAATGATATCATATGATCCTAGAGGAGTGACATACAAGTCAACTTTGGTGGAGAAACTAGGCAAGTCAAGAATTGCCCCAAAAAGGCACATTTCGACTGTATGGACAACATTATTCCCATAATGCACTGTCCATGTTTTATCCATTCGTTCAGCCTTTCTTTTTAATTTCATTGCAAGTTTAGCAGAAATAAAGCATTCAGTAGCTCCAGTATCAAAAAGTATGACTACAGGTGTACCGAATAACTTACCCGGAACTTCTATAGGCGTAACTTGCTTTTCAACTTGTGCAGCATAGCCATTGCGGCGTGTATCCTATCTTTGCTTGACCACGATCATCCTTCTTCAGAGGACAGTGATTCGCATAGTGGTCCTTTCCACAGTTGAAGCATCCTCCAACTGGCCCTTTTCTAGGCTCAAATTTGTTACCAGCTTTGAAGTTATCATTCTGGCTCCCATAGGACTTCTGTCCATTGCCACTAACTTTTGTGAAGCTGTTCCACATGCTATTTATAGGTCTGTTCATCATCATTTTCTTGTTGTTATCCACAACAATTTTGTTTTTCACACCAAACCTTTTCCAAGGTCCCCTTTTAGGTGCGAGAGATGAAGAAGAATTGGGAATCTTCTTCCTTATCTCTTCCCTGTGAGCAGAAATTGCTCTCAATTTTTGTTCCTGTCTGATTGCCTTTTCGACAACTCCTTCCATGGTGGTTGGGCCGTGGACATCCACTTCACCACCAATGATGGGATTCAGTCCCATTATGAATTTCCGTATTCTGAACTTCTCGTCAGCTTGGTACTGTGGCACATACTTAAGGAGTTTAGTAAACCCTTCCCATATATCATCATCCGTGACCTTCCTTGCGACCAATTCTGAAATTCAATCATTTTCCTATCAAAATAGAGTTGAGGTAGCCATCGTTGCCTAAAATAACCCTTAAATTGATCCCAAGTTATGTCTGATTCGACAATATTCAACTCAACCTTACGGTTGTCCCACCATGATGATGCTTCATGAGAAAGCTGATATGCTCCCCATATCGCTTTGGTCTCTTCGGAGAAGTTTCTTATTGCAAAGTATTTCTCCATTTCACTGAGCCAATTCTCAGCTCCGTCCCCAAGGGTTGTTCCATCAAACTTTGGAGGACTTATTCTCTTTATATCATTTGTAAGTTCAGCTGCTAATCTTGCCCTTTTATTTTTAGGATGATTAGGAGCAATTACATTATTATTATCAACACCCGGATTCCCTCCATTGATGTTGTCCACAGGAGGTGGCTGATCATTTATATCAGCTTCATCTTCCTCCTCTTCATTTCCCATTGACTGTTGTTCCAGAACAGTCAAACGATCTCTCGTATCTAGTAGGGCAGCAAGGATTTCATCCAGCTTTTGAGCAGTAGCTGCTTCTCCACCCTGTAACGGGTTATTCGCAGCATTCCCTCTTGTTCTGACCATTTTCTGTTCAATAAGAAAATGTAAACCTTATTAATATCGTGGACTCATTAGGTCCAAGAGCTGCAACCTTCAGCTCTGATACCAAGATGTAACATCCCCATTTTAAGATACTAGAACAAGGGAAAAAAATTTTATAAAACGTTCTCTGTTATGAATTATATAATTCAAACACACGTTCAAGTTTTAATAATTGTTCTCTACCCAAACAATACAGTTTGGAACACACAATTTCCTTTTAAAACTAATGTTCTCTGTTCACATATTTACAATATGGAACACACATTCAGTGCCATTCAATCATATAACAGATTCTATATGCTGTTGTAAATGACTCGAAGAACTACCGATCTCCCATTTTCATGGCTCGGAGTTTCAACGATCTCTCATTTCATGACTCGGCAACTACCGATCCTTCATGTTCATTCATGCATAGTATAATATATATACAAGTTCTCTTAACCGTTTCCGGTTATCGAAGTGATCCATTTAAGAAGCCTATCTGAATATTTGTTACTGATATTCATCTGACATCCTGCATCTTAAATTAAGTGATTAGGACAACGCAACCAGCACTTGCGATACTTTGGCCAAATATTTTCACATGCTTTGCATGATCATATTCCTGGATGTGATACACACCAATGGAATACGTCCTTCACCTCACTTCACCTGTTATCTAGAATGGTCTTTTCTGGTTCCTACCAGTCCTTCCAATTTAAGGTCAAATTCTAACTTCCAATTTCCAACTAGCAATATGAACGAATATAGGAAGGCACTCATGGTAACTAAAGATACGCAGACATACGGTGTCATTCCCAACGACTCCGTGTGTCTAGTTATCTTTAGTCCTCCGAGTCACTCCGTATACGTGATCATACTCCTATCCCCAGCCAAGAACTTAATATTCAGCCTATGTATTCTTGATGATTTAATTCGGGAGGGCATTGTAATATGTCAGCTATAACATTGTGTCGTCATGAAGACCCCGCCTTCATGAAGACACCGTGTTGTAGCTGGCGTATGTCAATGTCCTACGGAATCCTCCCATCGAGAGTACACATCCTGCTCAAGTGATTTGGATATGATCTTAATATTTAAGATCAACTTTCAGCAACCATGTTGATCCTTTATCCTCGTTCCTGTTACAGTTGTATGGAGCTAAGAGAGACTAAATCCATCTTCTAGCTTGCTATGCATCTTCTCCTTCATACCGAAGGGTTGCATTTTCTCTACTTGGTTCTTTTCTTAATCATTGGATTAAGCAGCCCATTACCGAAAGACGTAATAAGTTTAACCTATTAAACTTAACCAAGTTTTCCACAACTGTAACCAAATTCAGAATTCCATCTTATTAGACGTCATTTAAATGAGGTCTAATTCTCAATAAATGTATTCATTTATTCTCCTTAACCTTACATAGTTAAGGTCTATTAGCCCTAGATATATTTATCCATATCCTTACTTTCTAAATTTAACATTCGAGGCTATTAATGGAGTCCGAATACGAAGTTCGGTTGCTCCTAAGTTATTTGATATTCCTTAGCTTCCAAGCTAATCCTGAATACCTATCAGTTATGAGATCATGTTCTTCCTAATCCTTTTAATGTCAATTAAAAATTCATCTTTACCCAAGTATGAACTAATTGCACATTTCAACTTAAAAGTTGCATTTAGGTAAGAATAGATGTCAATTCCTTTTAAATCCATCCAAGGACAATTGAATAATTCCAAATCAAGAAATAACATTATATTTCCAATTTAATCAACAATATCAAACTGATATAGTTATTAAAATATCACACTTGTATTCATTAATCCATTTCATAATCTATACAGTTGCCAGTCCAAATTACTGGACTTTGTTTATATAAAACAACATTACAACTCATAGATAGAAGAATGTACTTTCTTCTTTTCACAATTCCTCGTAGAGGAATAATAACTAACAAATACAATTCATCTTCAGACAATCAAAAGAAGTATCAGAAAACAGCCATGTCTTCGTTTTAATCAAGTTCCATCTACAAAATTACTTGCACGGGTCAGTTCATTGAACTGAGCATATTAAGCACTTGTCATTAAAATGAGGTGCTTCTAATTAACTGTCTCAATAAAAGAACCCTGCTTTTATGAAACGACAGTATGAACATCAATCAAGAATTAAGTATCAAAAGAATGAACAACATAACAACTGAACCATCTAAATACCATCCCAATCAGTCAAAGAATTGCTGTCCTATTTCCCACATAACCATTACAAGACGCAATTTCCTTCCACAGTTCCAGATTACAACATTTGTAAGAACTAGGAATATAAGTAAGCATACTGTTGTTATAACATAACTGCTATCCTTTCCATTCCTTTCATTAGTAATAAATGCAAAGGATAAAATCTAACTGAAATGTAAACCAATTACTTTCCTTTCAGTTCATGCATCTCATTTGATTTCAAGCAATCAAGTACAGATGAGAAAGCAAACAACAATAAATATAGTTGCTTATACCCAAGCAATTACAAAATTCGTTCCTAAACGATTACAGATTTCCAACTGTATGAGAGAAGAAAAGATCATTTTTCCAAGTTTTCCATTCACATTCCTATTTCTTTCCTCATGACTGTCCTAAAAATTGAATCCAAACGAGACACAAATCAAGATAACAGTTCAGAGTGAAACTTACAAAATCCATTCGGAATTCACTTTCCAACAGCAAGAAATAGTTCCGTTCATATTCAGCTTTAAATGAAAACAAGGATGAATTTATCGTCCTTATCAATACTTCATTTAAATCAGGCTCATACGAATACCATAAACAGGTTAGTAAAACATCGTATTCATCATAGAACAAGCAGTATAAAGATGCATACTATGTACTTACTGTACTAGAAGATTCCATACTTCTTTCACTGTATTTTAACCAAATAAACAGTTATACAGCCACGTAATCACTTATTCACATGACCTTCTATATCCATGAACGCATACAGTTCATAATAACAATTTGCACATTGTTGTTACCTACAGCAAGACCAATTCATATTGCACAGTAAAGCTCTATTATTGCTATTTCCAGAACTCAATCAACAAAAGAGAAAAATTCATTCCCTTAACTATTTCAATAAGAAAACATCCATTTCCTTCAAATACAACAAGAATCAGTCAAGTCGAATTCACTTTTTTTTTTTGAATGACAATGCAAAATCAGAGATCTCCTGAAACATTCCAATTTTCCGTTTGTACAGAAAGATAACAACACTCAGAAAATTAATCAAAATATCACTGTCACTTCCGTCAAGCCGAATCCAAATGATCAAAGAAACCCAATTATCATTTCTTCAGAATTAAAAACAACAGAAGGAAGAACTCATTTCTTTAATAATTCCAGAAAAGAAACGATCATTTTCTTCAAAATGTGATAAGAACACCCTAGTCGTGTTTACTTCATAATGACAGCTCAAACCCATATCGACAGTAGAACAATTGTTCATCAATGTAAACAAACTTACACAGCCTGTACAGTTTCATTCTATATGCCTTTTTCAAAGAATACCCAGTTCGAGTTCTTTATCAGCAACCATTTCTACCCGAAATCCCATTCTTCTATTTCTCAATAATGTGCAGAACCCAGCAATGCACTTCTCATATAACAATATCCTTATTAATGAAAATCCGCATAGGATATCAAATGCACAAACAAGGTACAGTCAAGACAGTCTCAAACAGCAAGATAATTCCCATAAATTTCATTTATTTGCACCGAATTTCAAAGCCAAGTTCGTATTCACGAAGACAGTTCGAATCAGAAGATCAAACCGCATCAATAAGACACAACAAAATCAACTTTCCACCAAGGCAAGAGAAAATACAGTTCATTTGTAAGTTCAGAAGGAAAACAAGTTACTTTCCTTAACTTTCACGAATACCCAAAACGTATTCGTTCATTTCTTTTACAAAAGAAAAAGCACAACAATAAAAGTATTACTATCACTTCCTTCAAACCGAGCTCATAATGCTCAAATAAAACCCAAATGCTATTTCCTTCAAAATCCAAATCAGCAGAAGGAAGAGGAACTCATTTCCTCAAAAATTTCAATAAAGAAACAACTTCAAACAACTCACATAGTTAATACATTCCATCACTCAAGTTCGTATTAGCAAAAGAACGATTGCACAACAATGAAAACAACTCATACAACCTGTACAGTTTCATATAAACATTTACAGAGAAATACCCAGTTCGAATTCCCCAATACTGTCAAACAAACCAACACAGCATGTTTGTATTTCCAACTCAAATTTATGCAAAGACAGTTCAAATCACAACAGCAAGAAAATGATTCTACCCAAATCATTTCCAAATGACAGTAAAATCGAATAAACCCAAAACCCGTTTAGAAGAAGAAGAGCAGGGTTGTTTTAATGAGACGCTTAAACAAAGCAAGTGTTTTAAAGAGAAGGGCTTAACATGCCTACAATTTTTCCTCGAAGCTCGAAGAAAACCGCGTCTACAGGTGGTATTTCCTTCCACGGCGACAACAACAAGCTTTCCAAACAATCCCTTCCTCTACAGGCTCAGAAAACAACCTTCAATTTCCAAAGAAATAGTGATAACAACCAACACAACTAGTTCGACTGAACCAAGAAAAACCAAATGCAGAGCAACTTTCCAAAAATCCGAACAAACACAAATGACCAACAAAAATTCCTCCATACTCTTTCCAAGGCGGGCTGGTCACGAAGACCAAGAAATTAAATGCATTAAAGGCTCTACCTTTTCCTATTTCCTCACGCCACCACCGACTTGGGTTGGCGAGTTGCCAATTTCAAATTTTGCATGCAAACCAAGTTTAGTCCCATAACCAACTAGATACCTCCACCTTTTTCCTGTTCCCGCCAAACTTGGCGCTGTCCACGCAAGGACTCACATTTATTGCCATTAAATTTCCTTCCATCCTTATCCTTTCCATCCCCATGGGTCTGTGCGTCCCCTTCTAGGTTAGGATTAGTTTAGGATTAACAATAGTGTTCATACCTAGGTCATAGGTTAATAGAACTTAGGTCTATTTTTACCATTTATACAATTTAAAAATCCACTTAGGATAGTAGTTTAGGATGTAAGGTAGAACTTAGGATTAGATTAGGATCTAATTTCCCTTAGCACCTAACACTAATTAATCAACTTCCAAACAAGTCTTCCGACTACATCCAATTTCAACAGTTTGTTATGCGGGGCGTTTCGTCCCGTTATACATGCACGAGCCACCCGATCTAGGCATTTATCACCTTACGAGGTCTCACGTTACGACAGTGCATGGTTCGAGATCGAACCTTTGTCATTGGCATCTACGTGCCAGCTGTTCATACCTGAAATCAGGTGTTGCACATTTATATCAACCTTCAGTCTGTTTTAAGAGTAAATCGACAAAGCGATCACAAGAAGGCCTCAGCATACTTTGGATCAATGGAATTGATTCAAGGTGTGCTGTCAATCAGCGAATAGAGTTCAGCAAGCATACGACAAATTTTTCATCACATCAGCAAACATACAAGCAATAATAATTGTGTCCCATGTAAACAAATTACAGTATGCAAGAATCTAGATTAGCAACACATTCCCTTAAGATCAAAATATATATCTTAACATGTTTGCCTTCATTTCAGCAGTTACAACATTAAGAAAGTAATCACCATGATAACTTAAAAAATTAGGCTCAAGACAAGTTGGAACAATGTTATGGTGACCAAGTGGTGCAAAATGAAAAAAACAACAAATTAACAAAGGGTCTTGTAACTTTGGAATGAATCTTCAACCCAAATTATCAATTTCGGAGGAGAAAGTAAATATTTAGGTAAAGGGTGAAGATTTCGAGGATCCCATTTCCATAGTTATCCACTAAGGCAAAATGTTGTGAATTAGAAAGGTAATTAATCAAAAATTATCAATTTCAAGAAAAAATCTTTAATTTCGGGCCCATTTCCATGAAGAAGGCAAAATTTTAGTAATTAATCAAAAAGAAAAATTCCCAATGTCTTTCCCGATGTCTTTGACTTATAAGGATTTAAGAGGTTTTAACCCAAGGTTGGCACAACACACTATCGAGTTAGATCTGGGATCTAAGACTTTTAGACGAAGCGAGAGGCCAATAAACCCTCACATTGAAACTCTCATGAGAAAAGAGTTGAACAAGATAATTGAGGTCGGTATCATCTTCCATATCAAGCATTCAATTTGGGTTGCAAACTTGGTTCTTGTGAGGAAAATAAATGGAGAAATCAGATTGTTGTGTGTAGAATTTCATGATCTAAATAGAGCATCACTCAAAGATCACTACCCACTTCCATCGATGGAGAAAATCTTGCAGGTTGTAGTTGGCTCTGAGAGGTTTTCATTGCTAGACAGATACTCAAGCTATAATCAGATAATGGTGAAAGAGGAGGATCAGTTCAAGACAGTCTTCACCACTAAATGGGGTACATATGCTTATAAGAAGATGTCATTTGGACTGTCAAATGCTGGAGAAACATTTCAATAAGCTATGGATATGGCATTCAAAGGCTTGATCAACAATATAGTTCTGGTGTATCTAGATGATATCATCGTCTTCTCAAATAATGTTCCAGACCATCTCTTCCACCTCAGAAAATTCTTTTAGAGGTGTAGAAGGTTTGGAGTGTCATTGAATCCAAATAAGTGTGTATTCTTGGCACATGAGGGAAAATTGTTGGGCCACATTATCTCAAGAGAAGGGTTAACAATTGATCCTGAAAGGGTTGAAGCCATCCGAACACTTTCATTTCCACAACACAAGAATTCTCTCCAAAGCTTATTCCACATATTTGTGCCTGATTTGCCACTCTTGTAAAGCCTTTAATGATGATGTTAAAGAAGAGTCTTGCATTTAAATGGATAGTAGAAGGCAAAGAGAGTTTTGAGGCCATCAAGCTTGCAATATCACAGGCCCCAACTCTTATTAACCCAGAATTTTCAAAGGACTTCATGTTGTATGATTTTGGAGGGTCGGACACAATCTCAGCTATCTTTGTTGAGCCAAACAAGGAAGGTTCAAAACAACCTATAGCCTTCTTCAGTTAGATCTTGGAGGATTACGAAGTAAATTATTATTTCATTGAAAAGCACATCCTTACTATCATTAGGAGTTTGAAGAAGTTCAAACACTTGGTCTTGAACAACAAGATTCAACTACTAGTGTCTCATGTTGGTGTCAAGGATTTTCTCCTAAACAAGGACTTGAATGAGAAGAGAGCAGGTTGGATCACTCGTGTAATGGAGTATGATATTAAAATCAAAGTGACCAAGCTGGTTCATGACAAGGGTATGTGTGAGTAACTCGATTCTAAGAACCATACTAAGTCAACAGATGAGGAAGAGGTTGTCCTGCTATTGTAGAATGATCAAGAGTAGCTAGCTAATGCTATACCTATTCCATGTTGGAATCAAGCCTTGGTGAATTATCTCTAAACAGGTTTGTGCCCTCCGAATGGAACAAAATAAAGAGGAGATACTTTATATTACAAGCCATCCCATATATGTTTAGTGGTGGTTTATTGTTTAAAAAGGATATCAACAAAGTGTTATATTAAGGTGCATTGGGACATGCCAAATTGAGAGGGTGTTGCATGAGTTCCATGATGGAGAAGTAGGAGGCCACTTTTCTCCTCGAGTAACAGACTCTCAAAATCATGAAAGCTGATTATTATTGTCATATGGTGTTTGGTGATTGTTTCTCATGGATCAAGAAATTCCGTAAGTGTGCATTCTTCACGGGGAAGGAAAAGTTAGCATCCCTACCCCTTCATCTAATTTCAAAGGATCAGCCATTCATATAGTGGAGACTAGACTTCATTGGAGTAATCAACCCAAATTCAAGGTAGGGCCAGAAGTGGATACTTATAGCAACAAACTACTTCACCAAGTGGACTGAAGTAGTGGCACTTAAGGAGGCAAATGAATCCAATATCTTTGATTTCTATGAATGGGTGGTCACTAGGTTTGGAGTCCCTGCCACTATCATATCAGATAATGCATTGGCATTCCTTGGCACAAGGATCATTGAATGGGTTGTTAAGAATGGTGTATACCTCAGCACTTCATCAAACTATTACCCTTAAGGTAATGGCCAAACAGAGTCCACAAACAAGAACCTACTAAGAATTATCAAAAGGAATCTTGATGAAAATCATAGAACTTGGCACACAAAGCTCAAATCAGCTCTATGGGCTGACAGGATCACATCCAAAAGGTCTACAAGCAACTCCCCATACAAGCTTGTATACGGAAAAGGTAGTATTTCCCATATCATTGGAGTTCCCACTTTGGAGCTCATGAAACAGTTGGAACTGGATGAGTTTGAACCTATGGAAATCAGGTATGTAGAGCTAATGGAAGTAGGAGAGGCAAGAGAACATGTAATGTAGGTCATGGAGAAGGATCAAGCATCGATCAAGAAGAGATTTGATAAGAAAGAAAGAACAAGGACCTTTCAAGAGGGGGACTTAGTTCTAAAGTGGGATGCAAATCAGGAAAAACTAGGAAGGCATTCCAAGTTTGATGCCATTTGGAGTGGCCCCTACATGGTCACAAAATGTAAAAGTAGCAATGCCTTCTGGCTGGCTAAGTTGGATGGTGAAGAATTGCAGATTCCAGTCAATGGGATCTACCTCAAACACTGCTACTAAAAGGAAAATTTCTCAGCCTTGTAAATATTAGGCTAGGTTTTCAATTTCTCCGAGTGTGTGTGCACATTTTCTTGTTGTAGTTTAGGTTTCAGTTTCCCTAAGTGTTGGTGCACATGCTCTATTGCTTCTGGTGTATGCTTGTATACAATTCATCTCACTCATGGAAAAGACTTGTGGCCACAAGAAATTAAATCTGTAGAGTATCCATATTAGAGTAGTTTTGGATGTTTCATTGCACTCCAATGATTAGGTTCACAGAAAACCAAATGAGGGAGAAGTTTCAGGTTTCAGAAAACTCTCTACTCTCACAAATATTGAATCCAAGATTTTCTTGCAAGGGTAAGAGTACATGCGGTGCAAGGCGCATTGTAGACTTGTTTTGAAATTACCAAGTAGACTCCATGCCCAATGGATACTTTTGAGGCTACTGATATCTACATCTAGTAGGAAGATGTCCCCCTAAGTCACCAAACTGTTGTCCCAATTTTTCCCCTAGCAAAATTGATCAAACATGACCCTGCACAGAAGGAAATCTAAGGGTCAGCTCTGTCTTGTGAGCTCACATTCAAATAGAATAGTTAAGGAGGTAGATGAGCTCTACAAGTGGAAGAGCAGGGACAAAGCAAAGGATCAAACAACGTCAAAGGAGGCCGAGACTCTTAGGAGGAAAATTCGTAAAAGCTCAAAGTTTTGGACTTCACATATGATTTAGAGCGGGCCCAAATCGGGCTTAAGTACAAGAGGACCAGCGAGAAGGTGCCACGTGTCTCAATGGTATGCCTTCAAGGGTCAAAGCCAAGGGTGGTTCCTTAAACAAGGGTGGAGCTTCCATATGTTCCAGGACCCAATGAGCAAGTGTTCACTTGGGACCAAATCGGTTAAGTATAAGAGTGTCAATGGAAGCTTCCACGCATCTCATCGGTGCAACACCAAGGTTGGGTCCAAAGAGCGGGTTCCCAAATGAGTGCGGGCTCGCCACGTGGTAAGATTCAAAAGGACAGAGCCGACCATTTAATCGACTAAGTATAAAGAATCGGTGGAAGCCTCCACATGTCAACCCAACGCACCTATAAAGGTTAAAACTCAAGGGGCAGACTCAAGTGTGCATTGAGCCTCCACATGTCCAGGATCAACCATATGACCCCCGCCAAACAAAAGGGACATGTGGACATGTTTTAGGTCAAAGCAGATTGGTGGACCTAGGGAGGACTTTTGACAAAAAGGGAAAATGTAGGCCAGCGGGCTTGGGATGATTTCTTTTACTAAGCGGGTCTACGGGGCCGCGGAGGAAATTTTTCCAAAAGTGAATTTCGGGCTTGAGGGGCCACGGAGGAAATTTTGCCAAAAGTGAATTTAAGGATTATGGGGCTACGAGCGATTTTTTGATTTTGGCATTTATTCGCATAAGGCAAAAAGTGAATTTCAGGCCCGTAGATCCGTTTTGCAAAACTTTTTTTTCTGCCATTTTTGTACGACTTCGATTCAAATGTTCAAATGGGCATATCTTTCGATACAGTACCCGAAATCCAAAAAATTTGGTACCATTGCAAATGTATTGACCTCATCTACGCCATGGAAACCTAAAACTTTAATTATGATGAGGTTAGGTGGTTGTAAAATAGGAAAATGTCTTAATGCCATTAATATATGATCTAATTCCTCCAACAACCAGATAAGATTTTATTTGATCCACCATTCTTTCTTCTTCAACACGCCAAACACACATAGAGAGGTGAACTTGACAGATTATGGGTGGATTTGTAGGGTCATTGATGGCTTATAGCTGAGCTTCCAAATTGGGTTTCCCACCTCTTTTCTTCTCCTCTTTTCATTGCATCTATAAAGGTAAGATCTTGGCTCATTGTAAAGGGTTGGACATTTTGGTTTTGCACCCTCCCTTCTTCTCTTGTTTGTAGATGAATTTGTGGATTCCAAACCTTCTATTAAGACTGTAATGTAATTTTTTTCAACCTTTTGGCCATTTTAATGTTCTGTATCAATTTTTTAAGCAATAATACATGTTTGTGGATGATTTTAACCCTCTCTTGTGTTCATTTCCTTTATTTTATCTTTCATTACAATATTCGTTATCTATGTGTAGTGTTTGTATTACATTTTAATGGTCTATGTTTGATAGCAAAGCTTGTGTTCAACATTCCTTTGGTGCATCACCTCGTTAGTTTAGGTTTAATTTCTTGCATCTTCTTAACCTTGTCTCCTTGGCAAGTTAGAATAGATTTTAGAATAGATCCTCTGCAAATTTTATGTGTGCACCTAAACAGAGGAATAGGAACCGGCCTTCATCCGGAGAGCTCTCTCGATTTCAAAGTCCCACACTTTGAGAGATGCTCCATGTTATGCAATCACACTAAGAGTCTCAACCCATCAAGTTGTAGAAATTCGAAGTGCTTTGTGATTTTGCACTAATAGTACCCATGTACAAATGGGAAATCTCTCGAATGAAGAAGAAGAGAGAAGAAGGGGGAGATGAGAGAAATCCAGAAGATGCCATGGATGGATTTGAATTTTAAAACTTTAGGAAGCCTCCTGAGGAGTGTCGATGACGTCTTCGCTCGCCTCTAGACTAAAGAAGAGCCACCCACACCGAAATGTATGTCTTCCCTTAAGAAGGACACAAACGAAGTGCTTTTAGTGCACTTACTCGCAAAAGGAAACCGAAGGAAACAACACAAATAAATCGAGTTTAGTCCACGAAAATGTGATATAGTTCCAAAAATGAGTGCAAAGGAACCAAAGATAATTCCACGTGCATAGAACTATCGTAGTCTAAAGAGTGAACACCCACAAAGAGGATTTCCAATTGATGTGAAGGCAACATAAAAACCCCCACAATAGAAAAGGGATCCACAAGAGAGGTTGGATCAATGAATGTCTCTGAAAAGTGGAAGTAATAAGAGTCTCACAAGGGGCACTCCCAAAAACGAAGATGAGGACCCTATAGTACATCACAAGTGGACTCTACAAAAAGATGACCAAGGTCGAGTAGATACTCATCCCAATGAGGGGGCTCGAAAAAGAGAAGAGTGATGTCAGACAAGTATAAGTCATCCATCCAAGAAGGAAGAGGAGTGGATTGGGCCTCGCACACTAGAGGTGGAAAGGAGGTTGGTGTAATGAATCTATGACATTGAGTAGGAGATTGCAATGTGTTTGATGAGATGTGGGATGTGTCAACACTCTCTAGAATAAGGAGAGGAGGAGAGGAGTCCTATGTAGTACTCTCTCGGTAAAACCCGGTGCACAATCCTCATCATAATAAGAATAACCAGTGAGTCTATTTCAAAGTGGAACCGCCATCACAGAATCACGAAAGAACAAGAGGAGACCATTGATCAACAACAACAACAATGGCGGTAGTATGTGAAGGGTCTCCATAAGGGACTTAAAGATGCTCCGGAGGTGGTGGGGAGGATCTCGAGTCACCCACGTGAAAGGGGAGAGGTCCGGAGATGTGAATCATCAAGTGACCAAAAACATGGTCGTAAGTATCGAGAAAGTCCTCAAGATAACGATTATCAATGGGTGCAAGAATTGGCCCAAGAAATTAGTGTGAAAGACCCTCATGGGCGAAGTAGCATTCCACGTAAGCACGCCATGCTTTGAATAGTTATCTCTTCCAATAAGCATTGATAATGGTCAGTAAGGTGCTCTTGTGACACTAAATTCTAGAAAGAGCATCCTCCATGATGCAGAAGCAAAGAAAAAGGTGCAAGGTGCAAAAGAAGAAGGTTGCGAAGAATGCAAGACTTGACTTAGCCGATAATGTGTCTGCAAGAAATACGATACCTAAGAAAAGAGCAGTGATAACCCCCGTCTGTGGCATTGGATAGTGTGTGACTACAACAGAGTGCAATCATGTGACGTCTTACACTTGACCACTCACAAAGCAAGAGGCAAGAAGTCACGCGAGAGTGGAGGCCAATACAAAGTCATAGTTGGAAGCAGAGGAACACACACAATCAGGCACAAAATTGCGTAAGAGACAAGGTACAAACACTATATAATGTGAGAAAATAGGCATCTCACAACGTGAAAGATAAATCTCTCTTGCCGCAAGGCTATGGCAGATGCATCCATTAGTCGCAGTGAAGTAGAGCGGTACAATAGAGCGAGCTAGAAAAAATGGCCCGAATGCACAATAACCCCGTTAAATGAGCTTAGAAAAAGATACTCTCCACTAATTACAATGACTTTTTTTTATTAATTTTCCCTTTACAATGTTATACAATGCTAAAAAAGGGTAAAAGGGCAAAAAAATCCATAGAGGATCTACGGAGGTTTCCTGAAGCTCACGGAGCAAGGGGAGCAAAACAACTCGCTGAGCTAGCTCGGGCAGCTCGGCGAGCTGGCCGCGTCAGCTCAATTGGCGAGATGGGGTAGAACGACTTGTTGGGGTGAGTGGAGAGCCGAGTTGATCGGCGTGGGAGAATCGAGTGGGGTCTTCAACGGCGAGCGGTGGACCTGCGGTGGAGTGAGCTGTCGCGTCGGGCAAAAATCAACTCGTCCCAATTATGCGCAGCGGCCATAGAGTTGATCGAGGAGCCTGGCTGTCCGGGTCGGGATGGATGTCTGCAAGGGTAAGCGAGAGCGAACGCGTCACACGGAACAAGGCGAGTGGGACGGCGATCAAGGCGGGATGTCAGATCACCAACGCAGAGCTCAAGGTATAACGGCCGAGCTGGACGTGCAGAGAGCCCGACACGAGCCGTTGAGCAGGGAGGACGTGCCGGAGTGGAATCCAATGCCGAGGATGTCACCGGGATGCGCCGAGCAGATATCTGTCAACGCATAGTTCGGAAATAAACTGGGTGAAACGCATAGGATGAAGCCCAAACGAGGGAGGCCGAGGGGCCGAAAAAGGTCCAAGTCGAGCAGAGAGACTCAATGCACAGCACGAGACGGTGCCAACGAACCAGAGAAGGAAGAACCAGGGGAGCTAGAGGAGCTCGGAACGTGTAGCCATAAGGAGATGCGTTGAGGCAGTGGAAACGACACGCGACATAAACCACGAAGCACTGGAACAAATGCAGTTTGCAAGGGCAAACTGAACTGACCACCGAAGCAGGCGTCTAAGAAATTCTGCAGATCGAAACAGAGAGAGTAATAAGGAACCACCCGGCCGAAGACTTTGCAAAGAAAACCGATGCACGAGAAAACATGTGAGCCACGAGAAGAACGTCGAGCCACAAAAGAACGAGCGAACCAAACAACATGAGTTGGATCCAAAACAACCAAACGGCATGGACGAGAAGAGAATAGAGAGAGTGGAGCACCGGTAAGAGGCGAGTCACTGAAGAGTAGTGAGCACAGGGTAGTGCAAAACAACACGCAGACAAAGACTTAACAACCAAACCCGTAGCAGAGAATCAACACAGAGCCAAAAATATTAAGAGCTGAGAGAAGAGGTGAACGGGTTAGCTGGGGCCGAAGTACGCCTAAGAAAGCTCAAACAACCCTCACAAAACCTTGAAACCGTCACAAGCAACACCTTCAAACTCATATCTGCAACCTGAAAACACTCCAGAACTATATGCAAACCCAAAAAAGCTTGAAAACCCATGAACACGAACAAACCCGAACAAGAAGGTGAAACCCACGAACACGAGCAAGAAAACCGGAGGTATGAACCCCAAAATCAGTGTAAGAAGAGGACGATTAGAATATCCATTATGATACACGCAACTACAACTGTTTATCATGCCCGGAGCCGGAAAACAAACGAAAAACAAGGAGTTTCACAAATCCAAACATGTGATGTCTGATATCATGAAAGAGGGTTCGAAAACTTGAAACGTGAGGATCACAGGGGATGACGTGAACCTCCACAGATGTGCGAACGGTAGCCTGAAGAGATCTCTCGGACGAGCGAGCATCATCTCGAAAGTGCATGCAAAGATTCAACAAACAGTAGAATCTCATTAAACCTCAAAACTCTCTCCCTATCTCATAGATCAAAAATGGTGTACATATAGGAGGTGTTGAGTAACCCCCAATGCTGCAATCATGAAAACTCAAGTGGAGAGGGGGAGTTACATTCGCTGAATAGAAAAGTATCTCCCATGACACATATGATGCACTTTGAGTACGTAAGGGAATCCAATGATGTCCCCTACATGACACGCAAACCTACGATCTCACCTAAGTGAAATGACTCGCTTGATGATGTGGAAAAGTGACTCACACCAACAAAAACCAAACTGATGCATCTTAAATGCTCGCCACCTTTTCCATCCTTTCCCCATCTTTCTATGCCTTAGGATATTCTTAGGGACTGGCATATCTTGGTGATATCTGTACATATAGATATGTATATGTATACTCGTACATACATGTACATATATATGTATATTTATATCCATACGAATGTATAAACAAGTAAATAAAAATACAAATGCACACACACACACATGTAGAAGTTTGTACTCAAGATAGAGTCAAGATTCTAATTTAGTATGAGGATCTTCATTAGATAAAATAGGGTGTGTTCATGATAAATAGTCTATCTAGAATATCCATAGGGAGATAGGTAGTCTTGTAAGTGTGTGATTGATGAAGTCAAGGTTGGACAGGCGTATGTTAAAGTGACACGGCCTATGCTTGAAGAATGATAAAGATACGTAAGGAATGAAAGTAACTCTTCCTTGAATTAGTTTGCATTCTCTTTGTAATGAAGAATGAAAAATGCATGTGTTTGTGTGAAAGTATATGAATCTAAGAGGTCATTGTTACACAACTCATGAAACTTTGGGTTTTCCATTAGACTGTGTAGTAAGGAGCATAGGAATCATCATGTCATCAGTTTTAGATGATGTTGAGATTTAATAAGTGTCCCTAAGAACCCATGCACATGATATATACCATGATTAATGCATAAAATAAGAAAATAACTCAATTAACCCTTTTAGGATCATGTCAAATCATAGCCTAGGGTTTGTAATGTAACCCCTCCACAACTTGCATGTATGAGATAGTTAAGAACTAAAATTCTAAAATAATCAACATTAGGGCCTTACTTTCAAAATGAAACTAGTTTGAGGAAATTTGGTGAAGTCTATCAGAAGATATAACTGACATTAGGTTTAAGGACTTAAATATACAATGTAGAAACGTAACTTTTGAAACTTTTGAGAGATGGGTAAAAATTGTAAGGAATTGATCTTAAAAGTTTAGAGGCACCTTAAAAAATGATAACGGGTGGTTGAAAATGTTTATCTTTAAACTAGATCACAACAATATCGAAAGTTACACCTCAAAAACCCCACAGACTGAGCTAGCAGACTCCTAGAACAGGGGATAAAAGGAACATAGAGGATTTAGCCAAGAATGAAAAGGGAATGGTATTTATAGACTTACAACATGATAAACTCATCATCAATAGGTATGGAACATAGTAAGTCTTCCTTACTTCTCGGTTTCAATGAATCATCAAATGATAGTTTGGAAAATAAGTCAAACGTATGAGGATTTATTAATTCAATCCATATTAAGACATCTTGTCTTTTAAAGCCCAACACAAGACACAAAAAGACAATAATCGGTAATTCTATTGATTTATCACAATATGAGGTGAATACGTCTTTGAATGCAAGCATGGAATTTAATCATGTTTTGAAAATATAGAGAAAATTTTAAATAGATAATTAAGTGTCTTGGGTCCAATACAAAGCTTAAGAAGTAAAAATTACCAAATGAATCAAACATGAAAGTAAAGGAGTGAAAAGATTAGATCTAGACAAGTTCAATGCATGACTTTTCTCGTAGAGACGATGATGAGGAAAGGTGATCTTGCATCATATAAATGAAATAAGGAATTGGAATACATATAAAACGAGAATTGTGATTGTTGACTTCATCAAGGTATATAAGGATTCTATCTAGTTAACTAGCTTTGCATTGAATTCTTGAAAATAGGACTAATTCTTGAATTTGAAAACGCCATAAGAAATCACCTTAACAAAGATATAAAGTAAGAACAAGTTCATATGTTAAGTATTTTCAAATTCACATGATGGTTGAATAAAGAGGGTAAAAGATGCAATGATTACTGTTATCATTGTGATGCCACATGGAACATTCCAACAAAAAACAATTATGACAGCTATAATCATGTTTAAATCAAACCAGCCAAGTAAAGGAAGGTTGAGTGTACATGTATATGTATACGTATGTGTATATATTC
Source organism: Taxus wallichiana var. yunnanensis (assembly GCA_018340775.1). Lineage (NCBI taxonomy): Eukaryota > Viridiplantae > Streptophyta > Pinopsida > Cupressales > Taxaceae > Taxus > Taxus wallichiana. Next base: position 384,083,701 of record CM031244.1, on the reverse strand, counting down.
AAGTAGGTGTCACAACATATTCATTGACTAGGAACCAAAGTCAAGAGTATAAACAATTTTTATCTCTCTTATGTGGTTTACACACGCCTATATGTGACAAACAACACTACCATATGATATTACAAAGGTCGAGGTATGTGAGACAGATACATACATACATACATACATACATACATACATACATACATACATATATATATACATATATATATATATATACATACATATATATATATATATATATATATATATGTATATCTATACTCATACATACATATACATATATATATATATATGGATATATATATATATATATATATATCTATACTCATACATACATATACATACGTATATATATGGATATATATATATATATATATGTATGTGTATATATATATATATATATATATATATATATATATATGTATGTATGTATGTACATGAATGTATGTGTATATGTATACGTATGTATAGTTATGTGTATGTATTTGAGTAGGTGTCACAACACATTCATTGACTAGATAGCAAAATCAAGAGTATATGCATTTTTATCACTCTTATGTGGTGTTGGTGCTCATTTTGATCTCGCCCTATTTGTTTAAATATGTCTTAGTCCGCATGGTTTGAATTTTTCTGTCTCCTTGTATTGATGCCTAAAACCTCCTTCCTTCATTTGGTTTCCATGATCAATCCTTTCATTTGGTCGAGGATCACATTAAATCTAGATATTGTTTTTCGTTTCTCTGTCCATGAGGAAGAATTTGTAATTTGGGTGTGAATTCGGGTTTCCCCTTGTATTTTTCCATAGTAATGTTTCCTATAAATTTTTGTCCCAACATCCATGAAAATGTGGTCCTTTCTGATTGGATGCGCCCAAGTGGGTCTTTTTGGTGAAATTTGTTACTTCGCCCATTTATAAAAATTACCAAATTGGCCCCAACTGTCTTGATACCATCTAATTGGTTATTCAAAGAAGTATGAAGTGCTAGGGAAAAGTCTTACTTTGACCCCGAAGATTGAAACATGGCAGTTTTCAAGACAAAGGCGGGATGGTGGGTCGGCGGAACATTTTGAAGTGTTTTGCCTTTTTGTACGAGGGATAAAAGTTATGAAATAATCCACAACTTTTTGGGGCCCACATTTAAAGTTAGAAGCGAAGAGGTGGGTCGCCAGGGTTTTAAAGTTTTTTCCCGCTTCAACTCAAATCTTGTCCACATGGAGGGTCGACGCTCATTTGAGGATCCACCTTTGGGTCCTACCTTAGCAGTTGCGCCAAGGAGACACGTGGAGGCTTCCACTAGCTCCTCTCTATACTTAAACTTTTCAAGCAACTTTCTAAGGCCTAGGACACATGGAGGGCCCATGCATGTTTGGGGACTTTCCCCTGTACTTTACTTTTAAAGAAGCACCAAAGGGACACGTGGAGATTTCTACTGGGTCTTCCCATACTTAGACTTTTCAACGGCCGATGAAACTTTCTCGGACCCTTGGCACATGGCGCCTTCTGCTGGTCCTTAAACTCTTTCAACAAATTTGTCGGGTTGAGACACGTGGTGAGTCTGCGCTTGTTTAGGGTCTCCACTTTTGGGAACCATATCAAAAGTGTGCAAAAGAGACACGTGGAGACTTTCACTGGCTCCTTTTTATACTAAGACTTTTCAAAGGAAAAAGGTAATTTTCTTGGGCCTGAGAACATGTAAAAGGCCCATGCTCATTAGGGAATCTACCTATGTACTTCACCTTTGCAGTTGTGCCAAGGAAACACGTGGAGGTTTCCACTGACTCCTCTTTACACTTGGGCCGACTCGGACTCGGAGCATAGGTATGTGGAATAATCCATGTGTGGAAACTCATTTCTGAGAGGCACAAATATAGGAATCCATGCGAGGGCACTCATTTCTCAAGGTGTATTCTTGAGGGTGAAAAGGATTGCTTGTCAGACCCAACTATACAGAGCCACCCGAAAATGATTAAAAGGGGATTTCTCGCATGACAAAATAAAATAATGATTAGAAGAACTGTCAAAAAAGTTGGGGCATGGCATCCCAGTCATTAGTCAAGGGTCTGAGAAACGTGATCAGTTCATGATTTTTCCACCTGGCAGCTTCGGGTGTAAATTTGTTAAACATCACTTTTTGAGACAAATTGGTAACAAGAAAATGATTCCTCAAATATTCTTCTTTTTGGGGGAAAATTTGGGATGAGTGAGTGAGTGAATTGTATAAATGTAATGAGGATACTCTTGCAAATGGTTGGGGGTTTAATTCTTACAAGAAAATTTGAGAAATCCCATCTTCCTGAGAGACCATCCGAGAAACCTGTTAATATATTGTGTTTTAGATTTGATCTCATCAAGATGGTTGTAAGTGTATAGCCATTGACAAGCTTTGAGACTGCTTCAAGAAAATTTCCCTGCTATAAATCTAATCGATCTCGAATTAATCATGTCACTATTGGGAAAAATTGTGTCTTCTTTTATTTCAGAATGTTTTCAAATGGTTTTGATGTTCCTGTTGCAATATTGTGTTAAAATCCCTCTGAATCACACAGGATCTCGTCCTTGTGATAGTTTAGTGGCATTTGCAATTTCATTATGAGAAGAGCCTTCATCCTGTAATGAGATAAACAATTTAAAATCACTTTACTTGTCATTTTGTTGATAAAGATTGTCTGTAAGCCTTCGAGTGTATCTTAGGCATGAGGAACTAGGGGTCTTTAATGTTTAATTGAGTCTTTAGCTCAAGCCTTCATGTTGAATTCTCAAAGATTGTGTGAAACTATGTAGATTTGGGGCTCCATTGATGCACACCTTCTGGTTGAAGGAATATTTTGGCTATTCTAAAGCATTCTATCATTAGTCTTCTAATTATTGTAAAGGTTCTCAAGGATTTGGTGAAATCAACTTCATCTTGTTTAAATCCACACAAAAATTTCAAATAACCATGAATCCTACCTGAAGTACCCCTGTTTGTGCTGTGTATCCACAAATGAACAAACTCTACTACCAAAATATATAGAAGCAAGCAGGTTTTAAGTGTTGTTAGTAACCCAAACCCTACTCAGAAAATATCACCATTCTTTAGAAGTGAAAACTCGCGAGAGTTGAATTGTGGTGCATTGATCATATTTTCTTAAGGTTCCGCTCAAAAATTGTGCAAAAAGGGATCTCTTCACGTCCTTCACCGACAGAGGTTACAAAATGGGTCCTCTCACCCAGGTCAAAAGGCACTACCTAAAGTAGTGAGGATAGATCAAATCCTTTTATATAATGCTATCCATTTCTCTAGCACCCGAGTGACAAAGAGCTAAATGAATCCCTTCCCCGGCTATAAAACAACTTATGATTCGGCAATCTCTAAGTATCTTGTTAAATCTGTGATGCTGCTTGACTTTCAGGGAGAATCAATTTGGATACCAACACCATTTTGGTGCCATTTCAGGACTTATTAGCATTTTCGGGATTATTTGAAATCGGGACTTATTTGTGTGACAAGAACAATTTGAATGGCATCGTTTCTAGGGATTATTTGAACATCGGGTCATATTTGTGTGGCATCAACACCATTTTGTCATCATTGTGGGGATTCTTCAAAGGCATTCTCATATCAACCCCGGTAATGTTTCTTACATGATATAAGATTTGTGAAGTTACAAGTTCGTATGTAATATCTCTAGTTTCTAGTGGTTAGTGCACTAAATTTATATCATCAAGATATATAATGGTAGAGGAAGGTCATATCTACTAAGCTTTATAGGAATTAAGTGTTGATAGATATTTGACAAGTCATCTATAGTGCATTTTCACAACTAAGGTGAAAATCCTTAGTGGTGACTCTGTGTTGATTTAAATTTTGATAAATACCAAGACCTTTAACCTTTATTAAGTGAGATCTGTCACTAATATTTGCAAAGTTGGAAGGAAGAAGATCTTTCTTTACTAAAGACCCTACCGTAAAGTTGTTTCCGAATCGGGAAAGATGAATTCGAAGGAAAAAGAGTCTGGAAAATAGTTGGAGATCGAAATCAAGAAAAGAGTTATCCATTGTGGAAAGTGATCAACCTACGATTAAGGATTACCATTCTTCTTCAAGTGATTCTCAATCGGTAATTTTCACATCGATCTTAATTCTTCAACTAGAGAGGGTCCTTCATTAGTGTTTGATAAGTGTGCTTCGTGTTTGTCCTTGTATTTTCCATGAAACAAAGTCTTTAGAGGACATTCATTTTTACAATTATACTCTTGTGTTCCAAATACCCCTTGTCCCTCATCATTATGTTTTTCTTGTAAGATCACCTCCCCAAAACAATATGGCCTAGCCCCCACCCAGACCTCAGTTTGTTGTGAACACTTTTAGTCCTATACATTTTAGAGGTATGGCTGGATATCCAAATGTAGTTGCACAAGATGTTAGAAATAGGCTCCTAAATTTCAAGGGAATAATGCTATCACCGGCGATCAACATTTAAACCTTTTTGTCAATATGATGGAAGACTTTGATATTGAATTTGAGGATGTGTATATAAAATTGTTTATTCATACTCTTGAGGAGGATGCATGTAACTGGTATAAGTCTTTACCAGACAACTCAATAGATGCATGGATAGAAATGAAAAATGCTTTTAGATTGCAATATGGGGATAAGACATATCCTAGGTTTCTTTTGTCTGAATTTGAAAATATTAAGAAGAATCCTAATGAATCTATTCATGACTTCAATAAGACCTTAAATAGGCTACATGTGATCCTGAGGCCAAGTGATGTTTCTTGTTTAATAAAATACTCTGATGCTTTTGACAAAAAGGCTTCCTATTATTTAAGGGACAAGAACCCAAGAACATTGAGGCAGGCCTTCACCATGGCTTTGCAGATTGAAAATAACATCAAGGTAGTTGGTAAGCCTCCTAAGAGGGAAGGTATCAAGTTGATCAATCCAGAGAAGCCTTGGTCGAGTAAGTCTGTTGATCTAGAAGAGGTTGTAAAAACTTTGGCCAGAGATGATAAGGAAATATCCTATAAAATGGACAGAGCGAGAGAAGGGGATTTGACAAGATTCCCAAGGTTGACACAAGCCATAAGGTCAAGAAATATTTGCAAATCATCCCAGGTGATCATAGATTAGATGACAGGGGTAAAGGGCCCATGGGATCAGAAATAGACAGCCCCAACCCTAGGAAAATAGATTGGTGCCTGATCCTTTAGCTACCAGAGTTGCTACTATGGAAGAGGTCCATGATATGGAGTGGTGTGATAGATGTTTCTTGCCCCATTCCCCATGTGATGAAGAAAAAGAAGTTGAGGAAGCTGATGATGATGAGACAGATGATGATGCATGCATGATGGATTCCTCTACAAGTTCATAGCAGGAGCAACCTCAATTGAACTAATAAGTGCCAAAACTACTATTGATTTTTGGGATTGCATTCACCGTATTACCTCTTCCTCCCACTCATACTTTTGAAATTGATATGGTACAAGAATTTTAGTTTCCTAATAATGATTTTGAGTACTTAAGGGCATTAATGATTAAAAAGTATGATGGAGGAATTCCTTTAGAATAGGATAAACAGTTGTTAATGAATGCAACAGTTGCTTAAGAAAAGGAATACAATACCAGAATAAGGTTCTCAAAGGGGTAGGGCCTCAAAAAAACCAAAATTCCAATGCTTACTAGTATCCCTAAGGAAACCCCTAAAAAGATGCATCTGGAAAAGGCTTTGTCACCCTAAATAAAACTTGTGTTCCTCCCCATGCTCAGACTGTGAAGACTCCCATATTATCAGATGAAGCTGTGAACCCTCCTCCTAATACTTCCTTACCCAAATATGTTCCTTGTGACATAGCCCAAATCTTGAGTCAGATCAAGATTTTTGTTCCTATTGTTGAATTGCTTAGAATCCCTGAGCATAGGAATAGAGAATTCAAATATTTGGGGCTTGAGGAAGAAAATGTCACCCAAGGTAAAAATGTAAACAAAGTAGAGGTTCCTCTTGCCATTTCAGAATTAGAAAAACCACAAGCATTGGAGGAATTTGGTGAAACACCTGAGGTTTATTTAGGAACTTCTCTGGTTGAATCTTGGCTGAATGTGGATCCATTTTTACTACTTTGATTATTAAGGATAGGTTGTTACATAACTACATGTTTGATTCATGAGCTTAAGCTTCATGTAATGTAATTCCTCTTGAGTTCATGGATGAGTTGAATCTAAAAGTAACAACAACTTATGGGAAATGTACTTGCCATGGATTCAAGAGAGGTGAAAGTAGTTGGATGTGTTAAGGGTTTAGTTGTGCGGTTGGTAGCATATCCCAGAAAGTACTTAACATTAAATGTAGTAATTGTGGATTGTCATGCTAAATGGGGATGTTATTATCTATAAAGTCGGTAGCTAGTGTGGGTGGAAGTGTGCAAATGGACATGTCTTATGCCTCCATACCAATTAAGGGTAGCCTTGTAAAATTATATGGTGAAAAGAAAATGTTATATCTCATTGAGGACCACAACGATGATTCTTATGAAGTATTGCAAACAAACATTGATGTTGATAACTCGAAAGAGCTATGTTGTTTTCAAGGAGTATTAAATTGATCAATGCAGATATCTTGAGTGGATTGATTTTCCTGCGACTTTGATTTTTTATGCATCATCAAGAGATGTTGAAAAAAATTGACATAGGCACAAAGGATAAGCCTACAAAAATGTGGTCGAATAGCAACTTGGATGGAAAAGAAAAACAATTATATGACTAGTAGTTAAAGACGTATCGAATCGCTTAACATGGTCGTATCAAGAAATGAAGGAACTTGAAAATTTTCCTTGATTGTTCTCTCTAAATTAGGGCACACATAATTATATAGTGTACAATATTTTGTTTTCGTTTTACTTTCGTGTTTTTGCTTTCGGTGTTTCTGGTCCCCGTGACTAGTTTTTGTTTGTTTCTCACTCGTATTAGAGGATTTGGTTATTATCTTTCGGATCTACAAGCTTTTCTTTGACTTTGTTTCCCAATGGATTTTTGGCATATGGTTTTCACTTTTTTTCTTGCGGAACTCATAGGGAGTTCCCATCCCCGAGTCGGAGCCGATGTTGGTGCTCATTTTGATGTCGCTCTGTTTGTTCAAATACATCTCGGTCTGCATGGTTTAAAGTTTTCTTTGTCTTCCTATATTGATGCATGAAAGCTCCTTCCTTCATTTAGTTTCCATGATTAGTTGTTTCATTTGGTCAAGGATCACATTAAATCCAGATATTGTTTTCCATTTCTCTATCCACGAGGAAGAATTTGTAATTTGGGCATGAATTCAGTTTTCCCCCTTCCTTTTTTTTTCTATAGTCATGTTTCCCGTATATTTTTGTGCCAACATCCATGGAAACATGGTCCTTTCTGATTGGATGCAGCCCGACGCGTCTTTTAGTTCAAATTTGTCACTTCTGTCACACTTGTAAAAATTACCAAATTGGCCCCACGGCCCCGATAGCATCTGATTGGTTATTTAGCGTGTATTCAACAAGTATGAAGTAGTAGGGCAAAAGTCTTACTTTGACCTCGAAGATGGAAAGGTGGAAGTTTTTCAAGACAAAGGTGAGAAGGCGGGTCGGTGGAACATTTTGAAGTTTTTTACCTTTTTGTATGAGGGATCAAAGTTATGAAATAATCCGCAACTCCGCTAGGGTCCACATCAAAAGTTAGAAGTGGAGAGGTGGGTCACCGGGCATTTTCAATTTTTTTACCCACTTCAACTCAAAGCTTGTCCATGTGGAGGGTCATGGTGCTCATTTTAGGATCTACCTCTAGGTCCTACCTTAGCAGTTGCGCCAAGGAGACATGTGGAGGCTTCCACTGGCTCCTCTCTATACTTAAACTTTTCAAGAAAATTTCTAAGGCATGGGACACGTGGAGGTTTCCACTGGGTCTTCCCATACTTAGAATTTTCAACGCTCGATGAAACTTTCTCAGACCCTTAGCACATGGCACCTTCCATTGGTCCTTAAACTCTTTCAACAAATTTTTTGAGCTGAGACATGTGGTGAGCCCACACTTGTTTAGGGTCTTCGCTTTTGGGAACCATATCAAAAGTGTGCCAAAGAGACACGTGGAGGCTTCCACTGGCTCCTTTTTATACTGAGACTTTTCAAAGGCCAAAAGGAAGTTTTCTTGGGCCTAGAACACGTGGAAGGCCCAATCTCATTTGGGAACCTACCTTTGTACTTCACCTTTGTAGTTGCGCCAAGGAAACATGTGGATTTTTCCATTGAATCCTCTTTACAATTTTCCGACTCGCACTCACAATTTAGGTATGTGGAATAATCCGTGTGCGGACCCTCATTTTTGAGTGGAAAAAATGTAGGCATCCATGTGAGGGAACTCATTTCTCAAGGTGTATTATCGAGGGTGAAAAGGATTTCTTGTCAAACCCAGCTATACAGAGCCACCTGAAAATGATTAAAAAGGGATTTATCGCATGACAAAATAAAAGAATGATTAGAAGAACTGTCAAAAAGTTGGGGCATGGCATCCCAGTCATTAGTTAAGGGTCTAAGAAACATGATTAGTTCATGATTTTTCCACCTAGCAGGTTCCAGTGTAAATTTTTTAAACATCACTTTCTGAGACAAGTTGGTAACAAACAAAGGATTCCTAGAATATTCTTATTTTTGGGGGGGAAATTTAGGATGAGTGAGTGAGTGAATTGTATAAACGCAAAGAGGATACTCTTGCAAATGGTCGGGGGTTTAATTTTTATGAAAAAATTTGAGAAATCCCATCTTCCTCAGAGACCATCTAAGAAACTCGTTAATCTCTTTTGTTTTATATTTGATCCCGTCAAGATGGTTACAAGTGCACAACCATTGACAATCTCTGAGACTGTTCAAGAAACTTTCCCCTGCTAGTAAATCTAATAGATCTTGAATTTATCTGTGTTGATATTGGGAAAAATTGTGTCTCCTTTTATTTTGGAATGTTTTCAAATGGTTTTGATGTTCCTATTGCAATATTGTGTTAAACTCCTCTCAATCACACAGATCTCATCCTTGTGATAGTTTAATGACATTTACAATTTCATTATGAGAAGAGCCTTTATCCTGTAATGAGACAAACAATTTAAAATCACTTTACCTGTCATTTTTTTGATAAAGATTGGATGTAAGCCCTTGGGTGTATCTTAGGCGTAAGGAACCAAGGATATTTAATATTCAATTGAGTCTTTAGCTTGATCCTTCGTGTTTAATTATCAAATATTGTGTGAAACGACGCAGATCTGGGGCTCCATTGATGTTCACCTTATGGTTGAAGTAATAGTTTGGCTATTTTGAAGCATTATGTTTGTTAGTATTCCAATTGTTGTAAAGGTTCTCAAAGATCTCGGTGAAATCAACTTCATCTTGCTTAAATCCCCACCAAAATTTTCAAATAACCATGAAACCTATCCAAAGTACCCTTTTTGCCGTGTATCAACAAATGAAAAATTCTACTACCAAAATATATAGAAGCAAGAAGGTTTTAAGTGTCTTTAGTAACACGAACCCCGCTTCGTAAAATATCACAATTCTTTAGACGTGACAACTCGTGAGAGTTAAATTGTGGTATATTGATCATATTTTCTCAAGGTTCCTCTAAAAATTGTGCAAAGAGGGATCTCTTCACGTCCTTCACCGACAGAGGTTAAAAATGGGTCCTCTCACCCTGGTCGAAAGGCATGACCTAAAGTAGTGAGGATAGATCAAATCCTTTTATATGGTGTTATCCATTTCTCTAGTGCCCGAGTGACAAAGAGCCAACTGAATCCCTTCCTTGGCTACAAAATGACTTATGATTCATCTATCTCTGAGTATCTTGTTAAATATGTGATGTTGCTCGGCTTCCAAGGGAGAATCAATTTGGATACCAACATGTGGTATACACACGCTTTATGTATGAAAAACAACGGTACCATATGATACTATAATGGTCGAGGTATGTGAGACCAATACGTATACATACATACATATATATATATATATGTGTGTGTATACTTGTATATACATGTACATATGTATATGTATAATTGTACATACATGTGCATATGTATGTATATACATATGCATATGCACGTATAGACATACATATACAAATATTGATATACATGTATGTACATGTATATGTATACATATGTATATGTATGTGTATGCATTCGAGTAGGTGTCACAACACATTCATTGAATATCAAGAAAATTCAAGAGTATAGAAAGTTTTTATCTATCCTATGTGGTATACACATAGTAATACAAAGTTTCATGTATGTGAGACAAATACATCTACATATGTATATGTATACTCGTAGATAAATGTACATATATATTTATGTTGATATGCATATGCATGTATAAATATACATATACAAATATAGATATATATGTATATACATGAATATATGTGTATATCTATAAATATGTATAGGCATGTGTATGTATTCGAGTAGGTATCAAATCTCATTAGGATCCATCTATGTTGGCGATAGGATCACGTGACCCCATGTGATTGACCATAACATGCCAAACAAGATGTCTTATAGGAAACACCCATGTGTAGGACCTAGTTTTTCTTTCATGGAATCTATTTAGCACAACCCAGTCATAACCAGTGTTAGTGACTCACCTACACACACATGCCAGATCTGAATGAAGATCCAAAGGAAAGAAAGGCACAGGAAAGGATGGAAAAAGGTGGCATGCATTTAAGAGGTGTAATGTTTTGCATTTTTTTATTACAATATATGTTTCATTTTAGGTTTTTGATTTACATTATCCTCTGCATCACCACCCAAGTCAAGTGTATAGGAATTTTTATCTCTCTTATGTGGTATACACATAGTGTGTATATGATAAAAACACTACAATAAAATAATACAAATTTCCAAGTATGTGAGACAAATACATATACATATGTATATGTATACTCATACATATATGTAATATGTATGTTTCGGATATGCATATGGATGTATAAACATACATATAAAAATACAAAATATATGTATGTACATGTATAAGTATATGTATTTATAGGTATGTGTATGTATTCGAGTAGGTGTCATATCACATTCATTGACGACCTAGAAAGATCAATATTTTCAACATTTTTTATCTCTCTAATGTGGTATACACACAATGTGTATATGACAAACAACACTACCATATGATAATACAAAGGTCCAGGTATGTGAGACCAATACATATACATATGTATATGTATACTCATACATACATGTACATATGTATGTATGTGGATATGCATATGCATGTATAAACATACATATACAAATACAAATATATATGTATGTACATGCATATGAATATGTATGTATAGGTATGTGTATGTATTCTATTAGGTTTCAAAACACATTGATTTACTAGCCAACAAAATCAAGAGTATGGGCAATTTTATATCTCTTATGTGGTATACACACGGTGTGTATATGAAAAACAACACTACCATACCATAATACAAAGTTCCGGTATGTGAGACTAATACATATACATATGTATATGTATACTCATACATACATGTACATATGTATATATGTTGATATGCTTATGTATGTATAAACATTCATATACAAACACAAATATATATGTATGTACATGAATGTACATGTTTATGTATACATATGGATGTGTATGTTGATGGGAGAACTGGGAAAATTCTCATGCATGAGTCCTTTTTATTCCATTTGTAATTAGAACAAAATATTGAGATTGTTGATTACATCATTATATAAGCAGGCTTGTGTTAATATTATATAGGAAATGACACTTTGGAGGCTTGTATAGATAGCCATCTACATGCAACAAAGAAGGAGGTTTGTATGTGATTCCAAGAACCACTGGTAATTTAATCATGACAACCAAGTGTGGGAAGTCCTTTAGCACAAATTTGTTGGCTTGAAATGGGATTGGAAGCATTTTATAACGTTACTTCATTCTTAAGCATGCACTGTGTGAAGCTAGGATTTGTAGTATAAAACTTGAATATATTTTAAATGCACCATTAGAATTGGTTACAAATTTGTTAGAAGGACTGTTATGATGCGTCTTAAGGGGTTGAAACAGATTTGTGTTAACAGAAGATGAAAAAATCTCTTCACTTAATAGAAAAAGCCTCTTCACCAAAATGGTGAAGTTGTATTTTTGAAACCCCACAGATCTAAATAAACAAAATTATGTGAATGAGACCACATAAGGATATGTGATTGATAGATTTTTAAGTTGTCCAAAGATAATTTTTTTATGAAACCCCACCATGTATTTTACTATTCCATTTCTAGAAAAGAGAGATCGCAGATATCCATTTCTATGAAACCTAACATAGAATATATCAAAGAACAAAATAGGAAAGAAATTTAGATAACAAAACATTAAATTCCATAAATTTAGATAATTTTTTTATCTAAAGGATATAAGTTTTAGATAATTTAGATAATGTGCTGCAAAAATTTTGTGACCCTAAACCTAGAAAAAAAAACCTAAACCAAATTTCATATACTTGAAAAAAACCCGAATGTGTTACGAACTTAACGTTGGGAAGTTGGATCCAACTACAAATGTGGTACTCAAAGCTTCTACAAAATATCCATAGTTCTAGAGATAGAGGAGCTTCATGAGAGATTGGAGATGGAGATGATAAGGAGATTGTGCAATTGTCTAATGCAATGGGGGATACACTGAGATGATGGACAAAGGAAGCATTGAATTGAAGACTGAAATGATGGGATGGAGTTAGCGATGTCCTCTTAGGTTAGTGTGACCAATGTGCCAGCTCACCCCAAATCAGGTCACTTTCCTGGCGATGGATTCTAGAGTCGACATTTTTCTCCAAGCGGTATCGTGTCATGCTAGAAGGCAAGAGTTTTAAAAAGTGTGATGCATATGAATGGTTTATATGTATGGGGATCATGTGATATGCATGGGGGTCATGCAATACTATCACCAAGATAGCCTCAAGCATCTTCTAAAGGTCATTGTGCATATCTATCCAAGGGTAGGATTGTATGGAGGATTTAGGCCACTAGAGGAAAAACAAGAAAATGAAAAAGAAGATAGGTGTAGACCAATAAATAAAAATGTTGCAAATAGGGGGCCAAACCATCAATTTATTAGATGACATGGAAATATTTCAGATCATCTAAACTACCATATCAAAGTTGTTATACACCATATATGATAAATTTGAGTAGAAAGAAGGAGGAGGTTCCAAAGTTAATTTTAAATCTGAAGAATGAGTAGGAAAGAACACATATAAAGGAAGAGAAAACGTCAAATGTAGGGACTACTATGGCTATCGAAGAAGTGAAATAGGTTGTGAATTAATTTTGATCTTGATAAGAGCTATAAAAGTCCTTGGTGAATCCAAACACCACACCTAGATAAGTTCAAATTCCTATTAAGAGATATAAAATTATCCCATCAAATGGAAGTCATTTGTAGATTCTATTAATTATTTAAATATAATGAAATTTTTACTATGTTGTGATGTTTTCTTTCTTTTTTAGTCTACAAATGTTATAGGATCACTTCATTATTAAAATTATATCATCATTATCTCTCGACTTCTGGAACACTTCCTTCTAACATTTTAACTTCTATTCCAATTTGGGCTCAACAAACACTACAATATGTATATGATTTGGTTGGTTATCTATAAGATGAAAATTAGACACATTTACAGTTCCATAATTTTTAAAATGTTAAAATTTCATCTACCTTTGATCCATAAGATTTTAGTGCAATATATGGCATTCTTGATTTGGATTCATTCATCACCAATTTTATCTTAACAAAGTGGGATTCTAGATCTACAAGATCTATTATGAGTTCATGATAACTCACAATTTTTGGGGGCTACTTAAATTCATATCTTCTTCTTTATTTCTATCTCTATTTCAAAGGAGATTCTATGTTCTTGTAGGGGACTTATCTATCAAGGGATTTTTTTGTGTATTTATCTTTTTTCTCTCTTTTAGGGATTATTTTTCACATTCTTTTTCATTTTCTCTACTTTATGTGAGATTTTATCGTACTTAAGTAAATCATAAGGCATTTTTCTTAAGACCCAATTATTCTACCCACCTATCATATTCTTAAGGGGGTGTTAGTGTAAATTTTTTATTCTATTTCATATTTTTTCTTGAACATGTATTTATCTTTTATGGTTTCATCAAGATAAATCAGAGTTAAACTTCTCAACCTTTTTAGGTGGTAGTTAAACATCCTGAAATCTTATTTACGCACCTCTTGTAAATTTGTATTTTAGATCATTCAATACAAACTATATTTTGGCCTATTTTTAGTTTCTCTCACTTTCACACATAACATTACTCTCTCTCTGAATTTGTATGTTATCAATTTTTTATCTTGGCCCATACTCCCATGATCACTTAAATGTGAGAGGTTATTTATCCTTGATTGAGTGGACACTTGTTGAAAACCTTTCTAAATTTGACATAGTGTGGAAGGAGGCACCTAAGAAGGAATACTTATCAGATTGAAATATTAATATTATTCATGTAAAAATTGTTTTGTGATGCTCCTTTTTTATCCTCTATGAAACATACATCTTTATATATAATCACCGTTTATATGAGTGAAATGTATGGAAAATATGCTTTAGTTTCCTCATTATATCATACAAAGATTCCTTTTTCTCGTTTATCATCAAGTGCATAGTTGACACATTTGAAGAATCTCATGTGAGATACACTTTTCTTTCTGGAACTCTAATATTATTTTGGAATCACATTCTTCACACTCACAATTGGGAATCTAATCATAATTTAGATGATAATTTCTAAAACCTATACCCATTACTAAATTGATAAATGGTTTGCCTTTAACATGATTTTGGTCATCCCCGTGATGGTTCTATTCTTCTTTCTACCACACCATTTTTATGAGGTGTATACTAGGAAGTTAATTACATGATAATTGTGTACATGAATTTGTTAGCAATGAAAAAAATAATTAGAACTAACACCCAACAGTCCTAAAACAAATCAAAATCAAAATCAATGCACCATCATGATTAGAGCTTAAACAAGAATAATATACCGACTTCCTTACATTAGAACATGGATAAATATTCAAACTAACATGTTAATCCATTAATATCTATATTTATTGAATGCTAATCAAATGAAATGAACCTACTTATATCCTTAGAAATCAAAGGGTTTGATTGTATGCTTGAATCCCAAGGTTTTAAGAATGGAATCTTGTCAATCCATGGCTACACTACCATTTTCCATATCTCCATATGATTTCAAAATTGGAAGAATGAATGCAAGAAAGGAAAATAGCTAGCTTCTCTAATGAAGAATTCCCTAAGATGATAAAATGGCTATAATTTATCCTCTATGCTCATTTATGTGTAAGAAGAAAGGTAGGAGGAGGGATCCTTATATAGTCCAACGCAGAAAAGAAGCTCTACATCCCTTTACATGTGGGATAATAGGGAGGTTGGGTTAGTTGTGGATAAGGGAGGTTTAGAAAGGGTTGAGTCAACCTTATGAGAGTTTATTTTTTCCTTTGGTGACTCATGGGGTTTGAGGGATTTATTAATTAACCAAAATTATTAATTAATAGGTGTGCAAGATTATACAAGATTTTTAGAGGAATGGTTAGTATGATTTATGTTATGAGAGGATTATAATCAAATAAATGACGATTTATTGATTAAATAGAAGAGATAATTAATTAATTAGGAATAATTAATTAATCTCGATCGAAAGACGAGCTTAATTAATTATAGATAATTAATTAATGTAGATAGAAAGGGGAGTTGATTAATGGAAGGTCGTTAATTGGCGACGATATTGGATAGAAGAGTTAATTAACTAACGTAATGTAATTAGTTAACGATTATAGTAGAGAAAATATGTGATATTGACGATATGTCATCAATTTGTGGGAAAGGGCATACTTAGCACAATTTAAGTGTTTAAATTGTTCAAGATAAATTATAGGTGTCTATAAGAATAACATGTTTATCGTATAATTTCATAAATGAATTTTATATATATTCACCAATCTTTAACATTGTGAAAGCTTGATATAGTGTGAACTCTACTTCTTTGATACAAATTTGAGTCGAGATAAAATAGTTGAATGCCTTAGATGTTTTCTTTAATATGTATACACATATATTTCTACTATATCCACCAATGAAGGTTAAAAATATGTGCACCTACCAATTGATGATGCCTTTATCTTTCCATGCAAATAATAAAGACCAATATCTAGTGGTGTCTTTTCTATGATTGACATTTTAGTTGGGAATGATTCTCTAGATTGCTTTCCCATAATCCACCTTTTAAAATCTTTGTTCAAATTCTCTATCACCGATAAGCCTTAAAGGACATTTTTAAACTAAATGAATTCAAATTGTATAAAATTAAAGTGCCCAAAATGAATATTTCATATCCAATTTTTAGCCTTTACCACTAACTAAACAATTGTTATGGTGGTATCTTAAAGTGTTGAAAAAGGAGCTAAAAAAGGTTATTTATTAAGTGATTATTGGGTAGCATTCATGGCTGAATTGGCATAATTGTATTTATAATTTTAAAATTTTTTTATTTTAGCATGTGTCTTTGGACCAAGATTTTGAATTTATCCATTTCATTAAATATTGACAAAACCGTGACTTTCCTAGATATTGTTGGTTTTTTTAATTTCATGGAGGATGTATGTAAATTTTATGAAAATTGCTTCCATTTGTAGGTTCTAGTTAGGGTGAAGTCTTCCTCTCTATTTTCTACAATCTATCTATAATGGGTTATAAATTCAGTGGCATGTGATTGGAGATGTCGACAAAGTGTTTTGTTTGGAAATTGATCCAAAAATCTTTCATGATAGTGTGTGATTAGTAATTATAAACTTTCTTCACAATCAAGGCAATGTGGATTAGAGGATCTCATACCAACAAATGTTTGTTGTGTATTTTATAGCTCCACATGATTAGTAGGGAGATTTAGCTATGATTAAAAATGTAAAGGATATTTGGCCAAGATTAATGCATTGTGAAAAAGGGATTCTTATGCAATGTACAATGTGTTATCCCTTTTGTAAATATTCATTGGCACCATATTATAACGAATTTTCAATGTGAATTAGATTGTGGTAAGTTATCACTATAATGAGAGTTGAGCATGAGTTTTTATAATTATTTTGAACTTGTGTCATGTCTATTTCAAATATTTCCATAAATGGAGAGCATGGCTTGATTTTTCCACTTACAATTTCTCATTTCTTGTACCATTAGAAGATATTACTTTGGGAAATAATTTTTACCATAGTTATAAATATAGTTTTGGTTGACTTAAAAATCACAAGGGAAGGAGCTTGTGAAAATGGATATACTTTTGGAAAATATATTATTGATTTATAATAATCATTGTAAGGAGTGCTTGATATTAGTGAGCATGTAAATATGGTTTAATCCTCAATGGAAACATTTTTGTTATCAATCATATAAGCCTTAATAATCTGTTAGGAAATAAGGGATAAAATATGCAAAATAATCCCTCACGAATCACAACAAAAGAGAAACTAATATGCATAAAATAGTACAGATCTCAAATAAAAGTCCAGAATAAAATAACACAACACAAAGAGACAATATTTAACGTGGTTCACCCAATGTGGGATACATCCACAAAGAATCACTTGCTCAGATTTTATTACAAGCCACCGCTCTCTCAATACAATACCTAGATCCGTTTGGAGCTATGCTCAACAAACTCTATAGAATTCATAGCTGAATTCAAAACACATCTGCAATGTTTTCATTATATCTACCATATGCACAAAACCATATAAATAAACAACTGCTTAAGCAGTTTTACAAAACCGTGGGTATCAAAACCATGGGCCAAAACCGTCCCATAAACCTATGGGTAAAAACCCACCCATATGAGAAAATCACATTTCCCGATATATTGGGCACATTTTAAGGCCCAAAAAATAAAACTGTGGAAAGTGTACAGTACTCTTAGTGTATAGTCTTCAACACTTCCTCACATGAAAACAGGCTCCACAACCTAACAATCTCCCACTTGGAGACTAGTTTTCCTCTAAGCAAGCTTCTCAACCCTTCACTAGTTTCCGTGAAGACCAACCAAAGCTGAACATAGCTTCAGTTTTTCCCTTGTGACCACCTTGGTCATCATGTCTACGTAGGATTCTAACTGGTATGAATCTTCTCCAGCTTCAACTTCTCTTCCTCTAAAGTTGTCCTGATGAAATGGTACCTTAACTATATATGCTTCATCCTAGAGTGGAAAGTAGAGTTCTTAGCTAAGTGTATAGCATTCCGTCTATCACTATGCAACTTTCCTTCCTCTTGATTATGCCCCAAATCCTCCAACAATTTCTATAACCAAATCATTTCTTTTCTTTCCTCTGTGGCAGCAACATACTCATCCTCTATGCTTGACAAAGCCACCAACTTCTATAGTCATGAAATATAGCTCACCGTTGTCACACCTATAGTGCAAAAATAACCTGTCATGTTACTCTTACTGTCTACATCTCCAGCCATATCTGAATCTACATAACCACACAAAGTGGTGTCTGATCCACTGTAGAAAAAAATTGTCCCCATGGTCCCTCTCAAATAACGAAGGATCCACTTTACTACCTTCGAGTGATCTTTGCTTGGATCAATCATAAATCTACTCACCCCTCCCACTACATGGGAAATATCAGGCCTGGTGCACACCATGACATACATCAAACTGCCAACCACTGATGAGTAAGGTACCTTGGACATCTGGTTTCTCTCCTGCTTTGTCTTGGGACACTGGTCCATTGATAACTTGAAATGGCATGTCAAAGGAGTCCCTACCAGTTTAGCATCCTACATATTAAACCTCTCCAATACTTTCTTAATGTACTCTTCCTGAGATAAAGTCAACTTTCGTTCCTTCTTATCTCGAGATATCCTCAAACCAAGGATTTGTTTGGCTGCCCCCAAATCCTTCATAGCAAAGGATTCACTTAGCTACTTCTTGAGTACTTTTATTTCCTGCATGTTTTTACCTACAACCAACATGTCATCCACATATAGACACATGATAATAAAACTGCCATCCTTAAATTTCTTTGTATACACGCAATGTTCAGAATGATGTCTCATATAACCTTGCTCCATCATGAAGCTATCAAATTTCTTATACCATTGACGTGGAGCTTGTTTCAAGCCATACAAGCTCTTCTTTAGTTTTCACACCATCTCCTCTTTACCTTTGACCTCATAGCCCTTTGGTTGCTACATATATAGTTCCTCCTCCAAATCACCATGGAGAAATGCAGTCTTTACATCAAGCTGTTCTAAGTGCAAGTCTTCTACTGTAACTATTCCTAGAACAGTTCTAATAGAAGTCATTTTTACTATAGGAGAAAAAATATCATCAAAATCTATACCTTTTTTCTGTGCAAACCCCTTGACCACCAACCGGCCTTGTATCTTTTATTTCCTCCTTCTTCCTCTTTGACTCTAAACACCCACTTGTTTTGTAATTCTATTTTGCCTTTGGGTAGCTTTACCAAATCCCATGTCTAGTTCTCCATGAGAGCCTCGATGCTCCTTATCCATGGCTGGCTCCCACTTCTTCCCCGGCATCTACCTCGCATTGCTTTAGCAAAGCTCTTTGGCTCTCCACTATCGGTGAGAGTAATAAATAATAAAGAGAAAAAGAAAAACGTTCATGTTCTCTTTTTACCCTAGAAGACCTCCTCAATATAGGAGTTTGGGGTTCCTGTTGAGGAGGTTCCTAAACTGATTCATGTGTCACTTTCCCATCTAGAAGATCCTCTACCACTGCATATTCTTTCTTGGATTCTTCCCTATTTTCCTATAACTAGTTGCTTATACATGACTTTCTCATTAAATACCACATCCCTAGATCGAATGATTTTCTTATTCTTAATACTCCAACATTTATATCCAAAGTCATCACCACCATAACTAATGAAAATTTTGCATTTTTCCGATTTAGCCTCTAGCTTAGTCCTATCATTCTTGTGTATATGGACAAACACCTCACATCCAAAGACTCTAAGAAATGAATAATCAAATTTCTTACCATACCAAGCCTCCTCAAGTATGCCTCCATCCAAGGCACTTGAAGGTCCTCTATTGATTAAGTACACAACTGTTCTCACCGCTTCTACCCAAAAAGAAAGAGGAAGTCCTGCATGTAACCTCATACTCCTAACATGTTACATTATTGTTTTGTTCATCCTTTCTAACACCCCATTCTACTGTAGAGTTCCTAGAACCATCTTTTTCCTACATATTCCATTCTTAGAACAATAATCATCAAATTCATTGTTGCAATACTCCCCTCCATTATCTTACCTGAGACATTTTAGCTTAAGACATGTTTCATTCTCTACCAAGGATTTCCATTTAAAAAAAGTGTCAAATACATCAGATTTGTTTCTAATACAATAAACCAAACTTTCCTTGTTGCATCATTAATAAAAGTAACATAATAACTTGAACCCCCAAGAGATGATACCTGATCTGGCCCCCATACATCAGAATGCACCAGCTCTAACTTACTCTCTTTCTTTGTAGGTCTAACCTTGAGAAAACTTACTCGGTTTTGTTTCCCATATATGCAGTCATCACATAAATCCAAATCTATTTCTATATATCTAGGAAAATCCTTCTTTATGATCTCCATGCCCTTATGGCTCATATGACATAGCCTATAGTGATACAATATTGTATCTACTTCTGAAGCCACAAGATTACAAACATTAGTGCTATAAGTGGTTAAATACAAGGTTCCAACCTTCTTACCTCTTGCCACCACAAGATCACCCTTGGTAACCTTCCAAGAGTCTATTGTAAATATCACAATACAACCATCACTTCCCAACTACCCTGCCGATATCAAATTTCATCTTAATGTAGGCACATGTTTGACATCCTTTAATAGCCAAGTATTCCCATTTTGCATCTTAACTTGAATAGAACCTTTTCCAACTATGCTGCAAGGTTCATCATCACCAAGAAAAACATGCCCAAAATCTCCTTGAACATAATCAACAAAATAATGCCTATGTGGAGTAGCATGGAAAGAAGCCCCCAAATCTAAAACCTAAGATTCAATAATATTATGCAAAGAAAGAATCAAAACATCCTGACATATATTACCTGTTGCCACATTTACCTCCTTGTTTTCTTCTTATTGTTTCTTCTTGTCTCGAAGCTCCCAAAAGTCCTTCTTTGCATGCCCAAACTTTCCACAATGCTAGCATACTATCTTGCTTTTGGATTTTGACCTTGCCTCGATCCTTTGATTTTCCACGGCTTCCTCTATTCTTCTATCTCCCTCTAGTTTCCACTGTCAAAGCATTCCCTAAAGTAGAAGATTCACCAGAGATTTTTCTTCACATTTCCTCACTTATAATAACCCCTACAACATCCTCAAACTTCAAATTTGAGTTAGCTGAACCAAGTTTCTTACCGCCATTACTAGGCTATTCCAACTCTCAGGTAAAGAGCACAAAACTAATAAAGCCCTAACTTCTTCATCAAATTATATTGTAACCAAGATATCATATTTACAACCATATTAAAATCATTTAGATGATATGCTACTAAACCATTCTCAGACATCTTCATATTAAATAAATTTTTCATTAAAAATATCTTATTAGAGGCAGAGGGTTTTTCATACAACTTCCCTAATGCATCCATCAGTTCTTTTGTAGTCTTTTCCTTTGAAACATTAAATAATACCGAAGATGCAAGACACATCTAGATTGTCCCAAGTGCCTTCCTATCCAGCAAATCCCATTCCGCATCTGTCATGCTCGAGGGTTTGTTCACCTTCTCAGACAACGGAATATAAATATCCTTCTGATAAAGGTAATCTTCCATCTGCATCTTCCAAAGACTAAAATTTTGCTCGTTGAATTTATCAACCCTAGATCTTCCATCATCTATCATAACTCCCACTCAAGATAAAACTTTCCTTGTGATTCAACACTTCAAAAACCAAACCAAGCTCTGATACCAATTCTTAGGAAAGAAGGGATAAAATATGTGGAATAATCCCTCACAGAATCGCAATAGTAGAAACTAATATGCAGAAAATATTACAGATCTCAAATAAAAGTGCAAAATAAAATAACACAACACAAAGAGATAGTATTTAACGTGGTTCACCCAATTTGGGCTACGTCCACAAAGAATCACTTGCTCGATTTTATTACAAGCCATCGCTCTCTCAATACAATACCCAGATCCATTTGGAGCTATGCTCAACAAACTCTACAAAATTCATAGCTGAATTCAAAACACATCTGCAATGTTTACATTATATCTACCATATGCACAAAACCATATAAATAGACAACTACTTAAGTAGTTTTACAAAACCGTGGGTATCAAAACCATGGGCCAAAATCGTCCCATAAACCTATGGGTAAAAAAACCCACCCATATGAGAAAATCACATTTCCCGATATATCGGGCACATTTTAAGGCCCAATTTTTTTTTCAAGGGTTGTGCCCCCAAACCCCTGCTACCGGGAGCTACCACCTCGGATCCCCGCTCAAGGCCCGAGCGGCCCCGAGCCCCGGCGAGACATTTGTGGAAAGTGTATAGTACTCTTAGTGTATAGTCTTCAACACTTTCTCACATGAAAACAGGCTCCACAACCTAACATAATCAACCGATTTTTTGGTAATTTATTGAGAATTAGACAATCATTATTTTTAAATGAAACTTCATACCCATTCAAAAGAAGTATTGTACCCGCATTAAATTATTCCTTATTCCCAACCCATAGTTCACATCAACCATAATTTTGTGATCCCCTTACTTTATTAGAATTAAAAACTCCCTTTCCCATTAAAGTCACATGATTATCATTTTGTAGAGTAAGACATGATTTTTGTACTTATTTATACTTTAAATAAAATTACCATTTCTAGTCATATGATTTCTAAAGCTACATTCTAGAAACTAGATATCTTTTGGAATCATATATGCAACATTACAAGCTAATACATTGAAAAATGACCCTAGTTCTTACAAGTTATTTTATAATTTTTTCTATGACTGAAATCATGTTTACTTTACAACATTCATTTACATAATGGTCACACTTTATGAAATAATTATATGGGACATTTATATTTGAAATATACCTCGGTTATGTGCCTAGTTTTTTTGGGTGTTCTATTTTATACATCTAGAACTTATGCCACCTCTTGAAATTCTTCCTCTGCCTTTGAACTAAGATCTACCTCTTGCTCTTCAAAAATAACAAAATAAAAAATTCTAAAATAATTATCAAAATATCTAAAGGAGTGATTGATTTTTTCTCATGTGAGATAAAAGAGGTGTGTAGTTCATTCATCATAATGAAGTGTGCTATATTTTTTATTTTCAATAATTTAGTTACAAAATATTCACTTTTAGTGGATACACTCTTCAATAAGTTTTCAACCACTTTATTTTCTTTAAGATTCTCTCCACGAGACCTTATCTAACTGACTAAACAATTGATTTATGTCGGAAAAAATTAATAATTCATCTTCTTTTATCCATATTGTATCAAAATATCTTCTAAGTTGTTTAAATTTTGTTTATACCTTGATATGTGACCTAAAGAGTATCCCATGCCTCCTTTAAATGGTTTACTATTGTAATTATTAGGAACATATTGGGAGTATTTTATTCCAAGCTATAAAAAATAACCTTTGAAAAATTATGTGTTCTCCTTGAGTAGATGTTTATCTACCAAAGGTAGATATTTTTAACTAAATCACACATGTCTTGGGATTAGAATAAAGATCTCATTTTCATAGAGAAATATTCATATTTTTAACATCAAAATCTAGGGTATCTGTGGGTTTTTAGGCTATAAAAGAATTGGATGTTATGCTTGGGATGAAAAAATGAATTCCACCCAATACGCAATTGTTGTTAATCTAAAGTATTCTAAATCTGGTAGCTCGACAATAGACATGGGAATGGAGAAATGTTAAACCACACACAAAAATTCTTCTATGATATTAAACAATTATAGCTTAGGATATTTTACATATAATGTTTTGTAGATTTTCAATCCTCCAACAATTCTATACCCGATTTGACTATAAAGAACTCTATACACACGTGCACATACAAACATTATATAAAGGTGAGGCCATTTTACTTTCAACAAATAATAGTAAACTCACATGAGTATACATTAATTAAAAGACTTGGAAATATGAAAAATATATGATGAAATTAGTGCTCAAATTTATATAATCATTTAAAAT
Organism: Taxus wallichiana var. yunnanensis; assembly: GCA_018340775.1. Lineage (NCBI taxonomy): Eukaryota > Viridiplantae > Streptophyta > Pinopsida > Cupressales > Taxaceae > Taxus > Taxus wallichiana. The sequence goes on along the minus strand of CM031244.1, from coordinate 384,059,372 downwards.
GTAAAAATTAGAAGAGGGTTGGATTAGATAGAATTAAGAGCTATACAATAAATAGAAGTGGTTGGGATTACACTTTCCCATATTCGTTACCTATTTAAAATAATACGATAGTATAAATGTCAAAATTATAGACAACTCTTGGAGTGTTTAATACATATATATATGATGAATCAGATATGAAATTTAAACAATCCAACCCAAAGAATCATTGATGGATATGAATAAGGAAATTAAATTAGAGTTTTGGGACAAAAATAAAAATAAAAGAAAGGAAAAATTAATTAGAATTTTCAAAGGTTAGCTATGAAGGATCATATATCAAATATGATTAATGTATTGAATATAGTGGGGAATAACAAAAAAAAAAGTTTTATTTGTATACATCTATCTTTTCACGTTGTTACTAATAAATATTTTGTGTAAATAAGGGTTGATGATGCATATATTTCTCGGCAGTGCCTTAAGGGGATTTCTAGGAATGGGGTATGATTATACACATGGTCATTGTGGGATTAGAGATAGTACATATAGATATATACTCCTATGTATCCCTAACTTTAGTTACCATTTATTATTTTATTCCTTTATGTTGCACACATTAGCACTCCCAAAACTTGTTTGCATCGATTCATCATCATTGAAACCTTTTTCAATTTATTTCCCTTGATCCATGGCATATTTTCACTCCACTTGAATTTATATTCCCTTTTTCTGATTCCATTTCCCATAGGCGATGGAGTCGATATTAGGTTTTCCATTTTTCGATGCCATTTCCCAAATGGAGATAACATCCAAAGATTTATGCACCCCACACCCAGGACATTCACATGGAAAAAGAATGACATGAATAAGCCATCTTATATTCTCTTTTACGCCATCTTCACATTTTCTCTCTCTTCTTCTCGTTCATCTAGAACTTGATTTGGATTATACATTGTTCTTAGTTGTTGGATTGATTGGACGATTGGGTTATCTATAGTGTGACTAGGATAGGAACGGTGTTTCACTTCTCCACCCATATCTATTCTTTCTCGATGTACTATTTCTTTGGAGAGATAAATACATTAGAGGCCACCCGTATGTAAGTAATCCAACTATCTTTGTCATTTTACATAGATTGATTCATTTCCATTCAAATGTATCTATGTTAGCTAAGTAGTGTATTTACATTAGTGACAATTAGTGTATTACTCTTATACGATCTAATCTTTATATTTTAATCATATTGTAAGCAGTATAGATTATGCATGCTTGTATTGTATTTTAATTTATCCATATCTCACCCCCATTAACTGATATCCTAGAAAGGTAATCTCCTCTATCTTGAATGCAGGCTCGAGAAACTCTAGATTGACCTATTGTAGGGATCACTAACCTCTAGATATGAAACCATAACACTAATTGTAGCCCATTTTAAATCAATCAATTGTGTGTTGGTCCATGTGTGTCTCCTCTTCATTTCCTCATACCCTTGTAGAATGAAATACTTAGGAGTGCAAGCCATCAAGAAACATTCTTGGCCTCCGCCATATATCCTTGTGAACCCAACATGAATCCTACATATTGATGTAGCCTAGAATTCACCAGTAAAATCCCAAGCATGCTAGCACATCACTCACCTAGATTGAGAACTCACTTGAAGCTCATGCAAAGGTACCATGCCCCTCTTCGGGGTTTCACAAAGGATGTTAGCATGATGAACACTTGAAGCATATCGATCTATGGCTATTATATCATTCTACAAGACATATTTAGATCCAGTCTAGAGAATAAAAGACTTAAAAGATAACCACGATGAAATAAAACATGGAAGAACCAATTATACTTAGGGTTTGACATTCTAATTCAGCTAACACATTCCATTGCATTTAAACATGAGAAATACAAAGAAGCTTATTAAAATAGATAACACCATAGTTTATGTGCGCATCAAATTTTGCAACATAACCTCATAATAACACAATCCTCGTATCCTCTCTTATGCTCCATAGTTCACTTCATATTTATAAGGGTGGGGAATTTCCCTTCACCACTTATCTAATCCTAAAATAGGTCGAATTATATTATTAGCCACACATGCACGGGTGCTAACGATAGACTTCTTCTAGTTAACTGCGAGTTCACAACTATATTTTTATCCCACATCCATGCAAAACGCTTCGTAGCTAGTACTCAAAAAATAGCCAATACATGTCACGTAAGTCTCTAACTGGTTTTTGTGTTCCGCATGCCATGTTGCAAAAATATATCCTCATCGTGAAAACGGCTAAGTCCCAAATCTATCTATGTTCCTAGTGCGTGATTCCTTTCCATTCCTTCTACACTTTTTAATGTGCCCTTCTCTTCCCGTATGAACCTTCTATATGTTCTTTGCTAACTTTCATACTTTAACTGATCAACATTACCCAAAACTAGTTACATTTCCGCCCTAACAATGGTAGTCACCTAAAATGAATCAAAGAATATGAATAGAAGAATAGAAAGAATATTTATGAACAAAAGAATGTTTTTACCTGCTTTGTATATTCTCGCTTCAACATGAAGAATCAATTCTAGATATTATTATTTTATTTCCATCTCTAAATTTTTCCAATCATTGAGTGTGACCTCTACCTTTTCCTCGAGTATCCATTGTAATTGAATCTAACTCATCTTTTGCAATTTAACCTTTCTCATTCTACAAGACCAACACAATTTTGGACATGGTAGTCATTCTTCCTTCTAATAATTCCATCTTTTTCATGATGAGTTTCCCAAGCTCAAATAGCTTTCCTGTGTGGCTCTTGTGTTGTTGTAAGGGCCTCGCGCTTCCTTGACAAGACAAGCGCTAATCATTTCACACTCTCATCTTTCATGGCCTTCAGGAGTTCATTATCTTCCAAAATGGTCCTAGTTCTTATAATAGCTTCACATCACTTTGTACAAATATTTAGCACTTTATCTCGCTTTCCTCGCCTTGCTCCTATAAGCTCAAGCAACCCCTCATATGATGCAATGTTGCACATCACTGAAGCCTTTTCCCACTCTACTTTCTTTGTTGGATCCTTTAGTTCGACATGCACGAGAGGTTCATCTTAAAGCATTAAGTCAACCAAGATACTTACATAATGCATTGTGGAAGGAAATGTTTTGGGTACCTTTGGCTATAAATGTGGCTTTTCTTTCATGATATTGTCCCCAAATTCCTCTTCCATGCTAATGAAAATAATGTTCTTCTTCTATGCCAAGTATTTTCTTGCTTTAGGCACGCTATTTCCGCATCCTTAATTTTTATCTCCTCTCTCAGCGCCCTAATTGTTGTAGCCTTATCCATATTTCACCTTGCCACCTCTGTCGAGACCTTTAACAAAGCATTTCTCACTTGTTCATTTGACATAACAATCAACTTTACTATTATGTGTCTGACATGAGGTGTCTTCTTCAACCTCCTTGATACACATGACTCTTCACATACATCAAAATCCAGCTCATCCATGTGTGTGTGCATTGACCATGACATTTACCTCCTTGTTCACACGGTTGCTATATCTTCATCCATTAGCTCGAGCCATAAAAATCCTTTTGTGTCAGTGTGCTTTGAAAATGAGCATGAACAATTTTACTTGTGTCCTCGACGTATCCCATGACTGCTCAAACATACTCTCCACTTGTTCTCTTCGATTTTAGCCCCTTAGAACTTGGGATTCAATATTTGGAGCTTGTTCATTGTACCCTAATTAGTCTCACCACTTTCTCATCTTCATCCCTTTCTTTATCTTATCCATCCTTCATTTCTTCATCCTTTTGTTCTTCAAACTCTTCCTCCTCCTCATTTATCTTTAACTTCCTTCTTGTCTTCTCAATTATCTCCTTCTATGGAGAGAATTGAGGTGATCAACACACTAATTATGGAGTAACACCTTGGGTCCTTTTTCTCCTAAATACTATTTCGAAGTGGTTCTCTCCATATACCACATCCAAGTCCTCATCATCCCCTTCTTATGGCTAGGGTGGAGTAGTCGCATGATCATCTTATTCCCTATTTATAGGTTGTCTTATGCCTCTATGCTCCAAACCACCACTATCTTCATGACCCTCTTCTTCATCATCTACTTATATTGTCTTTGTTGGCTTAGGACTGGAACATTCTCCATTGTATGTTTACCTTTTGGTGGCCCTAGGAGCGTGAAATCATTCTCCACATACTTAGTGTTCTCCAACTTGGGCTTGAGTTGAAGGCACATAAGCACTGCTTCGGTGTCCCCAACTACCAAGATTACAAGATTCATGCTTATAATATCATAAATAATCCTCTCAATGTAGGCATTCCACCACGGATATACATACTTCTTTCTTAGAGTGTGGTAGTCACAATCTACCTTGTCTGCATTGAAGGTTAGGTGGTGCACATCTAAAAACTGGTGAACTGATGCCTAGAAATATCTTGCTATGAAGGAATATGGTAGTTTACACCATGGGATCCAAGCCCCATCCTTCATCACAAATCACACGATGCAAAAATGTTGATAGACTGCAAACTGAACTGCCTTACCCACCACCGAAGGCAACTCCTTGGGTATGTGCCACTCTTCTTCGAATGCCACACGAGAGTCTATCATACCACATATCTACCCTCTACTTGAAATTTCCTCTCATTGATCCATCACACAAATTCTTGCCAAATATTTCCGCATATGACTTGTGTTCCATGGGGTACTCCCAAAATTTATCCTTCGGCCCATCGGGCACTCCAATCTCCATAAACACTAAGGACAATAAAACAATGCCAAAACTTATTCTCACACCTATCTCGCACTTGTTAAATGTTTTTTTTTTATTATGTAATATGTGATATTGTAGACCAATCCTTCTTCGACATATTCTTTGCAATGTGTAGCTACATTGTGTTTACTCGTAGCCATCTTTCTTGGTCTTTTAACTTTGTTACAAGATGTGCAAAGCAACTCCGCACTACTGGGTACTTATTCAATTTGTCAATGTCTATGCTATGCGGGACTTTGGTATACCCAAGCTTCTTCCTTATCTCTAGGATTGTGGCCTTATTAGTTAAATCACTCTCAAGATCCACTCCTGAGACCCTTAGTCCCGTCCTGTTGAAATTAAGGTAGTTGTGATTCTAACCCTCCGTCTTGCAAAGTAGAAGAAGTCCTCATGGACTCTGCTCATCAACCATTGATACAATGGTTCATACTTCCAAAATTATGGAAGATCGTACAACTCATAGACTCTAATTTGCTTCAATAACTTCTCACCAAGATATCATCGTATATTAGCATATCTTCTCATTGTGTGCTTTTTTGTTTTTGTGCTCAACAATGCATCGCACTCCTTCTTATCTATTTTACGATGGTTATAATCATTGATTTTACATTGACAGATGTGGGAATCCCATTATTTCCCCATGATCATGCCCTCTAGATAATATATTTATGAGAAATTACTCTCGGGAGAAATTTCTTCTTCCACTTTGACCTTCTTCTTCCCTTTTACTCTGTTGTGGGTGCTTTCTTCGGTGTCATCTGAAAAATATCTCGCTTTCTTCCTCTGCATTGAGAAAATTGAAACCCTATTTTAAGTATTTGTTCCTAGTGGAAATCATGTGCCCTATCTTGTTTGTAACAAATCTACTTTGCCCAAACCCTTCACCTATGGGAACACAACCTTTTCCTTTGCACAAACCTTCTCTCCACGTCTGGTTTCACACTCTTCACACCTCAACATAATTTTTGCTCTGTTCACACATAGGTCTTTTCAAATTCTCTCAATTGCAATGGTAAAAGTGAAATCACATCATGTCCTTATATAGATTTTGAAAAAGTTAGTGCATTTATTGCTCCTCCACCATCCAACAATCCTCTCATTAATTGACCATTTTCGTTCTTTACGTGTCATACATCTTCACGCCCAAGATATAACCTTCTAGTGTGCCCTCCTACCTTTTGGTTGCAAACTTCTCTTTAATGCCCTTACATCCACTTGAGTACATCGTCATTGTGCCTTCCACTTGTAGTCTTTATGACCTCTCGCTTATCTCACGTTATACTTGGTTCTTCATCTACCTCCACCTATTGTCCTTACTTCCGTAAGTAACTTTTTTTTTTCAATTATCTAACTTGAATAACACTCATAGCAATTTTTTCCTTTCATGTGGACTTATTTTCAATAGTCATGTTCCTGATATCAATAACCTACCCCATACTAAGGGCATGTGCACCCTCTGCACATAAAAAATTGTTCAAAATAGGAATTAGCTTCTGGCGTGTAAATGCACTTTATTACACAAACACACCAACTAAATTGAAAAAGTAGAGTGAAAAGAAGGAAAAACATTAAGGAAATTAAGAATAAAAACCCAATCTAAATGGAAACACTACCTTATTACAAACACCAAGAAGACTTATTTATAGTAGGGATTCATCCTACTCTGTTGAAGTAACCATGTAACCGTATTCCATCAAGTGTCGCTAATTGACAAGTGCTTGTTTCGAGTATGTGAGTGATAACATATGGCCCAAACCAATGTACTTTGAGTTTAACTAGATGGCACAAAAACTTAGAATCATAAAGTAGCACCATATTTCCTATCTCAAGCTTTTTATCCCTGATGTGCCTTTCATGCCATGCTTTCTACCTAGCCTTTTCTTATTTCGACTCCAACTTGATTAAATTTTGAATTCATTTTTCTAATACTTTCTCATCAGCTAGACCTCCAAAGACATGTAATACACAAAGAAGGTAACATGAATTCCATAAGAAGAACTACCTCATGCCAAACACTAATTGGAATGGTGTAGCTTTGTTCAAAATTTTATATGTTGTTCGATATGCCCAAAGTACTGCAGATACTTTGTCATCCCAATCCTTCCTTCCAACATCACATATTTTCATCAATTTCTGGCTCAAAATTTTGTTGAAAGCCTCAACAGTTCTATTTTCCGAGGATGGTAGGGTGTAGTCTTATGGTGTGAAATCATGAATTCGTTCGATAAAATTATGATTATCTCATTCACAAAGTGTGTGCCCCTATCACTAGTCAAACTTAAAGGACATTCATTGTAATAATATTCTCCCATATAAACCAGGTTTGTTGTAGCTATTGTATAGTCCTTTGTATGTGTTTATCTTTCCCACCTTGTCGGATAGTCTCTGTAAATGATAATATAGCACGATCTAGTTTTACGTGTGGCTGGTGAAATAGGACCCACAAAATCTATAGCCCATTTCTCAAATGGTTCTGCACTAGGATTAAGCCCTAATGGCATCTTATCTTGTTGTCCTAGTTTCCCAAGATGCTTTGAGTGATCACAAGCCTTGCAAAGAATCATTACCATATTTATACGGGGTCTCCCACCATAATCCAATGAGTAAAATCTTGCATGTAGCGGCGTCACCTACATAGTGGCCACCTGTAATACCACCATGAGCTTCCTCCATGATATTTGTGTCCTCATGTTCTAGTATGCAACAAAACAATACCTCATCCCAACCTAATTTGTATAGGTCATCGCTAATCAACATGTAGAGTGTCACGTGTATAGAAAGCTATTTCTTCTCCAAGGATTTCATTCCTTCTAGTGCCATGTCTATTCATAGAAATACATAAATGTCCTCTAATTTTGATGGCACTCATTGTAACCTATATAATTGTGCATCTAGCATGATATATTCAATTGCCTGTGCTACTTCTCTTGAATGGATTTTGGATAAATAGTCTGATCCGAATTACTTTTCCTCGGTTTTACCACAACTATGAAGTAAATTTCTTAGAATAAGAGTACCCATCTGCATATGCACCCTTGTATGCAGGGTTTTTTACCAAATAATTCAATGCCATGAGATCTGTATAAAAGAAAAATGGTGTAGCTCGTAGGTACTGTCTGAATTTATGTTGTGCATAGATCATAGACAAAGCTTTGCACTCTGTAGTTGTGTAGTTCTATTCTATAGAGTCGACTTTTACTAGCAAAATAGATAGGATTGTCTATAATACCTTCTCCAGGATGAGCCAAGACTATGTTAATGGTCATGTAAGAGGCATCCACATGTACATGAAATGGTTTGTCCCACGAATGAAAACATAGAATGGGTGTGGTAGTAATTTTCTACTTTAATGTCTGAAATGCACATTGTTGTGGTTATCCCTAGTAGAATGTACCTTTCCCTCTTAATAAATCCTCCAATGGTGTGGAAAATTTTGCATATCCTTTAATAAACTTCTTGTAATATCCTGTATGATCAAAAATATGTGCACCTCACTCTGATTGGTAGGATCTTTTAGGCCTATAATGATTGCAACCTAAGCTGGATCAACTAACAAACCTTCCTTGCAGATTATGTGTCCTAACAATATCCCAAATGGTGTAGCAAATATGCACTTCTTGATGTTCAAAGAGATACTCAACTATCTACATCTTTCAAACATTAAGCACAGATTGTCATAATGATCCTTAATTAATCCATACAGTGTCCAATCATCCAAATAAGCATGTAAGAAGTTGTGAATAAACTCCTTGAACGCTTGAACAACTATGCGTGAAAATACAACATGCACGTTTTTCAAACCAAAAGGCATCACAATATAGGTGAAGCTACCCCATTCAGTAGTAAAAGTAGTATTTTCCTGATCCTCCGGGTAATCATAACTGATGATACCCAAAGATCCCATTTATAAATGAATAAATTTTACAACCTATAAAGCCTTCTACTATTTCCTCGGTGAATGGCGTAGGAAAGGGATCAGTCACACATGCATCATTCACTCCCGTAGTCGACACATATCTTAATCCATCCATCCTTATTGATCACCGATCACCATTGGACTAACCCATTTTGACTCTTCGAGGGGCTTGATAATCCCAAACTTCAACATTTTGTCAATCTCTTCTTTGACCTTTTCACGCAAGTTGGGGCTCATCCTGTAGGGTCTCTTTCTTAGCGAGCACCCTCTTTAAGCTTTATCCTCATATCCCCTAATGATTCATGCATTCCTTTAAGTTTATGGTACCCTCGAGGGAATAAGTGTTGATAATCCTGTAGTAGCTCTATAATTTTTTCCACTTCAGACTCTGACCAATAGTCTCCAATTAGGGCTTCCTTAGGCTCAACATCCGATCCAATATTCACCTTCTTTTTCTTCATAGGTTTATGATAGGTATGCGTGGTATTATCTCGCACTATCTAACACCTCACACCTACTTATTGAATGGTTTATATCTAGATCTTCTACTTCTTCATCATCCACTAAATAGACCATTTTTCCTTTTTCTTTCTCAAGGCAAGCGCGCTAAAGTAGTGTGGAATCAGATTTTGTCTCTTCAACAATACATGCTCTTGAGTTTCCTTCATCCAATAACTCCTGAATGAGTTCTTCGACTTGGTACTATCCCCATAGTTAAGCACTTTATGATTTTTAGCACTTCTTCCACAAGAGGCTTGTTAGAGAAGAAGTCAAATGTCTGGGCCATTCCTGTAATTAAATCCTACCAATTTCCAATCTCTCTATAGAGTTCGAATAGACATACCAAGCACACGCATGACCCCGTAAAGTGGAACAAAAATTTTACACCAAGAGAAAAGGTGGTAAAGCTTCCTACCCATCTCTAGAGTCTCTCATACTTCTAAACATGATGGTGAATAGGTTGACTACCATGATAAGTACATATTTGAGTAGGTGCATTACTCATGTAGAAACTAGTGGGAAGAGCATGTTATCCAAAATTCACCCCTCAAGGTAATTTTGATAACATGCATTAAATTCTCAAGTCCCAGGCAAATAGATTGAGTCAGGGGAAAAAGTCATGTTTTTTGGGTCCCCTCAGAATTTTCTAACTCCCATGTCCAAGAAGGAGGGAGCAAGTTCCGAGAAAATGTAAGAAAAATTGCAAAAAACAGGCTCGGGCCAGGAAAAATCACGAAAAATGGCTAAGTCCTAGTCCTCGCAACAGTCGGGACAGTTGGGACAAAAAGGCGCGGATCGGCCGAAATGAGCACAGGCGGCCCCGGAAGCAATTGGGACATCTGGGACAAAAGTACGCGCGGGACGCGGAAATCTGAACTGGCCGAAAAGAGAAAAAATTGGCTAACTGCTGAGAGGGTCGCCTTTGGGACAAGCGGGACAAAAGGACGCGAACCGCCGAACCGGCGAAATGAGTCAAGGCAGCCCGAAACAGTCTGGGACGCATGGGCCAAAAGTACGCGAACCGGCCGAACCGGCCGAAATGAGAACTTTTGTCCCGGAACAGTTGGGACAAAAGGGCGCGAACCGGCCGAACCGGGTGAATTTGTCCCAGACGGTCCGAAAGCAAATGGGACATATGGGCTGCGAGTACGCGAACCGGCCGAACCGGGCGAAATGGGAACAAGCAGTTCGAAACAACTGGGACATTTGGGACAAATGGGCGCGAACCGGCCGGTTCACCCGAAATCAGCACAAGGAGCACTGTGCCAAATGGGACAAAGGGACGCGTGGGACGCGAAAAGCCGAAATGGCCGAAGGCAGGGAAGAAAAGTCAACGTTTGGTCCGGAAACTTCAAACGGCCATAACTTTTGACTCCGAGCTCCGATTTTCATAAAATTGGACTTTCTGGAACGAGCACGACGTCCTCTATGCCACAAAAACTGGATTTATTAATTTTAATGAGGGTAGATATATTTAAATAAAGGAAACATATTCGGCTCCAGTCAGTTAATGCTCATTCCCGTCAAATGACAGAAAACGCCTGCCAGGCCCAAAAGAGCTGCCCGCACTCAGAAGGCCATAACTTTTGCATTTCTCAACAAAATCGCACAAAATTGGTACCGTTGGAATTGTGGTTCCGAGCCCAACGCACAGAAATCAAGAAATTCTAGATTTGATTAGAAATTGATTGAGATTTTTAAGAAAACGTGGCCGGATTCAGAACAGTGTTTTATTTGGTAGCTGGGAGTGCAATTAAGAGGCATGGTCATCATTCCTTCTCTGCTGCAGCACATGGGACAGTATGGGGAGCCTTTTGCAAGTAATGTATACCCATTCCACTCAATTTAATGCCTCTTACAGGTGGTTGAAGGACAGATTTCGGGATTTCCATTTTCCCTTCTCTTTTCCTTCTCATTTTTTTATAAATTGGAGTGTTGGGCTCATTGTAAAGGGGGAGTTTTGGGTAACAAAGCTCTGTCAAAATTGCTTTGTGAAGCCAGTGTGTTGCAGGCCCTTGTAGTGGACTCCTTGCATGGTGATCCAGGCCCTTATCTTGTAATAGATTGAACTGTGCATATCATGAAGCAATAAAATATCAGTTTGTGGATATATCTTCCCCTGCTGTGTTTCCTTGCATTCTTCTTGCCCCTTTAATCTTTCTACAAGTATATTGTGTCTATTTATTATGTTCTTGCAGGAATTCATTATCATTGTGTGTGCTTGGAATATTTCTGTGAATGCATTTTGTTGGATTATGGTGAACTGTCATCACCTCTTCTAGTGTGCACTTTGCCTCTGTATTTCACACATTTGGAGATTACTCTCACACCCTCTTTTTCTGGTGTATCACCGCTTTAGTGTAGGCTTTCATTTTATGCATTCTCTCTCTTTGGTCCCTTGGAATTTTAGGTTAGAATAGATAGTTTCTCCCGCATCGAGTAGATTGTGGCGGGTAGTTTAGAGAGCAAGAACCACTTTCTCTGGAGGTCTATCTCAAGTAGCAAGTCCTGAACTTGGAGATAGTACCCATGTTATCCAATCACACTGGATGCTTAGAGTGATCAAACTAGAAATCGATCAACATCCGTGGGTGCCGTGATTCGGTGATAACAGAGCAATCCTAACTTCATTCCATCCTACAAGATCATCCTTATGGACCACCCACCAATGCGCCGCTCTTTGTCCCACGTAGGTTATATGCTAGCATATTCCTTCTTTCCAGTGGGTTTATACATTGTTCCTCTATAGTGCATAGGAACGCCATATGATCTCCTTCTCTAGTGTAACAAGGTACTTGATTTGTTACCTATTATTCTAACATAATGCATTTTTTCTCGCGCCTTAGAAATATGTAATTTATTTCGTGCCCTACCAAATCATAAGTGTTATGAGTGATGAGGCCATCAATTGGCCATAAATTACCATTATTTTGTTGACTAATCCTATTGATTATTTTGGAAAAGATGTAAAGTCTTATGTATGCAGGTCATAAAGGAACGATAATGCTAGTATTGGGAAAAGTGGAATTGATCATGGATAGTATATCTAAACTCAAATCTAATTTCATGTTTAGATTCCTCTCAAACAATTATGTGAGTTCAAAAAAGAATCATCTCAATCCAAGATCATATGCAAAAGTTACATATGTTTTAATTTTGTTCCGTAACTCGCAGAGTTAGTTCTAAAACTCGCGGGTTTAGTTCGGAACTTGCGTTTAGTTCCGAGAACTCGCATCAAATTAGAACTATGAATAATCAAAGAGTCAAATGGAAAATATGAGAATTTTTTTACAAAAATGTTTTTAACATAAACCTCATTCAAATTTTCTACAATTTTTACCAATGAAGAGAAATCTAACTTTCAGTGAGCTGCAGTATGAGGAAAAGTGTATCAGATGAGCACTAAAAGTTCCATAAACAGAAATAGAAAAGTCAAATGGAAAATATGAGAGAGGTTTTTGTTCATATAAATGTGTTTAACAAAAACCTCATTCATATTTTCTATAGGTTTTACCAATGAAGAGATATCTAACTTTTAGTGAGCTGCAGTCCAAGGAAAAGTGTATTAGACGAGCGCTAAAAGTTCCATAAATAGAAATAGAAAATTCAAACAGAAAATATGAGAAAGGTTTTTGTTCATAGCAATGTGTTTATTTTTACAACAAGTTTTACCAATGAATATAAATCTAACTTTTAGTGAACTGCAGTTCGAGGAAAAAACGTATCAAACAAGTGTCAAAAGTTCCACAATAAAAAACAACAAAGTCAAATGGAAAATCCAGGAAAGGTATTTGGTCAAAATCATATTTTGAGGAAAAACCTCCTTCCAATAATGTAGGAGAATAAAATCATTATGATTCTTGTTACCGAAAAGCAAGGAGAAGATTTGAGAGCAAATCTTCCTAAAATAAGTGAGATAAGATTTTGACTCCAATAATATATCTCTCTCAATATTTTGTGCAGATGGAGATCTTATTTGTTAGAATTAGAATAAAGATAAGATCATATTGTATCTCCCAAATTAAGGAGTTGGTTGGATGCATAAATTATAAATGCAACCTTTGACACTCGGATATGTAATGTCTTTTCTCTCTAATATTATGTAGTTTTGAGTTAAGATATCGAAGCATGGTTTAAATCCTCTTCCAAGGAATGAGCTAACCACTCATTCTAAGGAAGATGGATCTGTATATTTTTGATTTTTTTGTAATAATTTGTGTTTATTTCTTCTTCTATAATTATCATCTTGTTGTGTTGTTCTTCTCTTTGTATTATAACATTCATTCTGTTGTAAACCTACAGGTGTTTCATTTAATTTTGCTTATTTCCAATTCAACAATTTCAATTTATACAAGTGTGTTTTATTCCTGTAAGTGTGATTTCCTTTATGCAAGTGTGTTTACATTTCTGCAAGTGTGCATTTAAATTTCCGCATGTGTGCTTTCAATTTATGCAAGTTTGGATTGTGTTTAAGAGATATCCTTTCCAAGATCTTATTCTCTTAATGCATACGGCCTTGAACACCAACCCAGATTGATATTACTAATGGCAAGGATTGGCGACCCTCATCAATGAGCCCAACTATCACAAGAAACACTTGTAGTATCGTTGATAGACAGTGCATCCTACCACCGAAGGATTCCTTCTTTACATGGCTCAAGCACCTCTAGATCCTAGAAGGCGCTTAAATAAATTATATTCGGTATTCTTCACTCAAAGGCTCAACATAGGGTGCAAATTTTCCATTTGTTAAAGGGTTAATAACTCTTTCCTCCTTGTTTTCAAAGATGATATAACCCTTATTGAACCAAATATCAACATTATTTGCATGGAACCAAGGACTCCCAATAGAGCTGAGTAGTTATCGACTCTTCCAACACTAGAACCTTGATATCTCTAGTGAACTTGGCTCCTTATATGGTAATGGATGCATATTTTAAAACTCTGATGGGAGTGGCCTTAGTTTAATTATCCATGAACAATACATTAGAGGATGGCTGTAATGGGGGCCTCTCCTACATATTTCGTAACCAAAATATTCAAGTATCTCAACCACATACCAATTATATCCCGACGAACCCCATGGAAAATCAATAAAATGTTCTTATTTCAAAACAACCTACTCAATCTAATTAATCTTACCACATCCCTATATCTCAACATCAAGCTTTATCTCAATCAATCCAATCACATCTCCTTAACTATATTCCCAATTATCAACCACTTCTACGAACACCAACACATCTCTAGGATTATCAAATATTTTAATAACCAAACCCATTCACCTCATTCAGATCTCCAACTCATCATTCAAAATCTAAACCATTTAATGATCCCTTACAAGAATTATTAAGTTGAATGGCTAACGGTTGAAGCCACAACCATGAGATCTAAAACTGCATTTTCATATGATAAATTTTTTAATAAACCCATTAGTCCATTATTTCTAGTCAAACCCTATCCTCCTTACGGGATCTTCCAAAGTTCTCTAAATTCAATAGCAAGGAGGATCCCCAAAAACACCTTCAAGATTTTAGAAATGCGTGTTAACTCATTCCCCACAATGAAGATCTCATGATTTACACATTCCCCATGTCACTATCTCGAACCCTCTTTGATCCGGTATAATAGTATCCCACAACACCTGTTATCTCATTCACGCAACTTTCCCAATGATTCCTTTAAAATTTCTTCATCAACATTGTGCATAAGATTACCATCACCAACCTCTATGCCATTCGATAGTTTGACGAAGAATCTATTGGAAATTTTGTCATACGATGGCATAGTATCATTAATAAATTGTCATTTCCCCTTCCACGTAATGAAATCATTGAACTCTTATCACGGTCTTGTGAAAAACACATATCTTCAACTACTCAAATATAATTTGTTCTTACCTTTCAAGAGGAATTCACTATGGCTCGTAAAATCAAACTCCACGCCCTTGAACAAGGCCACCTTAAGCTTTGATCAAACAAACCCAACCCGATTTTATGAAGTTCTCCACACATGGCAACCAACCAAATAATTCCCCAAATGCCATCTAGGTTCAATATTCATCCACATCCACTTCTCACATGAAGCATTTACAAAGATCTCCCGAGACCATATTATAACTATACCCCCCTTGGGTGATCATATAGTTCCATATTTGACAAGTTGATGGAAATACACCTCATTCAACTTCCCCTACATATATGTTGATGACTCACGACCCAAACCCATATGGTATCAAAAGGGGCCTTATTATAAGTATCATTGAGTCCAAGGTCATAACATTGAGAAGTGTCATTCCTTTAAATATCATGTCAAAAACTTATAAATCAAGGGGATCTCAAAATGGACAATCCTAACACATCATCTAACCAATCTCTTAATGTTTTTAAACAACCTTTTCCTAATCAACCACCAAAAAATAAATTTCTACCTCCCAAATATTATGAATCTAATTCTCACATAGACAACACTATAAATCAGGAGTCTCTATTGTTACCTATATCCACTACCCCATTATCTACCAAATCTACACCTACCTTATAAATTATGCCTACATACACCACTTCACCAACATCTACCCTCACATCTACGTCAATCATATCCATGACTATTACACCCATATCAACTTCTACTACTTTTCCTATATCTACATATACTCCTCCCCTTACCACATCTACATCAAATTTGACTATACCTACTACTTCATCCATATCTATCATACCCCAATCTATCACATTGGATTCATCCATAGCATTTATTCCAGCCCGAAGGGTATCCACACTTATCCCTCCACCTACCACATCTCAAACTATCACATCTTGTCACTCAACCACATATATATAAAACATACTTATCACTACATATACATCAGCTATATCGCAAAACATCTCAATTATACCCACTTCCACATCAATCCCAACTAGACCTATTTCTAACATAATTATAATGTTACTTAAAACTACTACATCACCTACCTTGACATCTTCATCACATGTATCTACATCTTTACCTTTGGCCACATAATTTATTCTATCCAAATATTTTACACTTAATTCTTCACCAACATCCATTTCTATATCTATAACTGCTTCCACATCAAGCACATATTATGGTATACCCACGCTTTGCACGTACATGTTACTTTCTAGGTATATCTTTGGTACCACTTGAAACATTTATGAAACATAAGTACCCATTTAAGACAACCATGAATGATATTCATGCCCCATCTACAAAACCAATAATCCCTACACCAATCAATTATCCACTTGTACAACCCACAAAATCATTTGGACATCATCAATCGCATCATTTAAACACATATTTTTTTCAATATCCTCCACTACATCACATTTTATGGATCCTCCAGTTGAAATTATTTATATCCTTGCTAAAGGAAAAACCTCACATCAAAATTCTAGCAACCTTGGCATACCTATCCTAAAAGCCCTTACACATCCTCAAAAGAAGTTGGAGCTGCCTCCTCCCAAGCCTAATAAAACCAAAGGTGTTACTATAACATCTTTGACATGACTATTATTATGATGACTTCCACTCTTGACATTGCAAATGTTGATAGGTGATTTGTCTTAGGAAGGAGTACTCTTAGGATTTTTATAAATCATGTTTGCAATGGATAATTCTTTATTTATTGAAAAGAATCATTTTTGGTTGTGATTTCTTCTTACTTTAAAATAATTCCATTCATCTCTCTTTACAACTTAAATTCATTTTTAAGAAGGTGATGAACTTGTATTCTGTATACATAATTTATTTTCTTTAAACAAAAAAACCTTGGATCAATTCAATCGATCCAAGGTATACCTTACTCTTCTTACCTTCTTGCCTTGTTGTCTTGACATTCGGAAATGGAAAGTGAGTTTGAATGTGACTTGTTTTGTCTAGAGTAGTGAAGAATTCTTCTTAGGGATCCTTGACCGACATCAGGTTTAAGGGTGATAGGCATGGGCCTTCTTGTTAATTGTTTTAACGTTGTATAGTGTATAAGAATCATAGACCTAATAGTAAATTACTAAGGTGGATACCATAACCTAAGTTGGAATATTCTATACTAAGTTTGGATTATAACCTAAGGTAATTAAGACCTACCTAGGAACTAAGGTTGATTTCTAACCTAATAAAAATCTAACCTAAACTATTGCTAACCTAAGAAGATACCTATGGACTACTTGGTAAATGGTAAGGTCAGTGGTGTTGATTTTCAAGGAATTAATGGGAATTGATTTTTGTTTTTAATGACTTTGGACTACCAATTTTGGTGGAGGCATTGCGAGTTAAGGGATAACTAGTTGGCATCATAATTAAATGGAAATTACATGCAAAATTTGAATTAAAGTCTAGCCAAACTTGGATAGTGGTGGCATGTAGAAATGGGAGGGAACTAGTGGTCCTTCACATTTATTGATCTTATTTTTGGCATGAAAAATGCCTAGGAAATATGCATGGCGGATTTTGGAATTTTTTTGATATTTAGTTCATTTCAATTTTTTCTCTGCATGGGGTTTTCGGTTCTTCGAACCAACAGTTCTATTTTTGACTTATTTGCATTCTTGAACTATTTTTGGACTCTATGGGAGTATAAGAAGAAGTGGAAATATTGGGGTAGTTGAGGTTGCTTGCAAAGGAGATAATGTTGAGGATCGGCTGGGAAATTGTCTGCAAATCGAGAAGAAGCTCTATTAGGCATGATAGGATCTACCCATTAAGTTGTTCTACTTTTTCCTAAATGTATTCATTAAAAAAACTCTTCTCTTAGGGAACAAATGAGTTTCTTTGTGTTGTTTGATCTTTCTTTTGAAATTTATTTTATCTGTATTTTATCTATATGGATTCACTGATATGGTAGAAATATGTTTTAGGTTTGTTCCTTTGTTAAAAAAGAATGAATCATGCTTAATCCTTTGTTTGGACTTGAGATGTTGTTGAATCTTGAGAACTCATGTTGGATTGTATTGAAACTAGGAAGTATGTGTGACACCGTAGTTTGATCAATACACTATTATTCTTAATATTGTACTAACTATTCTTCCCCTTGTAAATTTACAACACCTCATCAGTTAGATCTATCTAACTCCCCTCTTACGACACTCTGTTGGTTGTATTTCCTCTTGTAAACTAATTAAATAGGTTATAATAACCTCTTTTCAGCTAATATTCTATTCTTTACCACCTTTATTAGCTCCTGGAGTATCAATCCACTTTGTTGGATTGATTAAGTCTTTCAGAATCCCTTCAGAAACCTAATTTCTCTCTAAGTAAGATTAATTACCCTCTAAACATGGTTAGCTAGTCTTAACCATGGTCATCTCTTCTAAACATAGTCAAACCTCACTTTGACTTGCTAAAAGTGCTTTTTGGACTTTAGCATTTGTCCCACATACACCCAAATCTCCCATTTTCCCAAATGGAAAACTATAAATAGGGCTAGACCCCCTCCCTCATTTTCTAAGAATTCTCTCTTCTTCATAACATAGATTATAATAATTTTTTTAGGATTTATATTGTATTTCATTTTCTTCCATTGAGCTAGTAGCATTTTCTTTTGTATTGTATAGCACAAATATGGAGTAAAAGAGAATAACCATTGGCCTTGAAGCCATTAATGGGGAGATCTCTTTCTCTCAAAACAAAAAATGAATGCTTAGATCCACTTAGGTTCATTATTTCAAGATTTTAAAGAATAGAGGTTGATTTAATTTTCTTAGTTTGCTTGTTTACTTAAAATTAATGTATGCAAAGAAGAAACCCTTGCTGATTTATTATCGATGGTCCATTAATCAGATTGTTAAAAGACTTTGGGGTTTCTTTACTGATTCTTAACCCAATTCCATGGCTTTTGAAAATTTTCATTGAACACATTTGGCACGCTCGATGGGACTCTTATGTCCATCCTTTATTAATGGAGATATTGTGAGTCCCTCAAAGTTCATTTCAAGTTTTTGGCTCAAATCACTTGTTATTTCCTCATTTTTGTTTCTAAAACTAGATAAATGACCTTCATTTACAGGTATTTTGTGGGTTTGATATAGAAATAGGAAACTTTGACTAACAACTAACCTATTTGCTTTTGAAAATTTGAAAATCATGAGTTTTGCAGGTTTTTCATAGGGTACACATAGGTGTTAAGAAGGGGCGTGTACACATTGAAACCCCAGTGTCCCTGTCAGAACAGGAGCATACTTGTATCACAATCCTCATCATTGAAAAATATTTTCTTTGCGGGGATGTGCACGCGCGTCTCCGTCGGATGGTTGGCGTCTCTGCCTCTATGGCGCGTCGTGTAAAATTTTTAATTGTCTGCTTTTATGATTGGATGCATATCCGTTGAAACCTAAGCGTCCATGTTGATTTGTAAGCATCTTTATCTAAATGGATGCGTTTGTGTTTTTAGTATACTAGATTTCACTAATTTTTGTCTATAGGTGTATCCGTTGAGTTAGGTGCGTACCCATCAGTTTGGGAGCGCAGTGTCTATGTAAAGATTGAAAATTTTTCTATAATCTACAAAATCTTTTTTTCTGATCTTTTTGTAGATTTCTAGGACTAACAAGTTAAAAAGAGTTTTTCTTTGGTATTTCAGTTTGCATAGTTAAGTGTTTTTAGTTTTTAGCTTAAAACTAGGTTTGTAAAAGTGTGTATGCTCTCTCCTCGTGCCTTCAAAAGTGATCTTGGAGATCAGAAACACTTATACAAAACTTGTATCAAATGTTCCAAACACTTATTTTATAAAGGATAAAGTAAATTTTCATGTGATTTAGTAGGATTTTTCACATTGTGTATGCTCTTCCTTCGCGCCTATTGGCAATCTTAGGAATCAAAAGAAAAGTGTAAAGTTCTCTTTCTTGACATCAATCATGAACTAGAAAATTACTAAAACATTTTGTCTACAAGACCCAACACTTGTAGAAGAAAGACATCCAAAACACAAAACTTCTAATACACGTGTTCTTACAGGTTGCCAAATGGTGTGCCACTTAAAACCACATTAAGTTAAGAAAGATAAAAACACACCATATTCAAAACACTGTATTGTAGGTTTCAGATAACGATACGTCCTATCCAAAGTGAAATCAAACATAACCCCTTTGGCATAACAAATAAAGCTAAAACAATGGGGGTGGTTCTAGGAACCCTAAAGTAATCCACCACTGAGTAACCTCATGGATGAAATAGGAAGCGCTCCACTTACCCACTTGACTAGTACACCTTGTGAGTTAGAGTTACCGGTTGTCCGTATGGTGACCCCAGAAGAGCACACATGGATGCAGTGAGTTTCCCTTTCTACTCAAAGGGGGTAAAGTAAATCTGAGATACTCCCAAGATAGGCAAGTGACTATTTGGGTAAATCATACTCGCTTAAGACAACTTTGTAACACCTAGTTGAGAGAACTTATTAAGGAGGCCATTCTATCTTAGAGCCCACTTTACTAGTCCATTGTTGTGTCAAGCCATCATGAAGTGACAACTCATTTGGAATCTAAACCTTGTTTTTCAAACAAGGCAAAGAACCCTTGTGAGTTTGATCTAAGTGTCTTTCATCACGAAACTAAACTATGTCCCACTTTTACTTAGTTTTATTCTTGTCTTTGGACGAGGTGAAACTCTGCCCAAGTGGTGCTTGGTTTTTTTCATCTTTTGATCTATACCCTTGCATTCTCACCACCCATTTTTGGGGTGAGAAAGGTGCATACCTTACACATTTTTATTAGAGATAGTGCTTGCCACTTTTTTGTCTGTTTATGCCCATCCATGTTTGCAGATGGGTTGTTAAACGTCTAAAGTGCACAGGTATGTTTTTCATATCTTTGATAATAGTCCTTCCATATTTATTTCAAGATCATCTTCGCCACTATGGGTTTGGTTCATCTTTCGTCTCTTCTTGAGTTGATAGTTTATTTTGTATCCTAGACGCATAATCTTGGTACTTACATAGTGTAATCATTTTTATGATAAAATGGTATAAGTCCCCTTATTTTGCGATTACGTTGTTCACATGATTAAAAACTCCTTGTTATACTTATCACTTGGTTTTGGTTTCGACGTCATCTAAGTATTCTTGAAAACTTTTGATAACGCCTTATATATATCGTGATAAAGTTGGTACTAACACCTTGTTGCTCGGTTAACGTATCATGGTGACATTATTACACTATATCTAATCATGACTTGGCTTTAAAGGTTTGGCATTCAAACTAGTTTATACGTATACCTTGTCGAGGGACTATGCCAACATCATGTCGCTACTTAGGCCTTGTTAGAATTATGACTTGATCTATGTATTGATATGGTATTGTCGATATATATATTTAGGGCACGGTCTTGGTAATAATAAAATTGAGTGATCATTACATTTAGGTGTGCATATGAGTGTTCCTTAATAAAAATGACTACATAACACTACATCTCGGATACACTATGGTATATCTCAAACATCACCTTCAGCGGCTTGCAGAAACCATACACTTAGGGGTCGTGCTATCTGCACACAAGCGTCTCCTAGTAATGCCTAAAATCAAAAAAATGGCAACCAAATCAAATGAGAATGACATAGGAGAAAACCCTTTTGAAACCTTCCCATTTAGCAGCAAAAATTTTTCCCCTTTCCACAAGTCAAAGATACAGAGCTATTAATTGATCATAGTGGAGAAGAGTCAGAATCTTCTAGAGAACAACAAAGGTTAGAACTAAATTTTTTTGATGAAATCCTATATTATAATAAAGATCAAGTACTCACAAGAGTCTTAGAATTAGGAGCTAAACTTCTGCAAGAGCGTGAAGAAGAAAAAAAGGTCATTAACCCTAAACTAGGAGAGCAAAGATCTCTCTTAGACATAGATAATCCTTTTGATGTGGGATACACTTCCACTTCTAGGAAACATAAGGCCACCGTCGAAGGAGACCCATCATGAAAACCTCACTATAAAGCTTCATGTAAAGTGAAAATTGAGTGTAAAGCTTCCCCTCCAAAATTTGATGAAGAAGAGGACCCCTTGGTTGAGGAGGAGATCCTCCAAAATAGATCTTGAAGTTGAGCCAGAAGCTAGCAAACTTAGGCTCTTCAAGAAGAAACATATACAAAGACAAAGACAAAAATAAACTTAGCGAGTTTCAAATTGATCCACACACGGACTATACCTTTAAAGCAACTCAGGTACAAAGACCAATGTCACCTACTAAGGAGCAACTCATTCAGAAAGAGTTACAATCAATGAAAAATACACTCACTACACTACAATAGGGAAATGTAGGCCAAAATAGAAAATATTCATATGAAGAACTATGCCCTTACCCCTTTGATAAGGACATGTTACAAAAACCTTTCCTAAAACACTTTACCATTCCCAAGTTTGATAAGTATAAGTGCAAAAGTGATCCTTGTGATCATATAAAAGACTTCTACATGGCTTGTCAAGAGGTCGCATATAGCGATAATTTCTTAATACGAATTTTCCTCACAGCCTAGGAGCCATGGGATTGGAATGGTTCTATAGCATACCCAAGGGCTCCATTACAATGTGGCCCGCATTAGTGGAAAAATTTGTATGACATTACTCCTATAATATGGAAAGCGACATCATAATGAATGATTTATGCAATACAAAACAAAAACCCAATGAGACGTTTGTAGGATTTTTACAATGATGGCATGGGTTAGCCATTCATTTTCCTTGTGCATTACCAAAAATAAGTTAGTGAGCATATTTGTTCCTAACTTAAACCATGAAATAGCCTTTCACTTACAAATGCATTGTGGCTCAAACTTCAAAGAAGTCATAGAGAAAGGTGGTCAAATTGAGAAATCCTCATTGCAAAAGGAACGCTTAAGTCTATAGTTAAAAATAAACATGAAGCCAAATCCATAGACAAACCTAAATTCTTCAATAAGAATAAGCATGTTGTTGGTGATGGCATTACAGACTCTAAGAGAGTCCAAGCCGTATAGACATGCCCACTTTTAAAGCTTTCACAAGGACCTCGTCCCAAAGCACCTACAAAACGTACATTTACATCCTTAACGAGTCCTTATCTACCATCCTAAAACAATTAGATGATGCCAAAATGGTGGAATATCCAACTACAACGGTACCATACCTAGAGGATGCTCCAAAACTGGGTTGGTTCAAAGATCATGAATATTGTGACTTCCACCATGTTAAAGGACACAAGATGGATAGGTGTTTGAGATTGCGCCATTATATACAAGATCTCATCGAGGAAGGAAAGATCATTGTGGATTCTCCCCTGAGTCCAAGAAAGGTCCAAATGAAAAAATGGGTATTTATAAGGAACCTTTTCCTAACCATGTAGATAAAAAGAAAAGGAAACCAAATCAAGGGCAAACCTCCAACGACTATAGAATTACTACCTATGTTTACCCTACAAATGATAGTCCTTATGATTCCCTCATTGGATGTATTAGCTCATCTAATGAACAGATCAACACCATTCAAATTTTAGAAAAGAGCTACGTAGTAGGGACAAGATGTGCCCGCTTAGTCATACCAGATCCTATGCCTATCCCTCAAGAAGGTCAGTATAATTTAATAGAGCAGTTAGAGAAAACACCTGCTAGGATATCTATTCTTGATCTCCTCAAAATCTCTAATGCCCATAAGAACATACTATACAAGACTTTGCAAAATTAAGGGTTTCACAGATGTAGACCCCACGAACCTTCAAGCCATGATTGTGCACCTAGACTCCAATGATCATATTAATTTTGATCATACTACAATCACACATAACTTACCCTTGTATCTCGAAGTGGTGGTTACCTATCACAAAATCAAGAGGGTACTTGTAGATGGGGGATCTGGTCTAAATATTTATACTTTGAAGCTAGTTAAGCAGCTAGGCCATTCAGAAACAGATATGTGATTTAAGACTATCCCAATCACGGATTATGACAATGAAGAAATAGAATTAGTGGGTACTATAGTGGTTCCCATGGAAGTAGGCCCAATGTGTCATGACACAACATTCCATGTCCTTAACTTGGACCTTCCATACAACATGCTCCTGGGGTGCCCATGGATCCATGCCATGTAAGTTGTTCCATCAACTTTCCATTAGTGCATCAAATTATGTCATGAAGGTCAGGTGGTTACCATTCAGGGTGACCTAGAACCATTCACACATTATAGGGCATTGCACAAATTTTCTTGTGCAACTTATGAGTGTCCTTCTACAGATGTAGTTGTCCCCCTACAAACATAAGCTATGAAAAAAGGATAGATTTAGAGTCCCTCATGCCTTACAACAAATACTTTCCTTCATTGTTTAACCCATTCTCTTCATGGGAAGAAAAATTGGAAAAATATGGCCCAGTGAGCCATTCACTCTTGAACAAGATTTGTTAATATCAGACTTATCAGTATCCCCCAGGACAAGGGGTAAGCCTTATTTTCAGTTCAAGAGCACTCGCGAGCAATGTCCTAAACCATTGGAAAAATTTGTCCATAGTGGTCTCCTATCTGAGGAGAAAATGTTAGAGGATCCTACCAGCAGAGTGCTAGAAGGCACCATGGCTTCATGCCATCAAGCACCTCAGTACATCAAAGGTCACCGCATGATGTTTTTCATGGGCTATAGTGGGTTTGGATGTGGCATTAATGCACAAGGTTGGCTAGAGCCTATTCCCATCCCTCATTTTAAGTCTGATAAACATGGCCTTGGGATAAGGCCTCATAACACTCTACCCTTTGAGAATGATGCCACCTCTTCTGAATGTGAGGATGTTTCATCTCATTCTGATAGTGACGTAGATTCCCAATGTAGCCTCTATGAGGATCTTGCTTCCACGAACCTATTCCCAAATTCATCAGTCCTTACCTTATCCGAATCCATCCCCTTAAACAAATATCAAGTAGCCCTTATATATCTTGAACTCATAGATTGGGATCAACAACTTCACATGCCCCTAGATTTCTTTGAAAATGATGAGGCATTTATAGATTTCATGGGACTCAGGGATTTTATTCTAGCTGGGGACCACAAGAAAGGATTTGCGATTCAACTAGACACCTGTGCGTACTTTGGGGAAGAAGCAGAGATGTGTGGACATTTGAATAAGAAGGCTATAAATAAAGGTACAACCACTTCTGAGAAACCTGGCAAAAAGGATAAAAAAAATCTCATAGTGACAAACTCTTTGAAAAAATCATAGATAAACAGAATGAAGAGTCTAAAGATGAAGTGATTTATCCATTTAAAGATGATAATGAGCTACCGTAGGAGGTCATCTTACTCTTCCCCCTGATCCTACATGGATGGAAGATGCTTCTAAAATGCTTGTTGAGGAAACAATCAATGTCAACATTGGCTCAGAGGAGCAACCTAGAATAATAAAGTTGGGGCTTCACTCTTAGCTCAGGAATAAAAGATCTTTGTAGAGATCTTAAAAGAATATGTGGACATATTCACATGGACATATGTAGATATGCCTGGTTTGGACCCAGAGCTAGTTGTGCACAACCTCGTTGTGCACCTAGATGCCAAACCAATCAAGAAAAAGTTGAGAAATATGCATCCTAAGGTGGTGCTCCTGACAAAGAAGAATTATAAAATTTGTTAGCTGCTGATTTTATTAAACCTATTGACTATTCAGAATGGATCTCTAACATAGTCCCAATACAAAAAATCCTGTTGGCATAAGAATCTACACTGATTTCTCGTGACATTAACAAAGCATGTCCTAAAGATGACTTTCCCCTACCTAACATTGACATGATAGTTGATTCCACTACTGGTTATGAAATGTTGTCCTTAATGGATGGATTTTTAGGTTATAATCAGATATAGATTGCAGAAGAAGATCAACATAAAACAACATTCATCACCCCTTGGGAACGTTTTGCTACAAATTCATGCCTTTCGGGCTCAAGAACGTTGGGGCTACTTATCAATGGGCCATGATAGTTATCTTCCATGATATGATAAGTGACATCATGGAAGACTATGTTGATGACATCCTAGCAAAATCCAAGAGTAGAAAAGAACACCTTGAAGTACTGAGGCATATTTTTCAACATCTACAAGACTATAAGGTTCACTTGAACCCTAAGAAATGTGTCTTTGGTGTTTTATCAGGAAATATCCTAGGGTTCATTGTTTCACAAAGAGGGATTGAAGTGGACCCTGCAAAGGTTATGGCTATCACTATCACATAAATGCCACCACCTACCACTCTCAAGCAACTAAGGAGTCTACAAGGGAAAATTCAAGAAATCCGTCACTTTATTTCATAACTTACGGATAAGTGCCACCCCTTTACCCATTTGCTCAAGAAAGATGTCACCTTAAATTAGGGACCTAACTATCAAAAGGCCTTTGCACTACTAAACAATACTTGGTCAGCCCACCTGTACTCATTCCACCTACCCCAGGTGAACCTCTCCTCTTATACATTTCTATAAACCGCTTTGTTATTGGTGCATTTCTTGCCCAATAAAACTTAGACCATAAAGAGGGAGTATTTTACTATCTCAACCGCACCGCACCCGATCACATACGTGCTTGAATTATCCCCAAATAGAAAAGGCCTGCTTGGTAGTTGTTTTCACATTCCAAAAGCTTCACCATTATCTCCTGAATAATAAAACCAAACTCATATCCAAAGTTGACCCTCTCAAGTACCTTTTATCCAAACCTACCCTCACAGCCGAATGGCTAATTGGATCATTCTCTTGAGTGAATTTGATATCAAGTTTGTGAATCGAAGTCTTTAAAAGGATAGGTACTTGGCTGATCAGTTAGCAGAAGCACCTCTTCCAGGGATGGAACCTTTGTGCCTAGATCTCCGTTAGATGCATCTATGATGTATATTGAAGAATCCATAGAATGGCAAGTCCATTTTGATGGATCTTTCACCTTCCATGGATCTGAGCAGAGTGGTCCTCATCACTCCAACAGGTGATGTCATACCACAGAGCATTCTGGCTGGGATTCCCATGCACAAATAACATTATAGAGTATGAGGCACTCATCGTAGGCCTCAAGCTAGCTATTACTTGGAACATCGACAACTAAGAGTCATTGGAGATTCTCAACTTATCATTAAACAAGTTAATGATGAGTACAAAGTTAAATATGAGAAGCTTGTTCCATATAAAAAGATGGTTGAAACCTTGAAGGAATATTTCACACAGGTCATATTTGAGAAAAAACCAAGGTCACACAATAGATCCATAGATGTTATGGCTACTATTGGGTCTCTATTACGCATTCCCCCTCAAGAAAGTAAGATGCCTTTCTTTGTAGAGCATTTACAAGTGCGAATATGATATGCCAGAGTCGTGTTTAGCCTGTGAAGTTGTTGGTCCCTTATCCCCTTGGTATGATCCAATATTTCAATACCTACAAGATGGCACTTTTCCACTAGACATCACTCATTCTGAAAAGAAATCCCTTATCCGCCGCATAGCCCATTATACCCTCCTAGGAGGAACCCTTTATCATCATGGCTATGATGGGAATCTACTTCGTTGTTTGGATGTTGCTTGATTCTATCCATGCCATTAAGGAAGTACATGGTGGTATTTGTGGAGCACACACCAGCGGCATAGTCTTAGCTAAAATGTATTAAGAGTAGGCTATTATTTGCCTACCATGGAATCAGATTGCTGCAAACTTTATAAAGAAGTGTGAACTATGCCAAAAATATGGAAACTTGATACACGTGCCAGCACAGGCCTTACAGACCTATTACAACACCTTGGCCATTCTCTAAATGGGGCCTAGATCTCATAGGGAAGCTCCATCCTTCTTCTTCAGATGGTCATACTCACATCATCACTGCCACTGAATATTTTACCAAATGGGTAGAGGTTATCCCTCTTACTATGTCACCGGTGCACAAATTTCAAAATTCATCATGAACCATCTCATATGCCGTTACGGGATCCCTTTAGCCATTATCACTGATAATGGTAAATATTTCAAAAAACAATATAGTTAAAACCTTGTGTCAATGCTTCCATATCCAACTCAAATGGTCAACTCCCTATTACCCCCAAGGTAATGGACAGGAAAAATCCACTAATAAAACCCTTATATGGATTATGGAGAAAATGGTCAGTAAAACCGGCCGTAATTGGCACCTACAGATACATCCCACCCTTTGGGCCTATCGTACTTCCATCCGCACTCCTACTGGTGTGACCCCATATTCACTTGTCTATGGCACTAAAGCCATCATACCTCTGGAAGTGGAGCTTCCTTCCTTGAGAATATCTCTCAGAGACTATCTTGATAAAGATGAGGACTACAGAGTCTCTCACCTGGCAGAGTTAAAACTATTAGATGAAAAACATATTAGAGCACTCAATCACTTAAAATTCTATTAGACAAAGTGTCTAGGGGATACAACAAACGCATCATTCATTAGGAATTTGATGTAGGATGTCTAGTTCTAAAAGAAAATCAGAAGAACATTGTCAAAGACGGGGAAAAGAAAGGTAAGTTTGAGGCTAAATGACTAGGTCCTTATGTAGTAATTGCAAAATATAGATCCGGAGCATATAAGCTTGCGTATTCAGATGATGAGGAGCTTCCAAAACCTATGAATGCCATACACCTCAAGAAGTTATATGTTTAAGCATGGCAAGAATATAAGATAAAAACTAAAAAATAGAAAAACAAAGAAAAAACAAGCAAAAAAAAAAAATGAGAAAACAATAAAGAAAAAGTAGGTTGTCCACATGTGAAAACCATGCAATTGTGGCGCAGTGGGCATGTCTTTGAGTGAAAACTAGTTTTTGGAGCTCAAAAGATTCATTGGACGCATGAAGTTACTTTTATAGTTGGGCGGGTAACCCTCCCCACTTTCTAAATATGACTTCCTTTACTAGGTCTAGGGATCCTACTAGAGCCACCTTTTCGTACCGTGATCTGGCTCATTTGCTCTTATATCTACATGAAGGACATTACCTTTGTATACTCCCATCTAATTGAGAAGACATGGACATTATCACCTTCTCATACATACACGTGTGGCATTATACCTTTTGTATATTCCCACATCACTTAAGGGCATCCACGCTTCTTTGTTCTTGTACATTTATTTTAGAACATGACCTTGGAAAATACAAAAACATTTGGAAAAAGGATACACAAAAACCTAAACATCTGGAAAATTTCCTTTTTAGGGATAAAGCTACATTCATTTCACAACGTTATCTTAGGAAACCTAGACAACAATGAAAACGTAGCCTTGAAAATTTTATCTTTCGAGATAACCCAAAAACATTAGAAAATATATCAATGTTGTCCCATAAAAACAAAGTAGTATTTAGATTTATTTTAGTTGTTGGTTTGTATAGTCTTGATGTACTTAGCCTATTGAATTGTTTGTTCTTTGAATAGTTCATTTGCTTACCTTATATTGAATCTTGTTTGATTTGATTGTGTATTGCATTGCATTCATTTAGGAACTCTCATACTTGTAAAATATTATTGTAGGTTTCTTTTTGTTTTATGCATCTATTAGAATTCATTTTACTTGCTTAGATTAGATACCACTTTAATCTCTTGCTAGTATTTGCATGTGTTTATTTATTTGTATTTTGTTGTGTTATTTGTATGTGTATATTTGTTTAGTTTGTTAACTTTTTCTTGTGTGTTTTGCACAGTTGTTTGTTAACTTTTGCTTGTGTGTTTTGCATAGTTGTTTGTTATCACATCTATCATCTATCATTTCATCACATTTCTAACATCATTCACTACATCATATATACAAAAATTCTAAGTACTACATCATGCATGTATGCTAAGATAATCATCACATATCGTATCATCAATGGGGGCAAGATGGGTTGCACATAATCACAAATCTATCCCCCCCACACCAATATCATCTAGTATCATCCCAAGTGCTAGAATAAAAACTCAGAAATATCTCATAAATCTAAAAACATGTGGTGTTATCTGCAGATACATCATCAATATGAAAGCATGAAACATACACATTTCTAAATCTAAGGTATGTCACATACATAGAGGAAAGAGAAATCATACATCATAATCAATGCTCATATACAAAGCATAATCATAGTATAGTATATCAAAATGTCCATATAATACATGTATAACTATCCAAGTCAATGCTCAAAATATACATCATCGATACAATATGCCATCTAAAAGGGCATGCATAAAAAAGAATTGAGCCTTCATCAAGAGGTGTCATCATCAAAACAATGGTACATACAACTATACAAAAAGATTCGGCCTTCATAAGAGGCATATATATAAATACATCTGTACAAAAGGAAAAGTAAAGAGCTCAACCACAGCTCTCGCCCTCACCAGGGCTCCCGGGTCCATGACCTGGTGGATGGAAGAGAGGTGGCTATGATGGACCAACACCAGGGGTACCACCCTACTATTTGGTTGGCTATTGTCCATCCAATGCCATGGCTATCTGTGTAATGGGCTGCCAAACTAATCTAACTAAACACACTGAATGTCGTGATCTAGAGCCTATCATGCTCACATCTGACTTCTCAAAAGGCACAACTTGCTACTGTCAGGACTTCCACTGAAGTAGAAATCCTATAGTATAAGTCCTCACCACCAAATCTCATGGCATCGCATATCAAATAAACATCTCCAAAAGTTATGGCTACTTGTAGGGTAGCATCTCACTAACCTATCAACTTGCCACGCCATCCTAAGCCTATTTAGAAGCAACAACCTCTCGATCTTTTTCTGCCATAATAACCTCGCACTTGAGCCTATGTGATCTCTCTATATAATATAGCCTCGTGATGTGTGTACAGGCATGGTCCCTCTGAGCAACAACCATCTACACCTGAGTCTGAGACTGATGTAAAAGGCTCAATATCTAAGCCCCCTATGCAGCCATCTCACAAATCTGACTCTACCATAGGGTATTATCACTGCCTTGGGTGGCATGTGCTCTAGCCTGATCTCTCTCCACTACAAACATCTACACTTGAGCATGTGCCTGATCTCGCTCTACTGTTAGGGCCTATAACTGTGCCCTAGCTGCATCTCTCTCTCCAGCCACCTATAACTACACAAAATCACTTCCTTTAACTATTGTTGAAGGGTAGCCAATTTTCCACCATCACCGCCACCCTTTGGAGCATTAGGTGGTGGGCCTTGCTCTGGAAGTACCTACTACTGAGAGGGTGTAAATCTCCACTGGAATACTTACAAGGAGCAACTCTTGTCAACTCCCCTGAACACCTATCTCAGCCTAGGCCTGGGGTCCTATCCCTGTGGCTGCTGCAATGTTGGACCCTATCCCTTGCCCCTGACATACCCATATGCGTCAAGGCCACTATCATCATCATCATCATCCTTACCACACCGAAGACTCCACCCTCGCCACCACTAGGAGGAGGCCCCCTAGAGGATCTCTCACACCGGTGTTATAAGATGCCCTGGAAACATTCAAATGGCATGGAAGCACACCATGATACCATGCCCCATACTCAGGTGGAGTACATGAATCTCTAATATGTCTTAGTGGCACCCACATAGTAGGTACCACTTGTTGGAAACTAGCCAGTGCTCTATCACGAGCGAGCTGTGGACCCATATCATTACTCTTTGGCCCTGCAAGCATATCACCTGTGTGGCCCATGAACATTGCGTGTACTTCCAAACTACCTCTGGCACCGATCCACCCTGTATATAACTCTCACATATAGCTGCGGCTACCTAAGATAAAATGCTCTACTATGGTAGTGTTGAGCTCTAAACCATCCTCGGGCCATTGGAAATGTTTGTAAGGCCTCCACAACATAAAAACCAGTTTAGTAACTCATCAAGCTTTCAGCGGTGTATGATAGGTGTCCCCATATATGTTCGCACATCATCCCCCTCGTCGGGACAACCCCATCGTAGAAGGCTCCTCGAGAGCCCAAACTCTCAAAACACCTAAGGGGCGACCAATGCAATGTGGTCCCACACCCAAATCTGCAACAAGCGAGTGGTCCTACCTTCTTCTGATGGTAGTAGGTAATCAAGTGAAGGTCCCAGTATAGATGCACTAAAATACACTGACCCTAGTAATAGGTCTCTCCCTCTACCAAACCACGTATCACTCCAAGGAGGCCGAGTAGAAATGAAGCACCGGTCTTGTCAGGGAGTAAGACTCCATTGATAAAGGCCATCATATAGACCACTACTCGGTCTAGCTCTGGATCATTAATGCATTGTGATAACCTAATGGTCATCCCACACCATGGTATCATCAGGATGCCAAACAAATCTACAATATATCGCTGAATATCAGCCCAACGGCTCGTAGACTAGATGAGCTGACCCTAAATCGGGACCCACATAATATGCCACACGTCCTCCAGAGTAATAGTAATCTCCCGGTCAAGAGCCGAAAGAATTAACTCTCGTTGTACCATCGCTCTATTATGGCTGTCAGGAGGCCATGATCTAATGTAATCTGTGGCATCTCAGCCACATGAGTCAATCCCGTAACATATAAGAGGTTGTCTAGGGTTGCTCTATCGTCATCGTCAAACTGGGCCTCTATCACTACTAGCTAACCATAGCTCTCACGATTCTAGATAATGGGTAATATACACTGTAAAATCAAGACAAGTATCAGGCACTTACTTACTTCTATCTATTTTTCTAAGGAAAAATGCTTCTTTCAATCATCTAACTTACTAATTATTCTTTTCTTCTAAACTAATCTAGTCTATATTCTTCTATACTTGGCTATTTTACTAGCAAGTTTTTCCCCTTCCTTCTAGCACCTACGCACCTCTTTTAGCACATGCACACCCTTTTAGCATATGCATCCTTAAAAACACATACGCACCCCCTCAATATTTCCTCCATTCACCAAAGGCCACGCAAAATATATGTGCACCTAATAGAATGCCTACACACAAGCCTTAGCATGTGCACGTGCACATGCCTATCCTACCCTCACTTGACATAGATGTGCACCTCCTAACACTTAAACCCTAGTTTGATGTGTGCACGTGCACGTCCACTAGTTTCCCTCCCAATGAGGTGCACATGTGTGTATATACTTTTGACGAATGTGCATACGCGTACCTATCCTTTTTTTGATGCAGACGTGTGTGTGTACCCATCAAACCGATGCATACGCCCATGTGCATGTGTCAAATTCAACCCTACCTACCCTAGAAAAACCCTAAAAATGCATTAAATGTGTAATTAACTAGAAGGGATAGGCCACTCACGTAGGGTCCATCCGTTGGGTCCCGCATGAACTCTCGGATGCGATTTACATGTCTCCTCTTACTCGGTATTCTCGCCATCTCACTTTAGGGCTCTCTCTCTGCTCATGGTAAAAATTCGCAAGAACTCTGGTAGAAATGAATTGGTTGTGATTGATTTACCGACCCCGGTTGGTATATTAATGCGTTGCGATGCCCCCGGGCATGTTTTCTCTTCACCGTGAGAGTTATAACCTTCTTTATCCGCTATGATAATTATTTTTGTATTAAAATAATTATTTTTGCTATTTTTCACACACTGGGGCACTTTGTGCCACCCTGCGGTTACTTCTCCGTCGCACTAAAATGATTTATGAACCTTTCAGGCACCTTTTCCCACCTTTTCCTCTATTTTTCATCTATTTTCCCCCATCGTGATAATTATTTATTAGTTTATTTTAAAGAAATTATTCCCGACCCATCTTTCTTCTTATGGGAATATACTATAGCTCTTTGATAGCCTCACCTTCCCACTATTGCCCTCGCGTGTACTTTTAGAATATCTTCGATATTTTGAAATTTATCTGACTGATAAAAATTATAAATAAAAATTAGAATACCATTTAAAAACCAAAAACATTGAAATACTTCGGAAATAGATTAAAACTTGCTAAACCATTCATTTACAGCTGAAAATGTGTCTCTCGCATGGCACTCATCCCATATCTTGCTCACATTTTCAAATATTTTGAAAAAATGACTCACAAATAATCTAAATCTTTAATCACCTACAAAATCTATGCTTCTTACTTAATACATACTCTAGGGCACTATCAATTTCCCCGAATTGTTTTCATCATGCACATTGTTTTTCACTTGACCCAAGTGTCCTCCATCTTTTCCCTTGCATTATAAACCTTTTTTGGAGCATCATTCTTCACCATTTTCATTTATCATAACATTTGGGAATACATCTTGATAACAAAATATTTGTGCAACTATCTTGAACGTTGTTGGTTTAAACGTGTGTGATTGTACTTATTTCCTTGTTAGGTGATATTGTTTATTTCTCGTATTGCATTACATTTGTGTATGTTGCATGGAGTTGGTGATTTTTAGCACAAGACATTTGTTTGTATCTTGGCTTTTCATGTCATTTTACGCTTCCGCCACATGCTCATATTTTAATAAGGACCGATGAGGAGGATTCTAAGCATTATGATGATTATATATTGATGGAAATTGATTTGTGGATAGCTCAATATCCCTCTTTCTTCTTGTTTTCATCTTCTCTGTGTACTTTTCCTTCTATTATTCTCTCTTTTTTTCATCGATGGAGTTTCTTCATCACCCATCGACACTCGAGGGAATCCTTCATCCTTCATCCTATTAATTTTTCTTCTACCCCTTTAAAATTTTTCTACTCGTTTACGTTTGTCTACTTTCTTTGAAGTGACATGGCTTACGTCACCCCAAAGAGGGGAAAATGTAGACACTTGTAGTTTGATCAATGCACTATTATTCTTAATATTGTACTAACTATTCTTCCCCTTTTCAAATTTATGACACCTCATCAGTTAGATCTATCTAACTCCCCTCTTATGACACTCTGTTGGTCGTATTTCCTCTTGTAAACTAATTAAATAGGTTATAATAACCTCTTCTTGGCTAATATTCTCTTCTTTACCACCTTTATTATCTCCTAGAGTATCAATCCACTTCGTTGGATTGATTAAGTCTTTTAAAGAATCCCTTCAGAAACCTAATTTCTCTCTAAATAAGATTAATTACCCTCTAAACATGGTTAGCTAGTCTTAACCATGGTCATCTCTTCTAAACATAGTCAAACCTCACTTTGACTTGCTAAAAGTGATTTTTGGACTTTATCATTTGTCCCACATGCACCCAAATTTCCCAAATGGAAAACTATAAATAAGGCTAGACCCCCTCCCTCATTTTCTAATAATTCTCTCTTCTTCCTAGAACAAATTATAGTATTTTGTTTACGCTTTAGATTGTATTTAATTATCTTCCATTGAGCGGGTAGCATTTTCATTTGTATTTTATAGCACAAATATGGAGTAAAAGAGAAGAACCATTGGCCTTAAAGCCATTAATGGGGAGATCTCTTTGTCTCAAAACACAAACTAAATGCTTAGATCCTCTTAGGTTCATTATTTATAGCTTTCAAAGAATAGAGGTTAGTTTCATTTGCTTAGTTTTCTTGTTTACTTCAAATTAATGTATGTAAAGCGAAAAACCCTTGCTCATTTCTTATCGAGATGGTCCATTGATCAGATTGTTAAAAGCCTTTGGGTTTTCTTTAGAGATTCTTACCCCAATTCGATGGCTTTTGTAACTTTTCATTTAACACAAGTATGATCCACATCTATGCTAGAAAAATGTATTGGGTTTTGTTTCTTTATTGGAAAAAGGTAGGAAAAACATTTTACTTCTGCTGAACTTGAGATGTTGTTGAATCTTGAGAACTCATTTTGGACTTTTCTCAAACTGGTTAGTAGGAGTTAATGTTATAAAAGAAATATGTTTCAGGTTTTGTTTTCCTTTGCTGGAAAAATGATAGATTCATGTTTAACTTCTTCTTGAACTTAAATGAAGTCAATTCTTTACTTACACCTGTAAAGTTGTGAGAAAACTTGTTAGTGACTTGTCTGATAATGGGTTTGAACGAATCTCCTCAAACAATCTATCTATTTAGCATGGTTGATAGTTTATCTTGTTGGCATGATTCATGGAAAGGTTTATTGAATTTATTTGCATCTTTTCTGAAGTGAGTTTTAGTGTTTCAAGAGTTTCCTTATGGATTCATCTTGTTGGGATTGACTATTTATTTTTAATTAAAGAAGATATATAGTTGACATTGTAGGAATGTGGTAACTTACGTTGAACTATTGAATAACTCAACCCTGTCTATCTTAAGGAAATGGAATGTAACATTTTCAGTTTAGTAATTTTTCATTAATCTCGACTTTGAGCACCAGGTCTTGCGGTCGCATTGTTGTTTCATTATTCTCCTTGTGCTTGAATCATGTCATGCTCCGTCTTCCCGATCCAGTGGTTTGTCCATTGATTCTTGTGATGTATGTGGTTCGAGTGGGCTTGAATGGAAGCTTTTATTGTTAAGTCTTTCTCTCACCTTCTTCGCTTCACCATCAATGAAAGGGTAAACTTTGTGTATTGTATCTTTGAAAAGAAAATCATGGCCAAAAAGGGTAATTCACCAAATGTTGCTTTGTCACTTCTTTGTTTGCGGAAAACTTGAGTAACTTCTATAACTAATGTTATTAATGTTTGGAAAGAATGTAATTTTTAGTTGTTGATTTTATTTTTGCTAGGGATATTGTTATTTTTTTTAAGCCTAGGATCAACCATTTTCATTTGTATCTTTTACGCTATAGTTACTGTTATCAATTGTAAGTTGGGAAAACATCATTATCATTTTGTGACTTTCATTTTACGATTGTGTTATCGATTGTAATATTGATTTGTTCTTTGTGTTTCAATGGTTTTCAGAGTTGAATTCTTTCTTTGCTTTGGAAAATTAAATCCGTTGTGGTTCTTTTCGATCTCAACAGATATGGGTTGTTGTCTTTCTCTCTTTTCATTCATCTCTCACCGTATCAATCCTATGGAAGGAGCTGACCTGTTCGGTTTGTAATTACGTTGAAGGCTTGCAGGGTGGGTAGTTGATGGATAAATCCTTCTTTCTTCTCCTTGACAACTACATTGGTAAAGAGGTAAATTTATGGTATGATTTTTAATCATATGTACATATTAATTCAAATTCATCCTTTGTCAAACCTATTAACGTTGATCCTAAAACTTAGACTAGAGTTTGACTCTGAACTTAGATATAGTTTCTTAAATAAGAAACTTTTACTTTAAGGTGTTGTTGGTTCATCCTAAATTTTATCATCAAGTTTAATTGAGCTTGGCATTTAATATGTTAGAATGCAACAAGTTAATGTTGAGTTATATGAATTATTGTTCCATCTAAAGTAGTCCTATTCCTATGAAATATTAGAGTTAGTATCTTTTTAGGTTAGATGGAATAAATCAAGAGATGAATCATAAATATCTATACATATACCTACTGCTAATTTGTAAAATAACTTTTTACGAAAAATAATAATGAGACATAAGACCTATGGAGTCGAATGATAACTTTAAGGATGGAAATAAATTTGAACCTAGGAAGGGACTCAGTAGGAGGCTGCTACAATTGTGGTAAAGATAATTGCATAAATCAATTTCCTTTGAAGAAGGATGACCACAATCAACAACATAAGATACATGTTGCGATAGCTGAAAAAAAGATGAAAAGATAGCCACACCCATAGAAGTTCCGGGTGAGTTATTCGGTATGCTTATGACTATAATTTTTGATCTTTAGAGCTCTTGAATGTTTCATTTCTACTTAATTAGCATCGAAATTAAAAATAAAATATCAAAAATAGGTAAATCATGGGAAGTACATTATGGAAATAATGTTGTTTTCATAGTTTGTATGTGTCTTTTTGGAGAGTGTCCTTGACTTGCCTATGTTTACCACTTTGAAGTTTACCTTTACGTTGCTCCTTTGGGGTCTTACGATGTAATCATAGGTGTTAAACGGATAGATGAGCATAAGAAAAAGGTTGACTATTTTAAGAAACATATTAGTTATTTGGATGACCTATAGAAAACAAAAGACATTCAGGGTATAAAACTTGAGAGTTCAGTTAGGAAATTGTCGGCTATGCAACTTAAAAAGGCCAAAAACAAAGGCTACACCTTGTATGTAGTAAAAAAATTTAAAACAACTGATGAAAGTGGTGATTTCATGGAAAAATACCCACTTTTATTAAATTTCAGTGATGTGTTTCCGAAAGAGTTACCCAGTCTTCCACCCAAAAGGGAGTTTAAATTCACGATTCAGATCAAACCAAGAACCAAACATATTTGCAAGGCACCATATAGAATGACTACCATTGAATTAGGAGATTGAGGCACATTTGCAGGAAATTTTTTGCAAGGGTTTGATAAGACCGAGTGTCTCACCTTGGGAGCACCAATAATTTTTGTGAAAAAGAAAGATGGAACACTTAGATTGTGCATTGATTATAGGATGTTAAAAAAGTAATAATTAAGAACAAATATCCACTTCCTAGAATTGATGATCTATTTGATCAGATGCATGGTGCATCGGTTTATTCTAAAATAGATCTTTGATCTGGATATCATTATTTAAAAATAAAGGATGAGGATATTCATAAAACAACTTTTAGAACAAGGTATGGACATTATGAATTCATATTTTTACCATTTGGATTAACGAATACACTTACAGCTTTTATGAATTTAATGAATAATATTTTTCAAGAATACTTTGACAAATTTGTGCTTGTATTCTTCGAAGATATTCTCATATACTCTAAGATCATTGATGAACATCATGAGCATTTGAAGATAGTTTTGGAAATCTTAAGAAAGAGAAGGTTGTATGGTAAGTTGTCCAAATGTTCCTTCTACGAGATAGAAGTACACTATTTGGGTCATGTCATAAGAAAGGATGGAATAGTAGTAGATCCTTCAAAAATTGTTGCAATAACTGAGTGGCTTGCACCTAAGAATGTACATGAAGTTATAAGCTTCATGGGTCTTCTTGGTTACTATAGGAAGTTTTTAAAGACTTTTCTAAGGTTGTTGCACCAATAAATTCGTTCAAAAGAAAGATAAGAAATTTGTGTGGAATGAGAAATTTGAATATACATTTAAGACTCTAAAGGACCAGTTATTATCAACACTTATCCTAGTTGTACCTGATCCTAATGGAGACTTCATTTTAGTGACATGAGATGCTTCCAGGTGAGGGTGTTGGAGGTATTTTAATACAAAAGAATCATGTGATAGATTACGAAAGTAGAAAGATCAAGTTGCATGAACTGAATTATTCTCTAGATGACCTAGAGCTTCCTGCCATTATTCATGCACTTCGGTATGGAGGCATTATATTCTTGGTATGCCTTTTGAACTAAATACACGATCATCTTGGGTTGAAGCATATTTTTACTCAGCCAAATCTGAATGCAAGACAACGAAAATTGTTAGAATTTATATCTTAGTATGATTTTGATATAATTTATATTAAAGGAAAAATAAAATAGAGTTGTGGATGTTATAAGTCATGGGAAGCACATTTCTACTCTTATAACGTTCAGAACTCGGTTTAAAGATGAAGTAAAAAGTGTCATGGAATATGATTCTTATTATCAGCAAGTGAAAACAACACTTGTTGTAGATCCAAATGATGTGAGGTATAAAGGTTTTCACTTTGACAACGAAGGAATCTTGAGGTTTGAAAACAGAGTATACATACCTTTGTTAAATGAATTAAGAAAGAAATTGTTAGCTGAATTTCATAATTCACCTTTTTTGGACACCCAGGCATTACAAAAATGCTTGCTGATATAAAACAACAATATTTCTAGAAAGGGATTAAAAGGACACGATTGATTTTGTGACTCACTTTGCTTAGAATGTCGGCATGTTAAATCCGAACATATGAATCCATCTAGTTTACTATACCCTTACAACATACCGCAATATAAATGGCAAGTAATAAGCATGGATTTTGTAAAAGGGTTTCCTATGTCAAGAAATAAACATGATGTTATTCTAGTTGTTGTTGATAAACTAACAAAGGTGGCACATTTTATTGCTGGTAATATTAATGATGATTCACCTATTTTAGAAAAAATATTTGTGAACCAAATTTTTAGATTACGGGAGTACTTGAATTGATTATATCTGATAGAGACCCAAGAATGACATATATATTTTAGCAAACACTTGATGCATCCTTAAGGAGAATCTAAATTTTAGTTCTACATATTATCCATAAATGGATGGACAGAATGAAAGAGTTAATCAAGTTTTAGAGGATATATTAAGAATGTATTGTATGGATCAGTAGTATAAATGGGAAGAATACCTTCCATTAGTTGAGTTTTCTTATAACAACATGTATCACGACTCTTTAACAATTACACCTTTTGAAGAATTATACGAAGGAAAACGTAGAACTCTTGTTAGTTGGGATAGTATAGAGTATAGAGAGGTAGTTGGGCCTAAAATATTTACGGAAATGGAACATCAAGTTAAAATGATTCGTGAATGCTTGAAATAAGCAACAGATAGGAAACAAAGTTATGCAGACTTAAAGTGGGTTGATAGGAAGTTTGAACTTGGTGAGAAGGTCTTTCTTTGGGTTAAACTGAAAAAGAGTTCTATAACTTTTGGCAAGGCTGCCAAGTTATCACCTTGTTATGTGGGACCCTTTGAAATTGTTGAAGTAATCAACCCTGTAGCTTATCATTTAGCTTTACCTCCTGATTTATCATGAATGCATGATGTTTTCCATATTTCTCTTCCTAATAAATATGTTTCAGATTTACAACATGTGTTGAATTGGAATTCCTTGTAGGTCTAAGACCTAGGAATAATCATGGTTAAACCCATTCGAGTGCTAGAAACTCACCAGTTACACTTAAGAAATCATGAAATAAGTCAATGTAAGGTCCAGTGGGATCAGTTTAATGAAGAAAGTGCAACCTAGGAAAATCTTGAAGATATGAAAATCTAATTTTCCATATTTGTTTGAACAAAATTGATTCTGTTGACTGATAAATTTTAAGATTTTATTCATGTTATGTCAATAAATCTTCCAGTTTTGGGCAGATACTACTCTATTTAAAATGGACAACTACTTTAATGTTGATTATGGAATTTGAATTTCTCAAATCTAGTTTTGTTATGAACATATGAATGGAAGGATGATAATTGGATTTTTCCTAGACTTAAATTGTTTGACTAAGTTGATCATCGGACGATGATTCTTTTTAGGAGGGAGGTATGTAACATCTTTGACATTAATGTTACTATGATGACTTCCACTCTTGACATTGCAAATGTTGACAAGTGATTTGTCTTAGGAAGGAGTACTCTTAGGATTTTTGGAAATCATGTTTGCAATGGATAATTCTTTATTTATTGAAAAGAATCATTTCTGGTTGTGAATTCTGCTTACTTGAAAATAATTCCATTCATCTCTCTGTATAACTTAAATTCACTTTTAAGAAGGTGATGAACTTGTATTGTGTATACATAATTTATTTTGTGTAAATAGAAAAACCTTGGATCAATTCCATTGATCCAAGGTATGCCTCAATCTTCTTACCTACTCACCTTGTTGTCTTGACATTCGGAAATGGAAGGTGAGCTTGACTGTGACTTTTTTTTTCTACAATGGTGAATAATTCTTCTTAGGGATCCTTGACTGACATCAGGCTTAAGGGTGATAGGCTTGGGCCTTCTTGTTAATTGTTTTAACGTTGTATAGCGTATAGGAATCGTAGACCTAATAGTAAATTACTAAGGTGGATACCCTAACCTAAGTTGTAATGTTCTATACTAAGTTTGGATTATAACCTAAGGTAATTAAGACCTACCTAGGAACTAAGGTTGATTTCTAACCTAATAAAAATCTAACCTAAACTATTACTAACCTAAGGAGATACCTATGGACTACTTGGCAAATGGTAAGGTCGGTGGCATCGGTTTTCAAGGCATTAATGGGAATTGATTTTGGTTTTTAATGACTTTGGACTGCCAATTTTGTGGAGGCATTGGGAGTTAGGGGATGCCTAGTTGGCATCACCACTAAATGGAAATTGCATGCAAAATTTGAATTAAAGTCTAGCCAAACTTGGATGGTGGTGGCATGGAGAAATGGGAGGGAACTAGTGGTCTTTCGCATTTATTGATCTCATTTTGGTGAAGATAACGCCTAGGAAGTATGCATGGTGGACTTGGAAAGGTTGTTTGATCTTTAGATCATTTCAATTTTTTCTCTACATGGGGTTTTCAGTTCTTCCAACCAGCCATTATATTTTTATTTATCTGCATTCTTGGCATTCTTGAACTATTTTTATAGTTTGTGGGAGTATAATAAGTGGAAAGATTGGGGTAGTTGACGTTTTTTTGGAAAAGAAGAGACTATTGAGGCTCGGTTGGGAAATATTATAAAATTCGAGAAGAAGCTCTATCAGGCATGATAAGCTCTATCCATTAAGTTGTTCTAATTTTTCCTAAATGTCTTCGTTAAAAGAACTCTTCTCTTGGGGAACAAATGATTTTTTTTGTGTTTTTTGATCTTGCTTTCGAAATTTATTTTGTCTGTATTTTATCTATATGGATTCATTGATATGGTAGAAATATGTTCTGGGTTTTTTCCTTTATTAAAAGAATAATAAATCATGCTTCATGCTTTGTTTGGACTTGAGATGTTGTCGAATCTTGAGAAATCCTCTTAGACTGTCATCTTGCTGGCTATGCTAGAAAAATGTTTTGGGTTTTGTTTCTTTGTTGGAAAAAGGTAGGAAACATGTTTTACTTTTGTTGAACTTGAGATGTTGTCAAATCTTGAGAACTCCTGTTGGGTATGCACTGAATTGGTTAGTAGGAGTAATGTTATAAAAGAAACATATTTCGGGTTTTGGTTTCCTTTGCTATGGAAAAATTATAGATTCATGTTTAACTTCTACTTGAACTTAAATGAAGTCGATTATTTACTTACACTTGTAAATTTGTGAGAAGACTTGTTAGTGACTTGTTTGATAATGGGTTGAAACGAATCTCCTCGAAACAATCTATTTTTTTAGCATGGTTGATAGTCTATTTTACTAGAGTGATCTGTGGAAAGGTTTATTGAATTTATTTGCATCTTTTTTAGGCTAGTTTAAGTGTTTCAAGAGTTGCCTTATCATCTCATCTTGTTAGGATTGATTGGGTCTTTATATTTAAAGAAGATATACAAATTGACATTGTAGGAATGTGGTAACTTAGGTTGAACTATTGAATAACTCAACCCCGTCTATCATAAGGAAATGGACAATAATGTTTTCAGTTTATAAATTCTTCCGTTAAGCTCGACTTTGAGTACCGATCTTGTGGTCATGTTTCTATTTTGTTGTTCTCCTTGTGGTTGAATTTGGGTTGTGTTCATTCTTCTTGATCCAATAGTATGTCCGTTGATTCTTATGATGTATGTGGTTACGAGTGGGCTTGAATGGAAGCTTTAAATTTAAATTCTTGCTCTCACCTTCTTCGTTTAACCATCAATTAAAGGGTAAGCTTTGTGTGTTGTCTCTTTGAAAATAAAATCATGGCGAAAAATGGTAATTCACTTAAACGCGTTGTTGTCTCTTCTTTATTTGAGGAAAAATTGAGTAACTTCACGGGAACCGATGCTATTAATGGTTAGAAAGAATGTAATATTTAGTTGTTGGTTTTATTTTTTCTAGGGATACTATTATTTATTTTAAGCCTAGGATCAACCATTTTCAGTGTAGATTTTATGCTACTGATTATTATTACGTTTGTTAGTTGTGAAAACATCATTATTAGTTTATGAATTTCATGTTACGGTTGTGTTATCAACTATAATATTGATTTGTTCTTTGTGTTTCAACGGTTTTCAGATTTGAATGTTTTGTTGGCTTTGGAAAATCAAATCTTTTGTGGTTCTTTTCGATCTCGATGAGGATATGGGTGGTTCTCTTTCACTTTTTTCATTCATCTCTCACCTATATCACTCCTGTGGAAATGATCGACCTATTCGGTTTGTAATTACATTGAAGGATTGCAGGGTGGGTAGTTGATGGATAAATCCTTCTTTCTTCTCCTTGAATCCTACATTGGTAAAGAGGTAACTTATGGTATGTGTTATCAATCCTATGTACATATTAATTCAAATTCATCCTTTGTCAAACCTATTGACATTGATCATAAAACTTAGGCCGAGTTTGACTTTGAACTTGGATATAGTTTCTTAAATAAGAAACTTTTAATTTAAGGTGTTGTTGGTTCATCCTAAATTTTATCATAAAGTTTAATTAAGATTGGCATTTAATATATTAGGATGCAACAAGTTAATGTTGAGTTATATGAATTCTTGTTCCATCTAATGTAATTTTATCCCTATAAAATAATAGAGTTAGTATCTTTTTAGGTTAGATGGAATAAATCAAGAGATGAAT
Organism: Taxus wallichiana var. yunnanensis; assembly: GCA_018340775.1. NCBI lineage: Eukaryota > Viridiplantae > Streptophyta > Pinopsida > Cupressales > Taxaceae > Taxus > Taxus wallichiana. The sequence continues at coordinate 384,014,898 of CM031244.1, read as the reverse complement.
CACAAATATCTGTAAATTAAATGTAGTTAGTGATCTTGTCAAAATATTATTTATCTGAAATAATTATTCTATGAAATCATTGGTTGAAAATTTATTTTTATTACACCATGATATTTTCTTGATGTTAATATGCATTAACACTTTGTTTCTCCCTCTTATGATTGCTATTTATTTATGATGCACCTTTCTATAATTATTTAACTGTTTCATAAAAGGAGATTTCTTTTCATGAAACAGTTAGTTAAAAGAACATCGTTTTAATGCTTAGTGCTTATCATGCTTAGTTCGCTAAACTGACCCGTGCTATCAATTTTTGCATATGAACTTTGTAAGTGGTAAAAAGGGAGACACGATCTTTTATGATGTTACTTTTGTTTACCAAAACACTGGATCTCTTATGAGGAAATATTATTCATTATTAAAATGTATTGTTGGAAAGGAAAGTTATAATTTTATAGAGATTATTGTTGTTGTTTGACACTAAATATGTCTAAAGTATTTGTACTTGCAATGTATGAATTCCTCCTTGATAAATGGAAAAGTTTGTGGGTTTATTTGTACTTGATGTGTCATCTTTTTACATATTCTATGAATAGTAGTGAAAAGCTTATCTCTGTTCTTATATATATATCTAAATTGAACCCTTTCGGGTTGAAATAAAATGAACTAGGTGGTAAGGGAATTAGATATACTATCCCTTTATTTAAATGCAACTTATCAAGTTGGCATTCATGGCTGATCATTTAATTAAATCACTATGGTTTATTAAAATGATGTTAATGGATAAACGAAACCATTATGATTACTTGGATAATGTTAAGGGGTTACAAATGGACCCTAAATTCTTATAAGAAAAAGGAAGACAACTATTCTGCAATGATAATCAGTTTGTTTTAGAATCCTTTGAATTAAACCTAATGTCATCTTGGAAAGAGGAAGATGCACTTCCTCTTGATTAATACCTTAATCTAAATAAAAAAATGAAAGGAATATATAATTATATAATAGTAGACTTCATTTCAATGAAGTCTATTATAAAATAATAAGATTCAAAACATAAACAAGCTAAGTCCTGGTTAAATTAAATAAGTGATACATATTGTTAGTATGCTGAATTTGTTTGTAAAATTGAATCTAAAATTAGGAAGGTAATGATTGAAAACCAAATCTATGTTGTATTGGCATAGCAATTGTAATTCATTTATTGCTTGCAACCTTAATGGTTAACAAAACTAGGGACTCAACATGGCTGCTATAATTATACTTTACATAAGGAAACTAATTAAGTAATTAACTTCTTTCTTGGGTATGTACATCCATATGGGACAACTCTGTCGGATGTTGGCACATGCCAATTGCAGCACCGTACCTCCATGAATACTTGGGTCTTCATGAGGATACTATGTTGCAGTTGACATGTTGCAACACCCTTTAGAGTTAAATCATCTAGATCTACATAAACTCGAACTTGATCTTAGTTATACCCTAGGTTAGGTTGGAAGTATGATCTAGTGTCGGAAAATCACAATGACTTAGGATAACTAGACACATGCAATCGTTGTAGGTTGATTGAGTATGTCTATATACCTTTATGTAGCCTTCTACACTAGACTATGTTGCTAACCTTGGCTAGGGTTAAACCTTGAACAAGTGGACTGACAGGAGTCAGTGAAGACCATTCTAGATAATAGATGAAGTGGGGTGAAGGACATATTCCATTTGACGAGTATGTTGTCTAGGAATATTAACATAAACAATATGTTGTAAATATTTGGCCAAAGTATCACAAGTTGGTGGCTGCATTGTCCTATGTCACCTATTGGTAACAAGTATTCGAGATAGGCCTCTTAAATAGAACACTTAACACCACCGAAAATTATATGAGAATCGAGTATACCTAGTTTACAATTCAATGAGTTAACTTCATAGATCGGTGTTTCACCGAGTCATGAAATGAGAGATTAGTGTTTCACCAATTCATACAACTGCATATGGTTATCTATTATGAGATTGATTGGCATGGAACGTGTGTTCTAAATTATGATTATTTAGAATAGAGAAATTATTATTAAAAAAATACCTTTTTTTTAAAGTCTTAAAATGGGAATGTTATAGTTACATCATCACTCTTAGGAGCATCGCCATCCATCTTAGGGCCGGCCCCTTAACTAAGGAACCCATCATCAATGAACTAAAATCCAAGCAACCTAAATCAGACCCCCTTCAAAATCATCTATGTCCCAAGTCATCAAAACCAAATCAAAAAAATCCACTTCTCCTTCCAACAAATTTTGACCAAAGGACCTCATGAGGCCTCATTAAAGAAAACACCTATTTTTCCTTTATCTATTAAAACCACTTCATCTACGAAATCTTCTTCAACTGATCCCATTGGGTCCTACGCAAAACATTTCAATGCTTACTCCAAACCTCAACAACCACCTTTTTTAGCTATTAAGGATTTTGATCTTAACACTCAAAACCTCCATGGTTAGATCCTAATGTCGTATGCACTTATCATCGTACCCTAGGTCATGACATCGAGCATTGTATGGGCCTCCAAACTATAATCCACAATATTATTTAGGAATATTACATTCTCATCAAGGGGATCATCCTTCTCCATCCACTATCTTATCCCTAATGAATCCAATTCCCATTTCTACATCTTCATCCACAAAATTATCTAAGTATCCCCACTCATCCAAAACCTTATTTTCCATTCCTCCTCCACAAGTAACTCTTCCCAAAAAGGTCCTTCCTTGTTAATGGATGTTGTTTTTCTTACCCTTCACTCCCATGATCCTCAATCATCTATCTAATGAAAATCCAAATTCATCATCGCTAATCCTTCTAACAATCATACCCCCTCTCTCTCCACATTTACTAACTTATCCATATCTACATCCATGTTTCCTAATGAAATGTAACATCTCTCACTTGTGGAATATACACCCCTACTCCTAATCCTATCAATTATTCTTCCTCATCCACATACCCCACACATCAATCCATCCTCCTCTCCATCAAACAACACCCTAAACACTAGGGGTTTATTTTTTTAGGAGTGCTCTACTATCACGCCTTTGCCCCTTTCCTCTTAATCTCCAATGTTGTCTTATCTAATCTTGCACAATCCCATCTAAATATTGTTATCTTTCAATTATTTATCTCATCTTATCCAATCTAATTATCTATCACCTCATGCTAAGTGCACCTTACTTTCCATTCTTGTGCCTCTCTTGTGGAAACATATCTCATCCTAAGTCTACTTTTCATGACCATCTTTGTGTCACTAGGATGCATATTTTTTCACTTCCTCATCTCGAGGATAACACATAATATTTTATCTCCTTCTCCTATATACCTCACCTCATCCAATATTTATCAAGTTATCATCTCACCTCGTCCATTAGCCCTTATAAAAAGCATAAAAAATAACTTGACTTTAATGTTGGTGACCTTGTCCTTGATTCAAAACATCACTACTCTAGAAAAGAACCAGAGTGGAAAGTTTTCTCCCACCTCGATTGGGCCTATCATTTAGTTTCCCTTGATGGTAAAAAACGAAACATAACCACTTAACACATTTCACTTTTGAACATTCTAATTTTAACATACTTACTAATGTGCACTTAGTCATCCCATTGGTCATCCATCCATCATTAGTCATCTTGTTGGTGAAATAATTTGTTGAGTGAGAAAATTAGTAGGTTCTTACTAAAAGTGTGCGGGATGAGTCCCTCTTCTTGAATGGGGAAGCTCCATTTATTTAAAACAAGGAAATTAAAACGATTTAAAATAATTTTCAAGGTGGTTCGAAGACCAAGATAACACAGGAATACTTCCCTATACCTATGGAAATTGCTTGCACTTAATACAAGAGAAGAAAATTTTCTAGTGAGGGAGGTGGGAGAGAAAAATGAGAAAAGGGATTTAGATTAAAAAATGAAATAACAGATTTTGTTGCATTAAAACAAGAACATTTCACTTCCATCAATTAAAATAAATCATTTTCAAAGGAAGAGGAGTAATCAACAAGAAACAAAAGTCTTATTGGATCATGTTGCACATTTTACAATTCTCCCTGAGTACAAGTCAAGAGAGAGATAGAATAGTAGATGAGGTAAAAATGATCTGAATGCACTTGATTTTATATAGAAAGTGAGAGATAGTAAACAATAATTAACCATTACCTCAAAATATGGATGTCATTCATACTTATAGTGTAAGGAATGACTTTTCTTCTCCCCCACATGACCCTTCACTTTCCCTCTTGATTGTTGACATTTCGATTCCTAACCTCTCGGTGTCCCGGTTCTCGGATGTCAATACATTTTTCTTGTTCTTGGATGTCAACAATTTTTTATTGTTCTTGGTTTTCAACATTCTTCTCATTCCTAGACATCATCAAAAACTTTCTCTCGGTCATAATCATAATCTTTCCATTTGCATTCATCATCAAAATTAGACTCTCGAACATCAAAAAAATATTTTTGTTCTGTTCGCATCAAAACCATGTTCCCGGTCAGTAATACATATTTTTTTTACCATATTGTAACACTTTTTCATGTTCTGACATTAACACATTTGTGTTACCGGTCATTAACACTTTGGTGTCATAGGACCAAATTTTATTTTTTCATTTTCGAGTCAAAAATTAATTAAATTTTGTCATATAATATATGAAAAATTATGGAAAATTTCCAATGAATCCAATGAGAATATTTATAAGTCCTAAATATTATTTATTCATCATTTTTACCCATATTTTCACTTTTTCCTCAAGGTGTGTGCCACTAAATTGAGTGATAGGAAGAGTTTATGATCAGCGCAAACTAACACATCATATGTTATTTGAAGAACAATGAATATAATTTCATTTGAGATTTGGATGAGATATCAAATATTCATGAGTCTCTTAAAACCTTTCGGACAAGTTACACCTTATACAAGGGCCTTTGTGTCGCCTTTGTCAAATGATTTTCCACCTCTCAAAATTCCCAAAATATTTCCTTGATGATTCCAACATGAAGTAGGATATTTTATCTCTTCGATTCCTAGAGTATGAGATTCCAACTCTTTACAAGGCTCTGAAACTCTTCAAACAAGGTGACTAGCTTTTTTAGAACATGCATTTCCCAATACCTTGCTCATAAAGACCCTAATTTTGTATACTTGTTCCAAAACCTTTATTTTTTATTCCATAACTTTATTAAATTTCCTTGATTGACCACATATATCTTGCATAATCTACTTGGAGGCATTATATATTTTTGATACATCCTAGGATGTGATCTGCATTGCCGTCAAGTCTAAAAATAAGCCTTTTTGGGCCTCAAGGAGAAACTCCTTCTAGGTGAATCATAAAAATTTCAAGAATTGTTTTCCACGGACTTATGTAAACATGAAAAACACTTGAAAATCTAGTTAGAAAATCCCTCTTAGCCGGTATGGTGATTACATAGTCGATATTGGCTAGTGGTCAAGTTCACACTACCCGGTTTAGGGATTTTAGAGTGTGGGCTTGATTGTCATTGAAAAAATTAAAAAAATTATATTAGAAATTTAACATCAAAAAACATCTCCATCTATCATTGTAATGATTTTGAATTATGTGGTCTTCTGTCATTTTCCTAGTCATAACCTTAAATATGGGCACCACATCTCTTCCCATAACATATTCATTATGGATAGGTTCTTCCTTCTTGGTGAGAAATCCATGATAATTACATTCATTATCCAGTTATTTACCTACTATAACCATGCTAAGGCTCTATGAGTGTTACTTGTACAATCGTATCCCCTCCAAAGTTGTCTACCTAACTATCTCTAGCTCTTCCCCATTAAAAGTCCAAATTCCATAGATGCTCATATGAAAAATTCCAAAGCAAATAGACTTCTCCTTGAAGGACACGTGTTCAAGAAAAATTCAAAAGTATATATTTATCCCTTGAAGTATATCTATCATGCATATATTATCCCTTTTATTTTTCAAAAAAATAAGAATCAAAAATCCTAAATAAAATAGTAGACCACTCCCTCAAAGGATGGCTACCCTCTTGTATCATGGTAAAGAAAGGCTTCTGCATTGATCAACCTTGTATCTTATAAAGTAAAGCATAAAATTGAAAAGAAATCATCCTAATAAATCTTCCCACATCGATCACCTTTATTATTCATAACAAACTTCCCACATTGATTAGTTTTTTTCCCTCACCTAGAGCTAGGGCATGGACCTGGGGAAACCCACTTATGAAGAACATGTATTCCCGTGTACAAGTCACATATAACTTTTTTTTCCTTGTCAACTCTAGGTTCATAAGTTCATCATCCACATTTTCCTCATGATCTTTGGAATAACTAACTATCGTTTTTTATTATTAATGCCTATATTAGTTGTAAGTGCATTGTTTTACCTATATTTGTTTACTGTTTAGCTCGAATTTAGTTGGAGGCATCACTTCTTCATACGTTACTTACTACACTATAGTTTCACTCATATGGGATCACCTTATCAAATTAGAGTTTTATCTTTCATATCCTCTTATCTAATATTCTCATCTCATCCAACTTATCTCAATTTCACCTTTGTGGCCATATCTTTGTTCCCTATTGGGGGATCATATTATCATCCGTATTTCATCTTAAATCCACATTTTGGGCCATCTTCATGCCCTTTTCTGGGGCACCATCACTTTCTTCATCATCCTTGACTTGTTCGAATGCATACTTACTCCCGATTCCTCATGTATGAAGGATTTAACATTATTCTCGCATTTGGTTTCACATGATTTCGATGTGTTCCTATGACCCATTGGTCCCCATGGTTTTCACATCCATTTGAGTGGATTCCCAATAGATTCCATCCATATTCACACTAATATTCACTTACCCACAAACCGCTAGGACATTATCATTGTCTCACTATAGACCGTAGCCTTTGTTCCCTACCGAAGTGATACCTAAGATCACTATCGTATTTTTAATCTTAATCTTTTGCTTGAATCCTTCTTTCTTGGAAATTTTCCTCATCTTATCATTCCCTATTATTTTCCCCTCCAACCCTTCTTCATCTATCTCTTTCAAACATGTGTTAGATTCTCCTTTATGTCATCAATCCTTAGTTTGAGGGGATCACATCATTAACCCTCCGTCATCCTTCATATTATCTTCCTTTTTCATCATTTTTGTCTCACGGCTTGCTTACGTAAACCCCTTGACAAAAATTTGATAATGTAGTCACCAAAATTTGGTATCACTACCCTTTTCGCCTGCGTTCACTTCTTTTCACCATGGTAACCAATCTAGTCCTACATTTTAACCATTTTATTACCATTTCCCACCTTTCCCATCTATTATTCCATCCACCGCTAAATATTTTTAATCATCGTTAATTATTCCCTATTCCTCATTTCAAGTTATAGTTATCCCTAAATCACCTGCAATCAACCCTAATTATCCTCCCTTGGTGGTTTATCATCCATAAACTACCTATTTTCTCATCCTTAGGCTCCCCATATCCTTTATTTACTCCATTTCATCCCTCACCTGCCCATTTCACTTGGCCATGCAACCCTAACCTACGTAAGAATCCTAAAACCTTGACCCTCCTAAGCATGTTAAAAACCTATTCCGACCTCTAATGGGCTTGATGCATTGAGTTTGGCATCCTCTCGATCACCAAATGGTTGGTTCCCCATGATCGATGGTGACCCACCCAGTCACCGTCCATTCTATAAAGCTACTATCAACCCTCCTTCCAAAGGGATGCAAAATTAAAATTTTAATGTGAACTTGCAAACTTATCTTCATGCCCTAGCCTCTTTAAAGTTATTATAGTCTTCTTGGAATCCCTTTGAGCTTATTTGCATCAATCTTAAAGACTTTTGGGATTTTATATTCATATTTCTTTGGTGTACCTATAGTTTCATTGTCATTGTTGTTATCATCTACCACTAAACATTTTGTAGCTTCATCTCGCCATCAAAGATGCGGTTCACTTCTCTTCCATCCATATTGTTTTTAGGTTTCCATTCAAGCCCATCAATCTTCATTCAAGCCTAGGTTATCCTAAGTCATCATCGACCACCTGTCGCCATCTACTAAGTCTCCTTTTGCATCATCCTCTCTATAATTCATTACCACAATTTATTGTTTTTCTTTTTCTCGTGCCCGCACAACTCCTAGATTTGTCATCTTATCCTTCTTCCATCTCATATCCACTCTTTCAGCCTTCAATCATTGCCAACTAAGCTCTGCCACCATCGACCGATTCCATTTCTCCATCATATCTCCTTATATCCATATTTTCCTACATCCTTTCTATTTGTCATGTCTAAGATCTCTTCTACAGGTTGCAAAAGATCATTACGAGGTTCATCAACTTCATATCTACGTTAAAAGCTCTCGATATGAATTTTTGGTTAGTGATTGATCCTAACCCCATTGACTAACCCCATGCATCCCGAGTTGCCATCGACCAAGTTAGGTTTGGTTTAATTTACATCTATTTTAATTAGATCTATACTTTCCTTACATTTCTACATTTCTAGTTTCTATTTATCTTAGATTCTACATATTATGTAATTTTTATCATTGATCTTATCTTATTTTATCAATATGGGGGTTAACATATGCATAAGTAATTTCACGCTTATTTAGAACCGACTTCCTTGGGAAACCTCCCATCTACCATCTAATGAATTTTCTTTCTAGTTGTCTTTTCTTGTAGATTTATCAAGCTTGTAGAAAGGATTCTATTTTGTGCTTGTCCATCATCATCATATTTGACGTACCATAAACCCTCCATATTTTGAGTTGTTTCTTTCTTTCATTACTATTTCATTAACTTTAGGAACGAAGAAACTTGTCCAAAAATAAGTTGAGAAACTTCTCCAAGATAAGTATGTACTTTAACAATTATGTCGTTCTGTTAATCCCATCGAGGATGAAATAACTAAGTGACTTGAGGCTCCATATCATTTCCAAAATTATAATTTTATGCTATATGAACCAACAATTAATGTACGTCATGATGATGATCCCACACAAAAAGTCACGGTTTTTTATTTCTATCCACATTTACGTGAGCATCACTTAAAGTTATTACAAAAACATAAAGAAGGATTCACATGGGGATAAACCAATATTCCTAGCATTTATCCTAATATAATTTCACATATCATCATTTTCTACCTCGAAATCACTCTCATTCGGAGAAAGAAAAGGAACTTCCTGCCCAAGATCAATGATTTGTGTCATAACGATCTCATCAAACTCTTAGGTGTAAATTTAATTCATACAAAGGGACTACTCTTAATGGGTGTCCAATATCGTCATGGTTTGGAAAAAAACCACTTTGGCTATTTGTATTTACATATAATTTAGAAAACGATGCCTTATTTTTCCTAACAATAACTCTCCTTTATCCTCCATTGATGTCATCATCAACGCCATGAAATGGTATGGGATATTATCTTGTATGGATGGGTTCTCGGCGTATAACCAAATTTAGATTTCCCCGAAGATCAACATAAGACTACCTTTAAGAAATAATGGGGCACTTATTGCTACATAAAAATTCCCATTGGAATAAAAATGATGATGTAACATATCATCGCACCATGACACATATATTTAATAACCTCATGCACAAAATAATCAAAGTCTTTGTCTATGATCTACTCATCAAATCTTGACACACTTTGGTGATCATGCTCATGATTTAAAAATTTCGATATGATGGCTTTGTACAATACAAGGTTCACCTAAACCCCAAAAATGCATATTCAGGGTGACATGGGGTAAAATCCTAAGTTTCTTGATCTCTAAATATGGCATTGATGTCAACCAACAAAAACATTAAATCCATGCCTCTCACTAATATGTAAGACCTTACTACGGTTGAATTCATCCTTAATAAAATCATTTTCCACTTTGGGATTCCCTAGAAAATCATATTTGACAATGGAAAGAGCTTCAAATGCAAAAAAATGAAGCAACTCTATGCTAAGTTTAAAACTAAGCATTGATTCTTGACACCATATCATAAGTAGTACAATGTAAAAACCGAGTATACAAATAAAATTCTCAATAAGATCTTAGAAAAGATGACCCGTGAATCGCGCATAGATTGGCATGTAAAGGTATATCCTACATGATGGGCATACTTTGCACCAACATCTATATCACAACATGGGAAACCCAATTTTCACTCACCTAACTATATGAGGTTGTCTTTCCACTCGAGTTAGAACTGCATTAACATCATATCTCCCTTCATGGTATCATTCTAGATGAGGAAATCTGTAAAGCAAATCTTTCTAAACTTGTCCTATTAGAATAATTATGTAGCCATGCATACACTTGTAATCAGTAACATTAAAAATTCCTTTCCAAACAACATAACAAACATGTTTGTATGTGTACTTTCAACATGGGAAACCTTGTTCTTAAACTTGACTACACACATTAGAAAGAAGGAAAATACACTCAGATATGGTGGATTCCTACCTCATTAAATATATCATAGGTTCTAAAACATATAGCCTTTATACCAATGAAGGCCACATATTCAATGAACTAATAAATACTCAATTCGTCAAAACTTTTCATGCATGAAGGACCTCAAGAGTTTCGGTATTCAACTATCATCTCTTATCCTCTCTTCTCAAATTAACTACTTCATCAACATTTTCATACTCATTATAAATGCTAATTTATTTTTATAGCATCTACCTCATGTTGTTTGTGTTTTTCAATGTCTCTATCAGCCCTTTAGATCATTCATCCATCTTATATTTATTTACACCTTCGCATTTATGGAAGTATCTCTTTATATATTCTACCATATGGTTTTTGCACTTTCTAGCATTATTACCCACCCCTTCGGGCTAGATATATATGACACTATGACACCATACCATTATGATATCATGAAACTATGACATGATCGTTGTCCTATATGCCCCTAGTTATGTGATTTATGTCTTATTTTACTGATGATCCTTTAGTGTTTCTTTTTTTTTCTCCTTGAGGGTTCTCATAGGGTTGATCATACCCACATATGGCGGGACGAGAAACACTATCATGTAGACATTACTTTGGGTATATTTCGTTTCGAGATGGTCATTTATTACTTCCAACATTCCTTTTATGCACTTAATTTCAATATTTCCTTTCAATTTCAATGTTAGGCACTATATAATTTTACTAATTGCCTCATTATTCAATATTACAACATACGATGATCAACAGTTGGGGCATATGTATACACCTAATTTTTCATGATGTTACTAATTGTTTTTTGCAGATAAGGGTTGTTGATATATCTATTTCTCAACTCGGTACCTTAATGGGCTTGTCGAATGGGGTATAACTACACACATGGTCATTATGGGATTCGAGATAGTACATAAAGAGATATGCCTCTATGTGTCCCTACCCTTAGTTACCATTTCATGTCATTCCTTTATGTTTCACACACTAGCACTACTGATACTGACTTACATCCGACATCATCATTTGAACATTTTTTCTTTCTTTCCCTTAATCCATGGCACATTTTCACTTCACTTGACATTAGGTTCCCCTTTTCCAATGCCATATTCTACATGAGATGGTGTCGATTAGGTTTTCACTTGGATGATGGCATTTCCCATGGGTGATGGCATCAGGTATATATGCACACCACACCCAACATTCATAGGTTAAAAGGAATGACATGAACAAGCCATATGCTCCACTCTTCTACACCATTTTCGCGTCATATTTCTCTACTCTTGGTGTATCTCAAAATTTATTTGGATTGGACACTCTTCCTAGTTGTTAGATTGTTTTGATGATTTGGTCATCTATAGTGTGATTAGGATGGGAATGGTGTTCCCCTTCTCCACCCATAGAAATGATCTCTCATTGTACTATTTCTATAGAGATATAGATGCATCGCTGACCACCCTACGGTAATTTCTCTAACTCTCTTTGTTATTTTACATAGATTAGTTCATTTCCCTTCTCATTTCTCTATGTTAGCTTAGTATTGTATGTACATTAGTTCAAATTAGGATATTGCTATTATAATATCAGCTCCTTAGCATTCCTTTATTTATCTTTAAGTAATATCATAGTAGTATATATTGTGTATCCTTATTTTATATTTCTATCAATCCATATCTCTCCCCATTAATCGATATCCTACAAGGTTTCTCTCCTCTATGTTGACTGTAGGACTTTGAAACCCCGGGTTGACTTAGTTTAGGGATCACTTCCCTTGGGTTATGCGGCATTATTACCCACCGTATCAAATTTTAAATTAGTCAACTCTATGCCGATCTATTTATGTCTCCTCTTCATTGCCTCATAACTTTATAGAATGGAAGACTTAGCAAAGGTCTGACCATCGAGACACATTCTAGGCCCTCCATACATTGTCCTAGAATTTAATTAGTAATATGTATCATCAAGAAATGGAAATAAATAATAAACTAACAAAATATGATCAGTGATTCCCTACACAAGTATTATAGCAAATTGAATGGACCACAAACAATTTTATTTTCTCGAACGCAAAAATTATGAACCTTAATCAATTAATTGGACTCAATACAATTGGAGAAATGATCCCTATCAACACATTATAAATACACTACCCAAAACTTATCTTAGAGGAGAGAAATTATAATATCATATGCTTCCACAATGCATTCACCTTTTACGTATTCGGATCATTACCCAAATGAGAATAATTTTTGACTTGATATGAGATCTATTTAATTCAATTATTAAAAATACATACATATTATCAAGACATGTATAAGTTTTGTGATATGCGGAAGAGAATTTCTTTTTCATAGGATAGTGTAGAAACTTATATATATACATGTTAAATAAAAGGTATGTAGGGAACTCCAACTATATTTCACATGGAACAATAGTTTATGTATATTGGGTTACTACATGGTTCACAAAAGAGACAATGGAAATTTTTTCTTATAGTAGATTGTAACCTTCTAATATGGTTTATATTCTCAAGGGAACATTTGATAATGAAATTTATCTAGTGAAAGATTTATATGTTAGCCGCATTATGTTTGTCTTGGTAATATTAACAAATCGGTCCATCCAAAAAAAGCTACAAAATGTAAGGGCCACATACTAGATATGCCATTGGAAATTTAATAAAATGATTTAAGAAGTTGGATAAATTTGCTAGATTTGAAGGATCTAAATGAGTTAGGTATTTGATAATTCAAGGACAGAAAAATAATTTTATCTAAAAGGCCTCTTAAAGTATTCTCCTAGCTTCCACCTCTCTCAAACTAACCACATACAAATATGGGGAGCCGGATAAGTTCTTGATCATGGTTATATTCCATAAAGCATACCTATGGGAATCTTGGTATTAAATAATTTGTAGTTCCTTATCAAAAGGAGCTAAAGTCCTTAGATATAAATTCCACTAGTCAATATGACCCCTTTTTTAAGGGATTGGATATGTTTGATTTAATCAAACACAAAACAAAAAATAATAATACTGTTACATCAAGTCTAGGTCACATTGAATATTATTTCACAAACATCATTGATCATTTACCATACCTTAACACTCTCTCCTCCCCATTCCTTATTTTCTAATATTTATTCACCATAGAATATCCCTAATTTATAATATCCCCAAAAAGACAATCACATATTCCGATTAGGCCCTCTTTGAGATTTGAGAAATAGTTAGTATATATTCAAGTTATCAAACTTTTAAGCTGGTAAGGAATTTAATTGTGAAAATGAAATATTCAAATCCTCATAACTTAAATTGTTTGTAGCTTTTGGTTTCTTAGAATTTTCAATAAAAATGTAAATCTAACTTCTTGAGGAGTTTTTATGTGTTTGGTGGTTAATGATTAAATATGGGTTATGACATAACTTCTCTATATAGCTTTATCTTACCAATATAATATTACAAAAACTATTTTTCACAATACAATTGAATCGTGCTCTTGAATTGTATCATTTTGTTTAAAGTTGTGTTGTAAATTTAAAATAAATGATATTCTTAAAGTAAATCCAATTTTTCCATTGTTATGTAAACGCAATGTTAAACAAATTGATGTTATCGAGAGAATATAAAACCAATTGAATAGGTGTCATTACCAATCATCAAGTTGTGCCTTCATGGATTACATGTTTGACAAAATCATGTTCTATAAACCTAATATTGCGGGGAAAATGGTAGCAAAAGTAGATCTCGGAGGTGTTGGAGCTTGAAATGGGGGCTTCACGACCACTCGTATAGCATAAACATTGACCATGGTGGTATTTTTTCATACTAGGGTCCCATTTCGGGTGATGGACATGAAAATAGAGACCCCAATAAAGTTGCCTCTAGTTTTCCTTCCAAGCCAGAAATAGTGGAAGCCATGGTCTAGAGTATGGTAGGGTTAGAAGTAGCAGTGATGCTCTTAATGGTGGATGTGAAGGTCATGCCAAGTCCTTTACTGCTATGGTTTCCAAACATGTGAAAGATAATAGTGAAAATGTTGGCAGATTTTTAAAACCCTCGTAAAAGAATTCGGTGCTGAAGATAGAGGAGAATCTTCTGCAAAATGTTTTCAAGGAGGAGGTGAATTTGTCCCATCTTTGCCTCATTTGTAGGTTTACAAATTTCTTGCCTAAGCTATCTCATCTCCACAATTGGATTTCTCTAATATGGAAGGAAAATATTAAAGGTAAGATTGAGCTTTATCCCTGTGTTAAATCTTATTTCATTGTTGTCTTTAAAACCCCTGAAGAAAGGGATTTAATTTATTGAAAACATTGGGTTTGGGGTGAACATGGGATCATGTCCAATCCCTGGTATCATTCTTTTGATACCCTAAAATACACCTATGATACCTACCCTGTTTGGGTCCACTTTCTAGAACTCCCATTACAATTCTGGAATAGCTCATGCCTTATTGCTATAACTGATACTTTAGGCCCTTTTGAAACATCATATGATAAAAATGATGAGTGCATTCACACAAATTATTCTATAATATTGGTAGATCTTGACACCTTTTAATACATTCCAAGTATAAATTAGTCTACAAATCGATGGCGCATTGGTTGCGAGAAGATTGACTATGAGGATTTAGCCTTTATATACCGATGTTTCTATCAAACAAGGCATGTCTCGGATGTATGTGAGTACTCGATATGTAAGAGAAGAGAAAATCTAATGTGGTAGAAGGAATCCCTTCATGAACATCTCACAGTCAATTTCCATTTAGATCTAGTTGACGAGAGCCCTTCAAGGATAGCCACCCACTCCCAAATCATCTAGAGAGAGGAGCCACAAAACCCAAATCCTCGTGAATCTAGTGGGAGAACACAAGATTCCTCTAACCAAATTGCTGAATTTATGAAGCATAGTGCGTCATTTCTTGAGGTTCACATTCCTATCAAGACTCTTGAATTTTTCTTCCAGCCTTCACAAAAGAAGTAAATGTGGGGTGGATGGTTGTGGATAGGAGAAAGAAAGGGCATGCCAAATGTAAATCTACCAATGGTTTGGATAGGGAAAAAATAAACATTATCCCCTATTTTTCTATTTTTCTGGTTTCGTTTCATGCGCTTCGGTGTTGATGTGGTACTTTGTAGGGTTGTTGTTTTCTTGCTTCTTTTGGTAGGATGCTCCCGATTTTCTTCTTTATTTCTTTATTTGTGTATTTAGGCCCTTTTTCTCTTGGTTTGGTCCCCATTTGTTAGAAAAACACTGGTATGTCTTTATATATCTAGTTTTTGAACCTTCTTGTTGTTGGGCTATAGTCCCTCCCAAAAACTATTTACCAATAGTAAAAAAATAGAATATAAAACTTTTTTAATAATTTTCTTATAGAACTAAATTGAATGATGTTCTTAGAAGCCATTAACATTTCATATACTTGTTTACATAAAGTATTTTTGTTTTCTTGTTGTAAAACTCAATTAAATAGTGTTTTTATAATATATCATTTTTTTCCTTTTATAAATTATTAAAATCAAGAGAAAGAAGATTTTAGAGTTCATCGATTATTTGAGATATTTTTTTGTAATACTTAAATGCATGTTTCTTTTGGAGTACATCATATTTCAAACACTTTTATTATAAAACTTGTTTGAATTTCATATTTAAAGTGCATTTTTTTTTCCGTTTAAGTTGTGACAAGATATTAAATTGTTTTTACAAATTGCTTCATTATCCCAATACATTAATTATATTTACATTTTCATTGTAAAAATAATTGTAATGACATATTTTTTTGCAATACATATTATATGAAAAATTTATGTAAAACTCAATTAAATTATTTTTTCTAAATACATAAGTTTTAATAAAATGTTTTCTATATAACTCAATTAAATGGTGTTTTAAGATTACATTGAAATTTTTCATCCTTTAATTTTAAAATCTCATTAAAAAGTGTTGTTGGACCACAACAAATTTTGTTATACTTGTGTTGTAAACACCATTTATACAGATTTTCTTAATTAGGGTGCATGATTATTTTTATATTTGTTGTGTAAAAATGAATTGAAGGACCTATTAAGTATACATAATACTTTTCATAGTTGTATTATAAAACTTAATTGAAGGGTGTTCTCAAAATACATAAGTTTTATGACAATGATTTTGTAAAACTCAAAAATATGATGTTCTCAAAGTACATACTTTTTGTGATAATTGTGTTCAATAAATTGAATGAATCTTGTTTTTTTAAATACATAAAAATTAATTATGGTTTAGTTTTAAGAGTCAATTGAATGGTTCTTTTTGGATTATATCAAAATATATGGCAGTTTGCTATAATATTCAACTAAATAGTGGTTTTATAGTACATCAAGTGTTTGGACATTTGTGTTATAAATATCAATTAAATTTCCCATTGGATTTCATCAAATGTTTTGAGATTATTCTTGTAAAACTCAATTATATTGTATTTTAGGAGTACATCTATTTTTCTGATAAGTATGTTATAGAATTCATTTGAATTTTTAAATTTAAGCATATTTGTTTTTGTTGTGAAACACAATTGAATTGGCTTCATTCATAAGTGTAATTGATTCAAAAAGATTAGAAAATGAATGATTCACTTGCACCGATAGTATATTTAAGTGATGTTTAACATGGAAATTATTTCACCTAAATGTAACGAACTCTCTAGCATACATATTAAATGATTAATGCACTTTATATTCTCATTCATTTGGTGTTCTAAGACCACATCAAATTTTCTGAATCTTGTAATATTAAACCTATATTAAATGATATTTTATAGTGTGTCATGTTTTTTATAGTTGTTTTGTAAATATCAATTCAATGGTGTTTTCAGATTATAATGATTCTCGTAGATACTTTTTTTTGTAAAATGTAATTGAATTGTGTATTTATAAAACTTGAAATTTTTGATAGTATTTTTATAAAATTCAATTAGTGTTGTTTTCTGAGAATACATAATTTTTTTATATATTTGTATTATTAAACTCACTTTAACTATTTAAAAAATCATCTCCTTACACATTTGTTGTAAAGATCAATTGAATATAATTTATTCACTATCAATTGTCGTGAAATGTACGATGTGAACACCGAAAGGAATAAAGTGAAGAAGCGAAAGTGGGTGGAGAGGAATAATCGAGAAAGGAATATGGGTGTAGCAAAAGAAGTTTAAGGGTGGAGAAGTGCATGGGGAAGGAAAAGGAAATGAGAAGCCAATGTGAAAATGAATTATGTTCAAAGAGCAACACACATATGTCGAGTGGAAAGAAAGAGAAAACTTAGAGTGGGAAGACATGGATGAAATTACAAAGGGTGATATCTCAATGAGTAATTATAATATTTTTATACTTATTTACGAACTATAGATAAAAAATTGATATGAGACAAGGAACCTCAAAAGACAAATAACTACATTGGCAAATTACAAAGACAAAATTTTGTGTTTTGTATTTAACCACTAAATCATTACATTCTTCAGGAAAGAGAGGTCGCGGTTAAACAAAATGCAGTTTTAGACACATCAATAGTAGGTTATCTCTGTCAGAGTGCATTGACGTACGATTCCAAAAATACCATTGATACCTTCGATGCATGTCAGTGATATTTGGTCTCGGACCCCTTTGGAAGACATGTTTTGGCATAATGAATTTAAATTCAAACAATTAAATATTTTACCATTTTATTCAGCATGCAAAACTATTATGTAAATATTTTGCGCAGCATGTTACTTTATTCAAACCATTACTTCTAGCAGGGCAAGATGAAACAATATATTATTATTAATATTAATATACCGAAGTAAGGAAGTGTGGGAATGAAATCTTCCATGATCTACGTCTTGAGAATTTGAATTTCACTCATTGGCTTGTTAAATAATTTTACAATTTACATTTTCTACACTTCACACTTCTATAAAAGATTTGTAAGAGGATTCTCTACACTTACAGATTCTACATTAAATAGTGTAACTACTCACAGATTGATGTTTAATCTTTCTTTGAAAATACAATTAAACGTAACATTAACTACAAAATATTGAATGTGTATGAGATTGATACATGAAATGGAAAGTACATTGCTTTTGAGGGCATGGATTTTGGTATGCTTGTTAGCCGATGAGGTGCCTCTCCCATTTGGAAATGCCTTTCGGCATAAAAATTCAACATATGAAAGGATTAAATTTGTAATTATTCATTCAAAATTGTAATGTATCAAGTCATGCTATGAAGTGGCAAACATAATTTTAAATTGATTTCCAATAAGGACTGTCGGGAAAACAATAAATAAACTAAGAGAGTTAAAAATAAACATACTCAAGTGAACATTGAAGTGTCAATTGCTTAGAGGGTTCCACTACCCAATTGCTGATGCTGTACAACCTCATCGACAAGATACGATGCTCCCAAGTCTCAGCCATCACATATCTTATTTAAAGGATCTTCTAGATGAGCTAAATTTTGAGGCATATTGCACTTCAACATTGGGTTGCATTCTAAAGTTTGACCACTAAATAAAGTTTATTTTACTAATAAACTGGGTCATTTGATTGTTACCAAAGTTTAGTGATCTTAATAATACAACCAAAAATGTACCCCCACACCATTTTAATTAGGTCCTTTATAATTACAATATTCACCATATTCAGATATTAGAAACAAACCACAGTATTTTATTTTTGGCAAGCTGAATTTCTTGCCCATATACTTGTTTGATTGTGTAGGGTTATTAATGTGAGTTGTGTAACCAAATAAATATGCAAGCAATCGAAAAATTTGTGAGTGAAACAAAAGAAAAGTTTTGAGCATTTAGTATAACCATAAACATCTCCACACACTTATGTCTGTTGCATGAAAATATTAAAAATCCAAATCAATAAGGGTTTTAAAATGTCTTAGAGCTTGTGAAAATAAAAGCCTCCTCTTTTTCACAAAATCTACTCTATTGTGAATTTTCAAAATTTTGTTGTTTATAGATTTCCCAATCATTTTTGTCTATCATCCAAGGAAATCCTCTTGGTTCGAGAATCATATGCATTTTACTCAATCATTGCTTCCATAGATTAGGCTTTTCTGAGGATTTAAATTTTTAAACTTGCATGGTGCATATAATAGGAATGGTATAATTTGCAATTTAAAAATTTATCAAAAAAATTTATTCCGATCAAGATTTTGACATGAAATATCTTTTTATTTTACAAGTTTTTCCTCTCTACATTACTAACCAAAATGGGTGAACCCAATCAAATTGAACTTGGTAAAGTTGATCTTCATTCATAATGACCATAATTAAATAGAGAGAAGTTGATTAAACTAAAATGTTATATTATAACCTAATATGATGCTATGTAAAGCAAGAAATAATAGCTTAAAAATTAAGGAAATGACCCAAGCAACTAAGTAAATATAAATGTGAAACCCTAATATGCAAGAGAGGGTTAAGAAGTCCTTAGCTAATTCAACGAAGTTGTTGGATTGTCTCGTAGTGTAAATTAGGTAAACAGGAGGAGGAAACAACCACATAGAATCTCGAGAAAGTGTATATATGAGCTCTCTAACTAGACTGGGGCACCTGGAAAGGGATAGGAGCACCCATGGGTGCCCTAGTCTAGATCTCGGGCACCCTAGTCCTTGGAAATGGCCTAAAACCTCCTTTGAAGTGTCGCTAGATATTCTCCTGTATTTTTCTTCCTATCGCACCGATGTCACTGAACTGCGTTGGATGTAACTGTAAGACCCACATGAAGGAATCAATTGCAAAACCCCAATCAAAGCATCAAAACCTTAAAAAAAGATAGATACAAATAAATGGGTTAAATTTTCCTCAGCAGCCACAAAGGTGGACTTATTAACTATTTTTGCACTACATCTCAAACTCAAAGTATTTCTAGGTGTGTGTGTGTGTAAATCATGTCATAGTTTTCTCTTGTGCTAGTCACACTTTGTGAAGTAGTGGGAAAATAACAAGGGATAGAATGCAGTAAATGTGTGCATGGAAATAATAGAATCTCATCCTATAAAGTGTGATGCGGATGAACCAGCCTTATGTGCCTTTTGATGGGGCTAAATGGATACCAATGTATCTTTAGGTGCCTTCGATGAATGCAACTCTAGATGGTGATAGTATATGTTTAGTGTTTTGTCCTTTATTATGGTGAAATAACTTTATATTTGAATCGTTCTCTTATTCTAATTTCACAATTAACCACGAAAAGGTGAGCTCCAAAAATATGAAAATATCAAATAGTTATAAAGTGCCAAAAGGGTTAGAGTAAAGTGCAAAAAGGATCGGGCACCCCGAGGGGACCAGGGGCACCCAAGGCACCACGGTGCTTAGCTAGGCATCCAAGTCAAAAATAGGAAGAAAAAATAATGAAAATACACACATGGTTTAAAGTAGTGATAGAAAGAAAAGTTAAAAGGAAAAAGACATGTTTAATTATTACTCTATTTACTCAAGAACCATATGAAAATTTGTATGAGACCGAGACGAAATAATGAATCAATTTGAGTGATTTAGTGACTACATTTACCCTTACTTTATGTTGGTGAGAAGAAAGATCGAGTAACATAAAGTAGATACGATGTGTACCTGATATACATGTAGAGTGATGTAGTAAAGCGTGCCAAAGGACTAGAAAAAGCGTGGAGCTACAAAAATATGGAGCATGGCTCGAATAAATATGCAAAAGTGTAAAAGCGATGAGAGGGAATGTAGGGCGAAATCGGGTGTATAGATTTCAATGTGTGTGAGGTACCTACATGTTAGTATGGGGTGCGGAATGTCGAATGACGTTGTTGATGACTTTTTTGTTATTATTTACTTCTTGTTTCCCATATGAACAAACCTCCCAAGTAGAAGATGATCAAGTAGTCAATATATGCATGCATATGTATAAAAACTGCATGTATATAGGAAATAAAATTTAATGAAAGTATGAGGATGAAAAAGTAACATGTGCACCTAATCCGTGATGAGATAAAAGTTGTAAATGAGATATCCTGTAACCATCGGTGAAGAGTGATTTTTGGGGTGATCTAGCACCGCCGTGGCCGAAGAAGTGTAGGGAGATAGTGTGTTATTTTCCAACTTGTAACTAATTCCTTGAGATTGGTGAAGAGATATTTGTATTGTCTTTTTTTTTTGGATGATCGATGATGTCGTTGGATGAGGTAATGTAGGGAGAAAATTCCATTATATTCTCAAACCTGTAACTACTCCCCATGATGCTAAGGACAATATTCCTGTAAAATCCACAATGTGTGGGGTTCATAGACTAGTCTGAACCCACTCAAAGACTCAGAGACTAAACCATAGACAAAGCAGACCGAAATATACTAGTACCATGTGTAAACCCCAAATGATGTCCCCCTCTTGGGGGCACATGCGACATTGTAGATAGGATAATGCATCCCTCAAAGAGGAATGACCACGTGTAACTAAGCCATGTAGGGGAAGGGAAATATTCTTGGTAAATACAAAGGCACACGAAACAAGTTGCTAGAAAACAAGTGTTACTACGAACAAGCATGCATGTAGAGAACAAGTATAAGCTAAACAAAAAGAATGTATAAGCTCTAGAACATGAGAAGACCATGTAAACACCCAAGAAGACAATATAGGATGCACAAAGTGGGTTGCAAACATGGGACACCACTCACCGTGTCACAAAACACTCAATGTCATCAAGGCCACAAAAAGCAAGTGTCACACAAGACAAAGGAAAATCCCACAAACAATAACAAGAAATAACAAAAGAAAAAAACAAGTATAGAAGAAAATAATCCTACAAAATAAATTTTGCACATCTAGCACCCATTAGCATGTTATAAAAATAACGAGTATGTCAAAACATGTATAACATGATATTGGAAAGTGTTAAGTACAAAATGAAACAATAGCACTGCGATGTACGAATGTGGATGCCCCAGGTGAGGGTAGCATGTCAATCATCATTGTTACATGTAGAAGCTCTGTATCTAGGATCGAACTAGAAAATGACGTGAACATGCATGTGTGTATAATAAATATAATGACATACAAGAGATTTATCTTACATGTGTAGTAAAGTGAACATGTAAAGACAAGTGCAAGAAAGAGTAAATGCAACAATAAATGCAACATGTCTTCCAGACAGATGCGACCAGATGTAATATGGATGATAGGAGCTGCATGCCCCCAAGGTGAATGGAGTTATATGCAATGAGGTTCATTTAATATGCCCCCTCAAAAGTAAAGAAAGAACCAAAACTACAAGACATCATCTGGAAATGTTCGAACTATACGTTGTGTGTAACATGTTGTTATAAGTATGTGGTGATGAGATGCAACATAGATATGAAATTTTTGTGACTCTATAGCCTAAGCGTATATCATGACAATATGAATAGAAATGAGTGGTAATTTAGCCTAAATTGTATACCACTAAACAATCTTGGCGAAAGTGATGTTATAACCTATCGCGATATGATGCTTTAGAATAAGTGACCCTAAAGCATAAGGCATATATCACTAATTCTAGGAATGTCACATGAGAAACATAAGATTAAATGATTGAATGTGTAAATGGGATGTGGTCTATTTGTAATGTATACCCTCCATAGTCGAGTATGGATGTGATACTAGAGTACGTCATCGCTTAATGAGTGCAATGTGGAAAATAAGATGTAGGACGTGTGATGATAATAAATGACCACGTGATGAGAAAAATGTGTAAATATATGGTGTGTAGAATGTAATGCAAGATGTCTAGATGTTCTAATATTTTGAAATGCGTGTTATATAGTATGTACGATGAATAATATGTAATGCTAGACTCATACAAAATAAGAGTGTGACACATGTGTGATAAATACAAGAATGGTGTATATCTAATATGTATGATATGGATATGTGCAAATGTCAAAATACAAATTATGTACTTGTAAGATGTAGTGTGCAAGATGTATAATGTGAGACGTACTATGAGATATGTGAAGATTCAAAATGTGTAGTATTTATGATGCAGTGTGTGGCTTTCATGTGTATAGACTTCCCTCAACAGTCAAGTGTGAACCAAAGCACAAGAGTGTGTCATTGGGTAATGATGATGTATGTAATGTAGATGACTATGTGAATGCTAGAATGTGGGTGTGTGTAAATTCAAGCATTAGACATGTGTTGATGTTAGGATGGGGGATGTGGGAATGTTATACCCACCAAGTATGTGTGAATGAATAAACTAACTAATGAAATCAGACGATGAAGACCCCCAACTAATGTTGGTGGTGGTGAAAGTGTATGATCATGATCTACTAGTGTTGGAATAGAAGATATTCATTCTTCACATGAGTGAATTCTATTTGCATTCGATGGGTGATTAGATTATGAGTTCCTAGGTGCAAAAAAATGCGTAGGTGATGGATACCGATCATAAGGTGCATGTGGAGATGATGGAAATCCACATGGAATAAAACAAGGTAGTGACCTACACCACGATATAATAATTGTGTGAGTTATACACCTATATCAATGTGTAGGACTAGCGGAGAGCGGTGTGGCCACGTAGATGGTGTGTGAGTAGGTGAAATAGGAGTAGATTAAACTTTAATTAACATAGGTTGTGATGTGGTAGCTGAAGTAGGAGATGTATGAACTATTGTTCTAAGAAATGACAATCATGGAGTAGATGGGGGTACATCATTGATAGAAAAAATTGATTGTTATGAATTAACTTGAGTCACAAATGATTCATAGAAATGAGACACTAAGATAGATGAATCCAATTGAGAGCAAGAAGCATGTCACAACCATCGACTATTTGGTCCATGAGGAAGTGCACCAGAATATTAAGGGGACCGATAGTAACACGTAGCGTAACAATACCATATGAATTATTCATGGGGTAAGAAATTTATGAATGCGGGTAACCAATAGCATCAATAAGTGGAAGAGAACATGCATTGATAGGATATGATGGGTCAACCTTGGTATTATTGATCATGATTGTTCCAATAGAGGCATTAATATGCAAGTGATTAGAAGTGAAACTGGTCGATAATCATGACTAGAGAAAGAGATGACTAGTTGGTTGATGTCATTGTTAGCCACTCAGAATTCAAGCGCCTCTCGAGTAAATTGGGGCATTACGTAATAAGTATGATTATCACATACATCAACTATTTTCTTGTCGTGTTCTAGAGGAAGGTTACCAAATAATTTGATCTTATGATTTTCATTAACTAGTTGAGAATATATAGTTTTAGGAAATTCAAGCTTATTGTTATCAATAAGATATTGGATGATGGTGCAGAGTTTGAAGTACCTATTGGTAGAGTGCCCCACACAATGGTGATAATCACATCAGAACTACTCATTGTAATTCCTTCCTTCTAGTCATGATGGATATAATTCAAGTAGTGGAGGAAGCATCATAAGATCGCTTTCAATAAGTTTGTACGATAAGCTTTGGGGTAGTAGGAAATTTGATGAAAGTTTACTGAGGTGGTTGTGACTGAACTACTTTAGTAGTAGCTACCTCATTTACAATGAATTTTATGTCAGTAGGTTTAGTTTTAGATGGTTTAAATGTTTTCTTACCTGTAAAACACATCAAGGATGATGCTTTCTCTTACTATTTAAGTTTCTCGATAGCTAAGATATTGGTTTCATGAAGTTTAAGAGTATGAAAAAGCTGATCAAAAGAAGGAGATGTCTAAAAGTGGTAACTATCCCGGTGAGGTGGTAGTAGACTTTGGATGAATAAATCTTGAAGTTAAGAGTTTTCAAGAACATTTGACATCTTGGATAAGTTGTTTTTGTATCTTAAAATGTAGTTTTGTAAGTGTTTGTTGGATCTTGTTTAAGCTACATGAGTTCGGCATATGAGTTCTTAGAGCCAATATTGATAAAAAGGTGAGTGAGAAAAGCATCACTAGATGCGTGAGCGAAACTACCGAGTGGACATGTACGTTGTAAAACCAATGCATTGCATAATATTGCAAAATACGAGGAAAAATATTAGCTAAGAGGATATGATCATCCACAAAATCTAGACAAGCCACATGGAAAGCTTAGAGATGCTCTTGAGGGTCACCATGGCCATTAAAAATAGGTAGTTTAGGGGTGAAAAAGTTTGGCGAAATGAATAGGTGGATATAGCAGTGCAAATGGAGTATGTAGTATCGAGTAGAATCCAAAGATGGAGATGCATGAGAAGTAGCCTGTTGTAATTGATGAATTTATGCTTGAAGGTCTTGATAAAGAGAGGCTAGATCCTAAGTTCCAATGGAAGGAGGCTTCCACATATGTGAAACAAGGGGCGGGATATAATGATTAGTAGGAGATGCAATGGAAAGGTGGAGATGGGTTGTGTTGGTGCTCAAATTAGTCTCACCCCATTTGTCATTGAAATTCTTCAGTTTGTAGGCTCTGTCGTGTTTTCTATCTCCCGTATTGATGCATAAAACTTCTATCCTCCATTTGGTTTCCATGATCAGTCCCTTCCTTGGTTGAGGATCACTTAAAATTCCAGAATTTTTTTTTCGTTCCTCTATCCATATGAAAGAGTCTATAACTTGGGCATAAAACTCAAGTTTTCCTTTCCTTCCATTTTCCATAGCCACGTTTTATTGTCCATGTCATTTGTGTCCCAAATATCTATGGAAACGTGATTGGATGTGGCTTGGAGGATCAAATTTGGGCCTTATATCATTTCCAAACTCTCTGTCCGTGAAGAAAGATTCATTTCCAAGCTCAAATGGTGATTCTCTTGCATTTTACGGTTTGACGGTGTATTTTCCCCATCAAATTTACATCTCGCCATCTAGTGGAAATGTGGCCCTTTTTGGTTAGATGTGGCTCGACGGGGCACTTTGAAAACTCAAAGGCTTTCTTAAGACTCAAAGATTGTCCACGTGGAGGAATGACGCTCGTTTAAAAGTTCACGTTTTGGTTTGGCCTTGGAGTTATGCGGGGAAACACGTGCAGATTTCTGCTACCTTATCCAGACTTAAACAAATATTTTATGAGGCCGGTATAGTTTTGGTGGACCATGGACACATGGAGGGCTAGTGCTCATTTGAGGATCTACCTTAGGGTCCCACCTTAAAAATTGTGACAGGAGACATGTGGAGGCTTCCATCGGCTCTGCTTTGTACTTAAACTTTTCAAAGTAATTTTTAAAGGCCTAGGACACATGGAGGGACCACGCTTTGTTTGGAGACCAGCCCCTAAGTTTTACTTTGAAAAAGCACCAAGAGGACACTTGGAGGATTCCGCTCACACCTCCCTTTGCTTGGACTTTTCAACGGCCAAATAAAAATTTCTCGGACCCTAGACACATGGTGCCTTCTGATGACCCTTCAACTTTTTTAACAAACTCTATCGACCGAGACACGTGTTGAGCCCACACTTGTTTGGGGTCTCTCCTTTTTTTTGAACATCTCAAAATGAGCCGTTGAGACATGTGGAGGCTTCCACTGGCTCCTTTTTACACTGAGACTTTTCAAAGGCAAAAAGGTGTTTTTCTTGGGCCCAGGGCACATGAAAGGCTTGTGCTTCTTTGGGACTTTCCTCTGTGCTTCTCCTTTGTAGGTGCGCTAAGAAAACACGTGGATGACTATGATATAATATGGGAAAAGGGTAGAATAAATGGTTGCTATGTATTACGTCTATTTTTCTACCATTTTTGCTCCAAGGCTACTAGAGACATGAATATGCACTATTTTTCATCGTTCTTTGATGAAATTCCTTATCATCTCTGTCTTTAAAGTGCCATTTGATGGATTAAGAACTTAATTTGTGATTCCAACGATTGTTAAGGTTGATATTTTGAAGTTGAAATTTCTCAAGAACTTGCAAAAATGTGAATTACCAGAGGAGATGGATGTGGGGTACAATTGTAGAGGAAAGAGAGAGAAAAAGGATGAAATGAAGAAAGTGCATGCACAAAAGATGAAAAAGGTGTTACCTCAAGAGTGAAAAGGATTACCTATCATATCCAGCTATGTAGAGCCTCCAGAAAATGATTAAAAAGGGGATTTCTCACATGACAGAATCAAAATGATTAGAAGGTTAGCCAAAAAATTGTGGCATGGCATTCTAGTCATTAGTCGAGGGCCCAAGAAACGTGATTGGTTCACAATTGCTCCACCTAGAAGCTTTTGGATCTAAATTTGTTAAACTTCATTATCTGAAAAAAATTTGTAACAAGCAAAGTTCCCTCAAATATTTTTCTCTTTTGGGGAGAAAATTGAGTGAGTAAAATGAATAAATGCAATGAGAATACTCTTGCAAAGGGTCGGGGTTGAATTCTTAAGAGAAAATTTGAGAAATTTGTCTTCTGAGAGACCAAGTTGAGATAACCTGTTATTTTATTTTGTGTTATATTTTCTATTGTGTCAAGCTGGTTGTAGATGTATAGCCATTGACGAGGTGAGATTGCTCTAGAAGCTTTCCCCTACTGATGAATCTAAGAAATTTTGAAATTAATTTGTGTCAATCTTGGAGCAATTAGTGTCCACTTTGTTTCAAAATTTCTACAAGTATTTTTACTTGTTCTATTACAATCCTACTTTGAAATATTTATGAAATCACAAAGGATCTTGTCCCTATGACAATTTAGTGGTATTTGGAATTTCATTTCAAGAAGAGCCTTCATTTTGTGATGAGATAAAAAAATTTAAAATCAATTCATTGTCATTTTTGATAACTATTGTCCAGTAAGTCTTTGGGTGTACCTTAGGTGTGATTGATCGTAGATTTTTATGTTTAATTGAGTCTTTTAGTTTGATCCTTCGTGTTAGAGTCTCAAAGATTGTGTGAAAACGTGTTGATCTGGGCCTCCATTGAAGAACACCTTCTAGTTAAAGGAACATCCTAACTATTTTGAAGCTTTTTGTTGTTGAGTTGTCCATTGTTGTGAAGTCCCTCGAGGTCCGGTATAATCAACTTTATCCTACTTAATCTCCCACCAAAAATCATTCAAAAACCATGAATCCATCCTAAACTACCCATGTTTTCCCTGTATATCCACAAATGAACAAAATCTATTCACTAAAATATGCAGACCAATCATGATTTCTTAATGTTTTCAGTAACCTTAGCCTTGTGTTGAAAGTATCTCCATCTTTTAGAAGGGACACCTCTTAAGAGTTAAATTATGGAGTATTGACTATATTTTCGCAAGGCTTTCTTCATAAAATTTGTACAAAAGAAGCATATCTCCATCTCCTTCATCAAACAGAGGTCACACTAAGGGTCCTCTCACCCTAGTCGAAGAGGCATGCCCTAAAGTAGTGAGGACAAGTCAAATCTTCTTGAAGTTATTATTCATCTCTCCACAAATTTGAGTGACAAAGGGCCAATTAGATCTCATCCCCGGCTACAAAACAACACACACTATGATCTATCTGTCTCTAAGCTCCATGTCCGATCTGTGTTGCTACTTGTCTTGAAAATGATAACAAATTTGGATACCAACACTAGTGGCACCATTGCCGGGACTCTTTGAAGTATTTGAACAAAGGTGTACACATACAAACCCTAGTAATGCTTTTTACAAATTTTAAAGTGCAAATACATTGTTGAAACATCATTATTTGTTTAGATTTGTAAGAATTGTTCAAAGTTGTGAGTTTTGAGTGCAATATTTCCATCTTATACAGTTATTGCACTAAATTTTGTATCATCATTGATAAATTTGGGTAAAAGAAGAGTAGATCTTGTAAGATTTGCATGAATATGGTATTGACAAACATTTGATAGGTCTTTCATAGTGCATTTACACAAACTAAGGTGAAAATACTTAGTGGCGACTCCGTGCTATTTAAATTCTTTATAAATACTAGTGTCTTAACATATATCAACTAAGATTTTTCACTAATATCTGTAAAGCTAGAAGGAAGAAGATCTTTATTTGCCAAGGACCCTAGTAGAAGGTTATTTCAAGACAAAGGAAAGTCTAATTTAGAAGGAAGAAGAGTTTTGAAGGTTATTGAAGATCAAGCATCAAGAAAAGAGATCTGCATTAGTGAAACCGATCATCTTTTGATTGAAGATTGCAGTACTTCCTCAAGTGCTTCTAATTCGGGTAGTCTCTTTGTTGAATCAATTCTCCATCTGGAGAGGGTCCTTCTTTTGTATTTGAAACATTTTCCTCTCAACATGCCTTGGTATTTTCTAGATCTAATAAAGTTTTCAAAGAAACAGATCCTTTAAAGGGAAATCATTTTAAAAGTTGCATCCATGTACAACACGAGACCCCTCACTCCTCATCATTTTGTTTCTCCTATAAGATCACCTCCTCAAAATAATATGGCTCACCTCCATCCGACCTCCATTTGTTGTTAATACTTTTGGTCCCGTTAGTTTTAGAGGTATGGCTGGCTATCCAATTGTTGTGCCACAAGATGTAAGAAACAGATTGCCTAAGTTTCAAGGAAATAATGCAATCACTAGTGATCGACACTTAAAACTCCTTATCAATATGATGGATGACTTGAAATAGAATTTGAGGATGTATACATTAAGTTGTTTATCCATACTCTAGAATAATATGTTAGGTTGTGGAGCCTGTTTTCATGTGAGAAAGTGTTGAATATTGTACACTAAGTGTACTATACACTTTCCACGGTTGTTGGCCTTAAAATGTGCCCAATATACTGGGAAACTCATTTTTCTCATATGGGCAGGATTTTGACCCATAGATTTATGGGACAGTTTTTCCCATGGTTTTGATACCCACATTTTTGCACAACCGCTTAAGCGATTGTCTACTTATATGGTTTTATGCATATGGTAGGTATAGTATTATGTAACATTGTAGATGTGTTTTGAATTCGGGTGTGAATTCTCAGAGAGTTTCTTGAGCATAGCTCCAAATAGATCTGGGTATTCTATTGAGAAAGCGGTGGCTTGTAATAAATATGAGCAAGTGATTCTTGGTGGACGTAGCCCAAATTGGGTGAACCACGTTAAATACTGTCTCTTTGTGTTATGTTATTTTACTATGCACTTTTATTTGAGATCTGTAATATTTTCTTGCATATTAGTTTCTCTTGTTGTGATTACTCGTGAGGGATTATTCTTCATATTTTATCCCTTATTTCCTAACAAGAGATTCAAGGGATCGGTATAAATCTCCGGCGTGATAAGTCCATTGACTCCTGACAGAGATGAAAAATGCTTTTAGAATGCGGTAGGGTGATAAAACAGACCACTCAGGTTTATTTTATCGGATATTGAAAATATAAACAAGAATCCTAATGAATCAAAGGTGCATGATTTCAATACTAGAGTTAACAAAACAATGAGAATATTGCCTATTAATTTGAGGCAATGTGATGAATCATGTCTAATAAAGTATTTAGATGCATTTGATAAGATAGTTGGTTACTATTTGAGGGATAAGAACCACCGGACTTTGATGTAGGTCTTTACCATGGCTCTGCAAATTGAGAACAACATTAAAGCATTTGGAAAACCTCCTAAGAGGGAAGGTGGTAAACTGATCAACTCTTAGAATCCTTAATCAAGTAATACTATGGATCTTGAGGAATTGTACAGACTTTGGTTAGGGCTGTCAAAGAAATCTCTTACAAGCTAGCAAGGGCAGAGAAAGGAATTAGACAAGGTTCTCAAGTTCAACATATTCAACAAGGACAAGACATGTTTACAAATCATCCTATAAATGATTAGAGATCTGATGATAGAGGTAAAGGACCCATGGGAGCTAGACAACCCCAAACTAGGGAGAAGAGATAAATCAAATGGATTAGTGTGACAAATGCTTCTTGCCCCACTGTCATGTGAATTAGATCAAAATTTTGAATAAGATGATGATGATGATAACATTGATGATGATGCATGCATGGTGGACTTATCTACAAGCTCACAACAAGAAGTAACTTCAATCGAGGTAATAAATGCAAGAAGCTGCTATAAGTTTTTAGGAATGCATTCACGGTACCTCTTCTTCCTCTCTGTCATGCTTTAGAAATAGATATGGTACAAACATTTGAAATTTTTAATAATTATTTTGAGTACCTAATATATCTAATTGTTAAGAATTACAATGGAGGAATCCCATCGAAGAGGATAGGCGATTGTTAATTAATGTTGTTGTGGCCCAAGAAAAAGAGTACAATACAAGAAGTAAAGTTGTCAAAGGGGCAAGGCCTCAAGCCAAAACAAAGACCCCAGTTCTCACCAATGTCCCAAAAGAGGCTCCAAAGAAATATGCATCTGGAAAAGGCCTTGTTATTTGAATTAGAATTGATGTTCCTACCCATGCCCAAAATGTGAAAAATATTGTGCCATATGATGAGTTTGTGAATCTTTCTCTAAATACTTGCATTTCCAAATTACATTCCTTATGACATTGCCCAAGTCTTGAGTCATATCATGATCTCTTTCCAAATTGTTGAACTACTTAGGATTCCTGAGAAAAACAAGAGGGCTTTTGAGTATTTGGGATTGGAAGAAGATAGGAGTGTCCAAGGCTGAAACATAAATAATGTAAATGCTCCTTCTCCAACCATTACTGAGACCTAGAAAAACCACCAGCATTAGAGGAGATTCTAGGTGAAACAAATTCTACGAGAACCAAGGCGAGTTTATCGACCAAAATATAGATTGGGAACCAATGGTGTGTGTTGTGAAGAAAAGGAAACTTTATGTGGCAAAGACATCATCCAACTAAAGACAAACATGATTCCCAGAGGTTTTGTGGCTCTTGAATCAAACTTTGATAATGATGATTGCTTTATTAAAAGAAGTATGTCAGTTTCAAGAGATTTGGAAGAGCATGACACTGGCACAAAGGAAAAACCTCATAAAATCTAGTTACAAAGCAATCTTAGCAAGGAAGAGAAGCAGTCCTATATTCAATTATTGAAGAAATATCAAGACTTCCTAGCTTGGTCTTACTATGAGTTGAAGGAATACAGGGAATATTTATTCCAACATGAAATTCCTCTTGAATATAATGTCAAGCCTTTCAAAAATAGAGGCCCATCAATTTTCTCCTTTCCTTAAAGATGCAATAAGAACTAAAGAAGTTGAGTGATGGAGGGATCATTCAACCCACAAGGCACTCATCTTGGGTTGTAAACCTAGTGGCTCTCGAAAAAAGAATGGTGATATATGGCTATGCGTAGGCTTCGGGAACCTAAATAAAGCATCATTGAAAGATAATTACCCTCTTCCAAACATGGAGAATATGCTACAATTGGTACTAGTTCGAACTTTTATCCACTATAGATGGTTTCTCTAGATATAATCAAGTTGTTGTGAATAAGTCGAAAGAATAAATAATTCCTTTAACACTCCTTGGGAACTTATGTTTATGTCGATTCCTTTTGGCTTAATAAATGTTGAAGAAACTATCCAAAGAGAAATGAATGTAGCATTTTCTAGTTATATTAATGACTTCATTGTTGTTTATCAAGATGATGTAAATATGTTTTCAAGAAAAAGAGATGATCACTTGCAACACTTGGAGAGAATGCTGATAAGGTTCGAGAGTATGGCATATCATTAAATCCCAAGAAGTGCCACTTTGGAGTGCAAAAGGTGAATCTTCTTGGTCACATTGGATCAAAGGAAGGGGTCATGATCGATCCCAAGATAGTGGTAGCCATCGCAAGGTTCCAATTCCAATAACTAAGAAGGGAATTCAATCCTTCTTTGGACAAATAAACTTTATCGAGAATATTTGTGTCTAACTTTGCTAAAGTGACCATCCCCATTAGTAGCATCTTTGAAGAAGGACCAAGTTATCAAATGGGAAGAATTTTCCATTTAAGCTTTCAATGGGATCAAAGAAGCACTAAAGCATGCCCTTGTTTTGATAGCCCCAAATTATAAGAATCCTTCTCAAGTGTTTTATTTTTCTTTAAAAACACTATTGCATTTGTTTTGTTGCGGAAGGTTGATGAAGGGGATGAGAGACCAATTGCCTTTTTCAAGAAGGCATTGCAAGGAGCTGAGTTAAAGTACACCATCACACAAAAGAAAGCATTTTCCTCGGTGAAAGAATCAAAGGTTTTCGGACCCTACATCTTGAGCTCTAAATTTGTTGCTTATGTTTCCCACACCATGGTGAGAGACATCTTATCGAGATATGGAGGTCTCAAGCAAAAGATACGATGGGTGAACACATTGCAAGAGTATGACATGGATATCCAAACCATGAAATTGGTAAGAGGTTTAGGCCTAGCTAAGATTATGATTGAGGTGAATGAAGTATAACGAGAAAGGGTGGATGTCCTTAAAAAGTTGTTAAGCTCGAATGGTACAAGGATATAATATTTTATCTCGGACATCTATGTTGCCACTGAATATTTGAGTAAAAATTAGAGTAAAAATCAGAAAAGAGCTCATAAGTTAGCCTCTTAAAAATATGTCTTTACTGATTTTGGGTTAGCTTGGAATAACTCCAAGGAGTGCTCTTGAGATGCATAACTGAAGATGAGGCCCCTAAAATAATTTATGATCTCCATTGAGGAGTTTGTGGGGGAAATTTTGCTGGAAAAGTTACATCGCATAAAATCTCGAGGGGTGATTATTGGCGGCCAACTCTCTTCAAAGATACAACTCTATTGGTTAGGAAATGTGAAACTTGCCAACATTTTCTAGAAGAATGCAAGCTTTAGGTTCATTATCAAAATTACCCAGGATGTCTTCACTTTAACTTACAAAGATTTAAGAGGTTTCAACCCAAAGTTGGCACAACATACTATTGAGCTAGATCTAGAATCCAAGCCTGTCAGGCAAAAGCAAAGGCCAGTAAATCCTCATATCGAACCTCTCATGAGAAAAGAGTTAAGCAAGCTCATTGAGGCCAGTATCATCTTCCCCATCAAACACTCAAGTTGGGTTGCAAACTTGGTGCCGTAAGAAAGAGAAATGGAGAAATAAGATTGTGTGTGGACTTTCGCGATCTAAATAGAGCATCACTCAAAGATCATTATCCGCTTCCATCAATGGAACAAATATTGCAGGTTGTAGCTAGTTCAGAAAGGTTTTCATTGCTAGATGGATATTCAGGCTATAATCAGATAATGGTGAAAGAAGAAGATCAATTCAAGACGGCCTTCACTACAAAATGGGGCACGTATGCTTACAAGAAGATGCCATTTGGACTATCAAATTCCGGAGAAACATTTCAGCGAGCTATGGATATGGCATTCAAAGGCTTAATCAACAATATAGTGCTGGTATACCTAGATGATATCACTGTCTTCTCAAAGAATGCAACAGACCATCTCTTTCACCTCAGACAAGTGTTTCAGAGCTGTAGAAGGTTCAGAGTGTCGTTGAATCCAAAGAAATGTATATTCTTGGCACACGAGGGCAAATTTTTGGGCCACATTGTCTCTAGGGAAGGGCTAACAATTGATCCTGAAAGGGTTGAAGCCATCCAAATGCTTCCATTGCCACACCCCAAGAAATATCTTCAAAGCTTCTTAGGAAGGATAAACTTTGTCCGCAGATTTGTGCCTAATTTTGCCACTCTTGTGAAGCCTCTAACAATGATGTTGAAGAAGAGTCTAGCATGCAAATGGACAGCAGAAGGCAAAGAGAGTTTTGAAAACATCAAGCATGCAATATCACAAGCTCTAACTCTTATCAACCCAGAATTTTCAAAGGACTTCATGTTGTATGCATTTAGAGGATCAGACACAATCTCAGCTATCTTGACATAGCTGAATAGAGAAGGTTTAGAACAACCCATAGCATTCTTCACCAAACCTTGGAAGATTACGAAATAAAGTATTCTTTCATCGAAAATCATGTCCTTGCTGTCATCAGGAGCTTGAAGAAGTTCAGAAATTTGGTCTCAAACAATAAGATTCAACTTTGGTGTCTCATGCTGGTGTCAAGGACTTCCTCCTAAACAAGGATTTAAACGAGAAGAGAGCAGGTTGGATCACTCGGGTGATGGAATATGATATTGAAATCAAAGTGACCAAGCTAGTTCGTGGCAAAGGCTTGTGTGAGCAGATCACTTCCAAACAACCAGACGAGTCAAAAAGTGAAGAGGATGTTGTCTTGCTACTACAGAATGATCAAGAACAACCAGCTGATGATGCACTCATTCCATGTTGGACTCAAGACTTGGTGCATTACCTCCAAATGCAGGTGTGCTCTCAGTGAGCAAGGAAAAGAGGAGATACTTTAGATTACAATCTATCCCGTATGTAATCATTAATGGTATCTTGTTCAAGAAAGACATACATGGTGTTCTATTAAGATGCATTGGAATAGGTCAAGTTGAGAAGATCTTGCACGAGTTCCATGACGAGGAAGCAGGAGGCCACTTTGCTCCGCGAGTGACAGCTCTCAAAATCATGAAAGCTGGTTACTATTGGCCTACTGTGTTCAATGATTGCTACTCATGGGTCAAGAAATGCAGGAAATGTGCATTCTTCACGGGGAAAGAAAGGTTAACAAAGATCGCCCCCCTTCATCCAATTTCAGTAAATCAGCCATTCATGCAATGGGGATTGGACTTCATTGGGGTTATCAATCCCAATTCAAGTCAAGGTCACAAGTGGATACTTGCAGCAACAGACTATTTCACCAAGTGGACTGAAGCAGTGGCACTAAAGGAGGCAAATGAATCCAATATCTTAGATTTCTATGAAGGGATAGTCACGAGGTTTGGTGCCCCTGCGACTATCATATCTGACAATGCATTGGCATTCCTTGGCACAAAGATCACTGAATGGGCTGTCAAGAATTGTGTGTATCTCAGCACTTCATCGAACTATTACCCTCAAGGTAATGGCCAAGCCGAGTCTACAAACAAGAACTTACTAAGAATCATCAGAAGGACTCTAGATGAAAATCAAAGAACTTAGAACGCAAAGCTCAAATCAGCCCTATGGGCTGATAGGATCACACCCAAGAGGTCTACAGGAAGCTCTCCATACAAGATTGTGTATGGGAAAGAAGCAGTTCTACCTATATCACTTGAGTTGCCAGTGTTGGAGCTCATGAAACAGTTGGAACTAGCTGAGGTTGAACCTATGGAAATCAGGTATGCAGAGCTGATGGAATTAGAAGAGACAAGAGAGCACGCAATGCAGACCATAGAAAAGGATAAAGCATTGGTCAAAAAGAGTTTTGACAAGAAAGCTAAGGCCAGGATATTACAAACTGGAGATTTGGTACTGAAGTGGGATGCTGATCGTGCAAAACCAGGAAAGCACTCCAAGTTTGATGCCATCTGGAGTGGCCCATACATGATCATTGAATGCAAAGGTAGCAATGCTTTCCGACTGGCTAAGTTGGATGGTGAAGAATTACAGATTCCGGTCAATGGGATCTATCTCAAACGTTGCTACTAGAAAGATAGATTTTCACCCTTGTAAATATTAATTTAGAATTTCCATTCCTCTAAGTGCTTATGCACATTGTACTGCTGTTAGAGTAGTTTTTATTTCCCTAAGTGCTTGTGCACATGTCCTATCGCTTTCTAGTATGTGCATGTTTGCATAGCTCATGAAACTCCCGAAAAGAATTACAGCCACAAGAAAACCAGCTCAACGAATGTTTCAATGGCTCAAGGACACAGTTTTCAAATTTCAGATCAGCTGAGAGGTTATCAAATAGACTCCATGCCCAATGGATTGCTACAAGTAGCTGGCCGTTCTTCATCTAGCAGGCAGATGACCCCGCTGAGTCGCCAAAATTGTTATCCAAAATTCACCCCTCAAGGTAATTTTGATAACATGCATCAAATTCTTTAGTCCCAAGCAATTATATTGATTCAAGGAAAAAAATCATGTTTCTGGGGTCCCCTCGGCTTCTTTCTAACTCTCCTGTCCAAGAAGAAAACCCAGCAAGTTTTAAAAATGTGAAAAAATTGCAAAAGCCAAGCTTGGTGCCAAAATACAGAGAAAATCGGCTAAGTCTTGTCCTAGGCGGTCCTTGGGATAGTTGGGACGCCGGACCACGAATCAGCTGAAAATCCACCAGCGGTCTGCGCAGCATTTGGGACAGTTGGGACGTCGGGACGCGTGGGACGCGAAAAGGTGAACCGGCCGAAAAGTGGAAAAAATCGACTAAGTGTTGTTTTCGCGCAGTTTGGGACAGCCGGGCCAAAGGTACGCGTGGGACGTGAACCGGCTGAAAATCCGAAGGACAGTTTGGGACATCCGGGCCAAAGGTACGCACGGGACGCGAGGGACGTGAAAATCAACCGGCCGAGAGAAAAAATTGTCAAGTTTGGGACATCTGGGACAAAAGTACGCGGAGGACACGACCTAGCCATTTCGGCCGAAACACGAGACTTTCGTCCAAGGCAGTTTGGGACATCCAGGCCAAAAGTACGCGGGGGACGTGAAAAGCGGAAGCGGCCAAGGCAAAGAAGAAAAGTCAACGTTTGACCCGTGAAACTTCAAACGGCCATAACTTTTGACTCCGAGCTCCGATTTTCACAAAATTGGACTTTCTGGAACGAGCACGACATCCTCTATGCCACAAAAACTAGATTTATTATTTTTAATGAGGGTAGATATATTTAAATAAAAGAAACATATTCGGCTCTAGTCAGTTAATGCTCATTCCCGTCAAATGACAGAAAACGCCTGCCAGACCCAAAATAGCTGCCCGCACTCAGAAGGCCATAACTTTTGCATTTCTCAACGAAATCACATAAAATTGGTACCGTTGGAATTGTGGCTCTGAGCCCAACGCACAGTAATAAATAAATTCTATATTTGGTGAGAGATTGATGGAGATTTTTTATAAAATGTGGCTGAGTTCATAATAGTGTTTCATTTGGTGGTTGGGAGTGCAATTAAGAGGCATGGTCATCATTCTTTCTCTGCTGCAGCACCTGGGACAGTATGGGGATCCTTTTGCAAGTAATATATAATCATTTTACTCCATTTAATGCCTCTTACAAGTGGTTGAAGGACAGATTTTGGGATTTCCATTTTCCCTTCTCTTTCCCTTCTCATTTTTCTATAAATTGGAGTGTTGGGCTCATTGTAAGGGGAGGGAGTTTTCCAGATAGCAAAGCTCTATCAAAATTGATTTTTGAAGCCAATGTGCTGTAGGCCCTTGTAGTGGACTCCTTGCATGGTGATCCAGGCCCTTATCCTGTAATAGATTGAACTGTGCATATCATGAAGCAATAAAATATCAGTTTGTGGATATATCTTCCCCTACTGTGTTTTCTTGCATTCTTCTTGCCCCTTTAATCTTTCTACAAGAATATTGTGTCTATTATTATGTTCTTGCAGGGATCCATTATCATTGTGTATGCTTGGAATATCATTGTGAATGCATTTTGCTAGATTATGGAGAACTGTCATCACCTCTTCTAGTGTGTACTTTGCCTCTGTATTTCATGCATTTGGAGACTACTCTCACACCCTCCTTTTCTGGTGTATCACCGCTTTAGTGTAGGCTTTCATTTTATGCATTCTCTCTCTCTGGTCCCTTGGAAATTTAGATTAGAATAGTTAGTTTCCCTGCATTACAGATGGTGTGGCGGGTAGTTTAGGAGCAAGAACCAGCTTTCTCTGGAGGTCTATCTCAAGTAGCAAGTCCCACAACTTGGAGATAGTACCCATGTTATCCAATCACACCGTGAGTTCAAGTATATACACTTGTATAATCACAGGGGTGCTATGATTCGGTGATAATAGGTTCCCTTCCTTTGCATCCTCGTGTCACTTGAATCCTCATTTAAGCAATGGGGAATGGATTTCATTGGTGAAATTTCTGATCCTTCCAAAGGCTTTGGTCATAAATGGATTCTTGTAGACACCGGTTATTTCACTAAGTGGGTGGAATCAATCCCCACCAAGAAGGTAACGCACCAAGTTATCATGGACTTCATGTTGAATCAAATCATATGCAAATTTGGAGTGCCGGTAAAAATTGTTGCTAATAATGCCATGAGTTTCAGACCCAAACCTTTTGTGGCAATGTGCAAAGAGTATGGAATTAATCTAACATATTCTTCTAACTACAATCCCCAAGGAAATGAACAAGATGAGTCTAACAATAAAAACTTGTTGAAAATCATTAGAAGAACCTTAGAGCTGAACAAAAGGAAGTGGGGTGAGAAATTGAAGTCTGTTGTTTGGGCTGACAGAACCACTGTTAAAAGATCTACTGGTAAGAGTCCATTTGAGTTGGTACATGGAACTCAAGCTTTGTTTCCCCTTCATTTGCACTTGTTTTCATTTCAGTTTGTTCAACAAATTGATGATCGGAAGTTATTCCATATGATGCTCAAATCAATCAAATTATTGAGTTAGATGAAAACCGAAGGGCATCTCATCAACGGCATGTGAAGTTCAAAGAAAAGTTGAAGAAGTTATTTGACAAGAAGGTGACTCCAAGAGCTTTCAGCATTGGGGATCTTGTGCTATTATGGGATAGTAGGTATGAAGATAAGGGCAAGCATGGTAAATTTGATGCATTGTGGATGGGCCCTTATTCAATTGATATTTGAATTGGTGAAAATACCTTCTTCCTAAAAGACTTAGATGGGGAACTGCTTGAATTTCCTATTAATGGCAAGTATTTAAAACATTTCCTTGATTGATTTCTCAAAATCAAGGTATAATCCATTGCATAGTTTAAAGTTCTTTGTTTTCATTCTGGCTTTTTTGTTTTTGTTTGTTCTAGTCCTTGGTGACCTAGTTTTACTGGTTTCTCGGTTCGTTTTTTGAAGGATGGTTATGGTTTCTCTTCTCTGCAAGCTTATTCTTTGACTCCATTACACAATGCTCTATTTTTGTCACTTGGTCTACTATTTGTTCTTGTGGCACTCGCATTGCAGTTCCCATACCCGAGTCGAGCCTATGTTGGTGCTCAAATTAGTCTCACCCCATTTTTCAAAGTGAAATTCTTCACATGTGCTCTGTCGTGTTTGCTATCTCCCCGTATTGATGAATGAAAATTCTATCCTCCATTTGGTTGCCATGATCAGTCCCTTCCTTGGTCGAGAATCACTTAAAAGTCCATAATTTTTTTGGTTCCTCTCGTCCATATGAAAGAGTCTCAGTAACTTGGGAGTAAAACTCGGTTTTTCCTTTCCTTCAGTTTTCCATGACCATGTTTTGTTGTCATTGTCATTTGTGTCCCAAATATCTATGGAAACATGATTGGATGTGACTTGAAGGATTACATTTGGGCCTTATATCATTTGAAAACTCTCCTTCCGTGAAGAAAGATTCATTTCTGGACTCAAATGGTGAATCTCCTACATTTTACTGATTTGATGGGTGTATTTTTCCTGTCAAATTTTCATCTCACCATCGGTGGAAACATGGCCCTTTTTGTTAGATGCAGCTTGGCGGGGCACTTTGAAAACTCTAAGGCTCACTTTAGACTCAAATCTTGTCCATGTGGATGAACGACACTCATT
This sequence comes from Taxus wallichiana var. yunnanensis, assembly GCA_018340775.1. Taxonomy (NCBI): domain Eukaryota; kingdom Viridiplantae; phylum Streptophyta; class Pinopsida; order Cupressales; family Taxaceae; genus Taxus; species Taxus wallichiana. The sequence continues at coordinate 383,974,006 of CM031244.1, read as the reverse complement.
TCAAAGTTCCCTTTTTGTTTGGCCTTGGAGTTACGTCGGGAGACACGTGGAGATTTCTCGCTTCCTTTCCCGGACTTAGAGAAATTTTTCATGAGGTGGTACAATTTTGGTGGACCATGCACATGTGGAGGGATGGTGCTCATTTAAGGATCCACCTCAGGGTCTCACCTTAGCAATTGCGACAGGGAGACATGTGGAGGCTTCCGCGGCTCCACTTTGTACTTACACTTTACAAAGAAATTTTGAAAGGCCTAGGACATGTGGAGGGACCGCGCATTTTTAGGGACTAGCCCCTAAGTTTTATTTTGAAGAAGCACCAGGAGGACACTTGGAGGCTTCCGCTCACTCTTCCCTTTGCTTGGACTTTTCAATGGCCAAAGAAAAATATCTCAGACCTTAGACACATGGTGCCTTCCACTGAACCTTCAAATTTTTTAAAAAAATCTTTGATTGAGACACGTGTTGAGCCCGCGCTTGTTTGGGGTCTCTACTTTTGGGGACCATCTCAAAATTCATAGTTGAGACAGTGGAGGCTTCCACTAGATCCTTTTACACCGAGAATTTTTGAACGCCAAAAGGCATTTTTCTTGGGCCCAGGGGAATGTGGAAGGCCCGCGCTTGTTTAGGACTTGCCTTTGTGCTTATCCTTCAGCAAATGTGCCAGGAAACACATGGACGACTATGATATAAAGTGGAAAAGGGTCGAATCAACGATTATTGTGTATTGCATCTATTTTTCCACCATTTTTTGTCCAAGACTCCTGGAGATGAAAATACGCATTGTTTTGCATCATTCTTTGATGAAATTCCTTTTCGTATTTGTCTATAAAGTGTCATTTGATTTATTCAGAACTTAATTTGTGTGTCCAAGGATTGTTAAGGTCGATATTTTGAAGTTGGAATTATTTAGGCACATGAAAAAATGATAATTACTAGAGGAGATGGATGTGGGGTAGAATTGCAAAGGAAAGAGAGGGAAAAAGGATGAAATGATGAAAGTGTAGGCACAAAAGATGAAAAATGTGTTGCCTCAAGAGCGAATAGGATTACCTGTCATATGCAATGCATGCAGAGCCTACGGAAAATGATTAAAAAGGGAATTTCTCACATGATAGAATCAAAATGATTAGAAGGATTTCCAAAACGTTGTGGCATGACATCCTAGTCATTAGTCAAGGGCCCAAGAAACATGATCAGTTCACAATTGGTCCACCTGGCAGCTTTCGGATCTGAATTTGTTAAACGTCGTTGTTTGAAACAAATTGGTAACAAGAAAAGTTCCCTCGAATATTATTCTCTTTTGGGGGGAAATTGAGTGAGTAAAATATATAAATGCAATGAGAATACTCTTACAAAGGGTCGGGGGTTGAATTCTTAAGAGAAAATTTGAGAAAGTCATCTTCCTAAGAGACCAAGCCGAGATAACCTGTTATTTTCTTCTTTGTTACATTTTCTATCATCTAAAGTTGGTTGCATATGTATAGCCATTGACGAGCAGCATCGAGGTTTCTCTGGAAGATTTCCGCTACTGATGAATCTAAGTAATTTTGAAATTAATTTGTGTCAATCTTGGAGCAATTAGTGTTTGCATTGTTTCATAATGTCTACAAAAAGTTTTACTTATTCATATTACAATCTTACTTTGAAATATTTGTGAAATAACATAGGATCTTGTCCCTATGACAGTTTAGTGGTATTTGCAATTTCATTTCAAGAAGAGCCTTCATCTTGTGATGAGATAAACAAATTTAAAATCAATTCACTGTCATTTGTTGATAATTATTGTCTGTAAGTCTTTGGGTGTACCTTAGACATGATTGATCATATATTTTGGTGTTTAATTTAGTCTTTCAATTTGAGCCTTCATGTTAGAGTCTCAAATATTGTGTGAAAACATGCTTATCTAGGGCCTCCATTGAAGCACACCTTCTAGTTGAAGGAATGTCCTAACTTTTTTGAAGCTTTCTGTTGTTGAGTTGTCCATTATTGTGAAGTCCCTAAAAGGTCCGGTATAATCAACTTTATCCCGCTTAATATCCCACCAAAATCATTCAAAAACCATGAATCCATCCTAAACTACCCTTGTTTTCCCTGTATATCCACAAAGGAACAAAATCTATTCACTAAAATATGCAGAACAATCATGATTTCTTAATGTCTTTAGTAACCTTAGCCTTGTGTTGAAAGTATCTCCATCTTTTATAAGTGAAAACTCTTAAGATTTAAATTATGGAGTATTGACCGTATTTTTGCATTGCTTTCTTCATAAAATTTGTGCAAAAGAAGGATATCTCCATCTCCTCCATCAAACAGAGTTTACACTAAGGGTCCTCTCACCCTAGTCAAAGAGGCACACCCTAAAGTAGTGAGGACAGTCAAATCCTCTTGAAGGTGTTATTCATCTCTCCAAAATCTGAGTGACAAAGGGCCAGTTAGATCTCATCCCCGGCTTCTAAACGACACACACTATGATCTATCTATCTCAAAGCTCCATGACCAATCTATGTTGTTGTTCGGCTTGAAAAGGAGAACAAATTTGGATACCAACATGTTGAACAAAGAAGTAATCAGTTGAGTAATAACTTTGGTGGGAATAGCGGTAGAAGCATTAATCTCCACAAGGTTTGTGGCTTCCTTATGTGCAACATATAAAAGAAAATTTATATCTTGAGGATGCTCATGTGATATGACCATTGAAGGCCTTACGACGAGATTCAATAAATTCTTTTGAAGATTTAGCCATAGCGAATAGGAGAAAAAGAGCCCTAAGTGAAAGGTGGTGTCAAGTGTGGGGTTCACCAAAATGATTAAACTAAAATACGATATTATAGTCTATTCGATGTTATGCAAAAATTAAGTAATGACTAAACAAATAAAGGAAATGACCTAAGAAAATAAGTAAATAGACATGCGAAACCTTAATGTGCAAGAGAGGATTAAGAAATCCTTAGATGATTTGTGAAGGTGTTCAAATGTGTTGTAGTTTAAACTAGGTAATCGGGAGGAGGAAATGACCATACAAAATCCTAAGAAAGTGCATATCTTAGCTCTCTAACCGGACTCGGGCACTTGGGATGGGATGGGGGCACCTGTGGGCTCCCGATCCGATATCTATGTGTCCCGGTGTTCAAAAAATGGCTTAAAACCTCCTTTGAAGTGGCATTGGATATTCGATCGTATTTGTTTCCTTTTACATGGATTTTGTTGAACTTTTTCAGATGTCGTTATAAGACCTCCATTAAGGAATCTCCTATAAAATCCCAAACAAAGCATCAAAATCCTAAAAAATAAAGATTCATATCAAGGTGTCAAACTGTCTTTAGTGGCCACAAAGGTGGACTTACTAACGAAGTATTGCACTACATCTCGACTCCAATGTAGTTCTAGGTGTGTGTGTGTGTGCAAATCGTGCCCCAGTTTTTTTCTTGTGTCGGTAGCACTTAGTGAAGTAGTGAGAAAATAACTAGATGTAGAATGTAGTAAATGTATTGCCCATGCAAACAATAGAATTCCCTCCTATGAAGTTTGATGGAGATGAACGGGCCTTTTGTGCCATGTGATGGAGCTAGATGGATCTAAATGTAGCTTTAAGTGCCTTTGATGGTTGTAATTCTAAAGGGTGATAGTAGATGCTTAGTGCTAGGTCCTTCATTATGGTCTCATAACTTTATATTTATATAGTTCTCTTGTTCTAATTTTGTAATTAACCTTGATCGGGTTGACCACCAAAAATATGAAAAGCTCAAACAACTAAAAAGTGCCCAAAATGTGAGAGTAAAATGCAAAGAGGATTAGGGAGCCCCATAGGGGACCAGGCTCATAGGGCTCCCAAATCAAAAATAGTAAGAACTCGGAATGAATATAAAGACTGGGAAAGTGTGGGTGAAAGACCAAAAGTAACGATGGAAAGAAAATTAAAAAGGCCAAAGACATGGGGTGATTATTACTTTTTCAATCAAAAACCATATGAATAGTAGTATGAGACCGAGACTAAATATTGACTCAAATTGTGTGATTTAATGACTTCATTAATGAAGCTTATTCCTCGATATATCAATAGTTTGGGGCAAAAGACAATTTAATAATTGGAAGCAGTAGTGGCAGGAAAACTGAAGGTGCAAGTGGATTCATTGGTGGGATAGTTGTAAGCATGTGGGCATTTTGCCTTGAAAAAATTGGAGTAATTATTGGGTCGGAAGTCGTTGACATAGGCCCATATACAGCAGTATTGTGGTGTGTTAAATGTAGCATAGGAACTCTCGCATCGACCGCTCACCTTCAACTCACTAAGACAACACAGTATGTATGTGGGAAACACATTTTACTGCCTTGCAGTTGTTGTTTGGCAGGGTTAACGACAGAGGCAGATTGAATCTGTCTACAAGAGAGATTTCGTAAGGGTGTAGGTTTTGGAATTGGTTCAGGGAATACTCCGCAAAATTTGTAGGAATCTTACCTTCACCTTGCTACATGAGCATGCCATTGCAGTCAACGGTTTCACAGGATCCTCGAACGCTATAATGAAACAACAATGAAATTAGGGCTTGTGTTTGGAGACCGTAGGATTTCAACACACCCCTGGCAAACTACTCACCACCATCTGATTTCTGACGGTTGTCAGACTCATCCAGTCCCATCTCATAGTGAAAAACACCTTACACGTAATAAATGTAAAATAAATATTAAGAATACATATGAATGATCTACTTACAATCACTAGATATTTAAAAGTGATGTTGAAAGAAATTTCATTCATCTATGTATAATGAATGTTAGTAATACAATTTTAAATTTAATTATTTTATTTCATTGGATTTATTTTAGACTTAAAGATTTGAATTAATGAACTATGTATATGAGATACCCAATTAACTATAAAAAGTTTTATATTCAAAAGGAATATGTATGTGTGGAGTTTAAAGTTTTATGTATCATATAATCATAGGGGTGCTAGTATGTGGGTTGGGTACCAAATCGTATATTTTCCATTTTATTTTGCCAAATTAACTTAGGGAATGATCTCGACCATCTATTATTGTTATATCATTGAATTTGAATCTTGGTGGATGGCTAGCAACATCTTATACACCATATCATCATCATCATCACACTACAACTCACTTGCTTATATTTTAATTTTAAAATATCATATTAATAATATTTTTAATATATCTCTTCACAACAACAATATCATATCATACCCCATTGGCATTTTTTGGTGCACCATACAATCATAATCATAAAATTGCATACTTCTAGCCACCATTTATAACTATGTTGCAATCTACATTAAATTTGTGCCTATTAAAGTTAGGAAAACAACTTGAAACACTCTTAGAAAATTTTAATTTGAAATATTATTAACACATGGATTATAAACATATCAAAAATGATATTTCTCTAAGACAAAATTAATTCTTTAAATTATTCACAATGCACCAAGAGATCATAATAAACTAAAGTGTTTACAAAATACTCCATATAAATTTAAAGTAATATATAAATTTTAGTTGGTTTTTTTCTCCTAATATTAGAATTAACACCTAAAGATATATGTAAACAAAGGATAGGGAATGCACGTGCACACACACACACACACACACACACCGTGCGCGACTTAGGGTATTCTATTCCACCAAGTTAACTTAAGGTATATCATCAATTTTAATTGTTATATTTTAGGATTTGTATCTTGGTAAATGTCTACGAAAACTTTATACACCATCATTCTCACCATTAAACTACAACCCATTTAATTGTATTCTAATTATAAATAATCATATTAACAATATTCTAATTAAAAATATTCATATCAACAATTTTTTAAAATATATCTCTTCAAAATACCAATACCATATCATGTATTTCATTGTCATTTTTTATACAACTAACAATCACAATCATACAACTTGCTTACTCCTAGCCACCATCTACAACTATTTTTCCATCTACATTACCATTAGAGTCAAGAAAATTACTGGAAATACTTTTAGAAAATTTTAATTTGAAACATTAATAAAACATTTCAAAGTACATCAATCTAAAAATGATATTTCTCTAGGACAAAACGAACGCTTTAAATTTTCCACGCATGCACCTAGACATCATAATAAATTAAAGTTCTTACTAGCCTAAAAAACATCATATCACGGTGGAGTTAGATGTAATTTTAAATTAGTATTTATATTGTTTTAATTAACACCTAAATATACATATAAATAATTGATAAGGACCAATGAACTATAGGTTTATTTGAGTGATATAATAACAAATACGATTCTCCAGTTTATTAAAGGCAGAGATGAACGCATAGATGTGATATCTATATAATTTTTTGTATCCCAATCAAAAAAGAAATACAATTGTTAATACTTAATAAATCTATAAATACTAGTTCATATCAATAATAATAAGAAATTATATGTATTATAGAGTATTTTTTATGAATATAATCACAACTTTCTTTTAAAAATCTTTAATTGATGATTTTTGTTAAGCTTGTTAATGTTTAGTAATTATATTTAATAGGTAGAATGTACCATCTAATTTATTTGTAAAAAATGTATATAAATATAAAGAATAAACAGTGTGTTATTATAATAATTATTTGACTGTCATTGAATAGTTTAAATTATTTATTTTAATCAAATTAAAGTAGAAAAATATGTAAAGAACATTTTCCATTAATATAAATAATTAAATAATAAATATCATTTCAATAATAATAAATTAAGATTATGTGTACTACGTTAAAATTTAATCTTTGAAATCATAACGTTTATAAAACAGATTCAATATAGTTTTCATAATTTCAAGTACAATTTAAATTTATTTATTCTAAATATTAATAGAAGTATACCACAAACCAAATGACATCTCTAGATACTCAACTACTTGCGAGCAAAACAAATTAACCATAAAAGAAACACATACCTCTTGTTATATAGTTTATCCACAAAGTGAGAGATTTAAATTTTACATTCACCCTTAGAGTTGTTTCCCAAGTTAACTCTGTTAAAAATGTCAATATGGAAGTTTTGGGTATGAGACAAAGGCCTAGTAGTTGATCCTGTGTAATCGATGCGTCACCCAATTCAAAGAATGTCAAATCACCGAGAATTTTGATGACACACGCCAACAAAGTGAAGTGAGTGAGCTACGATTGTACAATTACCAACTCCAACCTTCTTGTTTTCTCTTTCACTCCTCCATCAAGATTGCTATTAACTACACCAAAATTTATTAATGTGATGATTAACAATAAACAACTATGGTATCAATCTAAACACTAAGAAATCTGCCATGGGTATTAAAAACATAATGATCGGGGTTGAGATTTGATGTAGAAAACCTCTCCAATATTTTTTAGTTGCCTTCACATTGGATTCTTAGATATTGTTTAATCTTGGGTTGTTTCACTCTCTTGGATAGGTCTCGCTTATCTCGACCACGAGACAACGAGGGAAAATGAGGAAAAACAAATAAATCAAGTCGGGACAACAATAAGAATGAAAAAATAGTAAAAAGAAAATAAACCAAGCTCACTCAAATTGGCATTGTCACCTAGTTGAACTCTTCATAACACATTTAAATAGAGCATCTCTCGGATGAGTGTGAGTAATCGAGATGTAAGAGAAGAGAAAACTAGTGTGGTGGAAGGAATCACTACCCGAACATCTCAATATCAATTCACATTTAGATCTAGTTGAGGAGAGCCCTTCAAGGATAGCCACCCCCTCCCGAAACAACCAGAGAAGAATCCACAAAACCCAAATCCTCTAGACTCTGTTGGGATAGCACATGATTCCTCTAATGAAATTTTTTAATTTACAAAGCATAGTGCTTAATTTCTTCAGTGGTCACATTCCTATCAAGAATCTTGAATTTTTTCTTCCGGCCTTCATGAAAGAAGTAAAGATGGGGTGGATGGTGGTGGATAAGCGAAAGAAAGGGCATATCAAATGTAAATCTACCAACGGTTTGGATAGGGAATAAATCTTCATTCCCCCATGTTTTAATATGTTTCTAGTTTCATGAAATTTAAATGTTGATGTGGTACTGCAGGGTTGTTGTTTTATTGCTTCTTTTGGTAGGATGCTCCCTACTTTTACTCTTTGATGCTTTATTTATCTTTTAGGCCTTTTTTCTCTGGGGTGTGGTACCCACTTGTCAAAAAAAAATTGGTATCTCTTTGTATATCTATTTTTTGAACCTTCTTGTTGTTAGGGTATGGTCCCTCCCAAAAAACCATTTACCAATAGTAAAAAAATAGAATATAAAACATTTTTTATAGTTTTCTTATAGAACTTAATTGATTGTTGTTCTTAGAAGCCATTTACATTTCAGATGCTTGTTTACATAAAGTAACTTGGTTTTCATGTTGTAAAACTCAATTAAATGGTGTTTTTATAATATATCATGTATCTTCCTTTTGTAAATTACTAAAAGCAAGTGAAAGATGATTTTAGAGTTCATCAAATTTTTGAGATATTTTAGTTGTAATAATTAAATGCATTTTTTTAGTACATCGTATTTTGAATTTTATATTTAGAGCGCATATTTTTTCCGTTTTAGTTTTGAGAAGATATTGAATTTTTTTACCAAATTGCATCATTTTGTGACACTTTTACCATAAAGCTCATTTGACTAGTGTTCTTTGAGTTTGTAAACTTTTCTAATAGTTTTGTAATAAAAATCAATTGATATGCGTTATCCAAATACATAAATTATATTTACATTTTCATTGTAAAAATAAATCAAATGGCATATTTTTGAATACATATTATACAAAAATTTATGTAAAACTCAATTAAATTATTTTTTCGAAATACATAAATTTTTATGAAATGTTTTCTATATAACTCAATAAAATGGTGTTTTAAGAGTACATGGAAAATTTTCATCCTTTTATTATAAAATTTAATTAAAAAGTGTTGTTGGACCACAACAAATTTTGTTATAGTTGTGTTGTAAACACCAATTATACAAAGTTGTTCTTAATTAGGCGCATGATTATTTTTAGATTTGTGATGTAAAAATGAATTGAAGGATCTATTGAGTATACATCATATTTTTCATAGTTGTGTTATTAAACTTAATTGAAGGGTGTTCTCAAAATACATAAGTTTTATGACAATGATTTTGTAAAATTTAAAAACACGATGTTCTCAAAGTACATCAATTTTTGTGATAATTGTGTTCAATAAATTGAATGAATCTTGTTTTTAAATACATGAAAATTAATTATGGTTTAGTTTTTAGATTCAATTAAATGGTTTTTTTGGAGTATATCAAAATACATGGCGGGTTTGTTGTAATAGTCAACTAAATAGTGATTTTATAGTACATCAAGTTTTTGGACATTTGTGCTATAAAAATCAATTGAATTTGCCATTGGATTTCCTCAAATATTCAAACATTATTCTTGTAAAACTCAATTATATTTTATTTTAGGAGTACATCTATTTTTCTTATAATTATGTTCTAAAATTGATTTGAATTTTGAAATTTAAGCATATATTTTTGTTGTAAAACACAATTGAATTGGCTTCATTCATAAGTGTAATTGATTCAAAAGGATTAGAAAATTAATGATACAATTGCACTCATAGTATATTTAAGTTATGTTTAACATGGACAAGTATTTCACGTAAATGTAATGAACTCTCTAGCATACATATTAAATGATTAATGCACTTTATATTCTCACTCATTTGGTGTTTTGAGACCACATCAAATTTTCTCAATGTTGTTATATTAAACTTATATGAAATGATATTTTATAATGTTTCATGTTTTGTTACAAAGTGGTTTTGTAAATATCAATTCAAAGATGTTTTAAGAGTACATTGATTCTTTAGATACTTTTTTTTGTAAATCCTAATTGAATGGAGTATTTATAAAACATGAAATTTTGTGGTACTATTTTATAAAATTCAATTACTTATTGTATTTGGAATCCATAATTTTTATATATATTTGTATTATTAAACTCATTTTAATTACTTAAAAACACATCTCATAAAAAAATTGTTGTAAAGCTCAATTGAATATAATTTATTTACTATCAATCGTGACGTGAAATGTACAATGTGAATGCCGAAAGGGATATAGTGAAGAAGTGAAAGTGGGTGGAGAGGAATAATCAGAAAGGAAGATGGGTGTAGCAAAAGACATTTGAGGGTGGAGAAGTGCATAGGGAAGGAAAGAGGAAACGAGGAGCCAATGTGAAAATGAATTATGTGCGAAGAGCATGACACATATGTCAATGGAAAGCAAGAGAAAACTCGAGTGGGAAGACATTAATGAAACTGCAAAGGGTAATATCTCAAAGAATAATTATAATATTTTTATAATTATTTACAAAATAAACATAAAAATTGATATGAGACAAGGAACCTCAAAAGACAAATAACTACATTGGAAAAATTACATAGACATAATTTTATGTTTTGCATTCAACCACTAAATAATTACATTCTTTGGGCAAGAGAAACCGCAGCTTAAAAATGTAGTTTCAAACACATCGAAAGTAGGTTATCTTTGTTAGAGTGTGTTGACGTACGATTCCACAAAGACCACTCGATCCTCACACGCATGTTAGTGATATGTCATCTCAGACCCCTTTGGAAGACGTGTTTTGGCGTAATGAATTTAAATTCAAATAATTAAATATTTTACAATTTTATTTAGCATGAAAAACTACATGTTACTTTATTCAAACCATTACTTCTAAGGCAGCGAGACAAAACAATATATTAATATATCAAAAGCAAGGAAATGTGGGGTCGAAATCTTCCATGCTCCACGTCGTGAGAATTTAAATGTCACACATTAGCTCATTAACAAAATTTATAATTTACATTTTCTACATTTCACACTTCTTTAAATAAATTTGCAAGAGGAATCTCTACATTTACAGATTCTACATAAAATAGTGTAACTACTTACAATTGATGTTTAATTTTTCTTTAAAAATACAATTAAACATAGTATTAACTACATAATATTGAATGTGTATGAGATTGATACATGAAATGGAAAGTACTTTTCTTTGGAGGGCATGGATTTTGGTATGGTTGTTAGCTTGATGAGGTGCCTCTCCCATTTGGAAATGCCTTTCGACGTTAAAAATGAACATATGAAAGGCTTAAATTTAAAATTATTCATTCAAAATTGTAATGTATCAAGTCATGCTATGAAGAGGCAAACATAATTTTAAATTGATTTCCAACAAGGATTGACGGTAAAACAATAAATAAACTAAGAGAGTTAACAATAAACACAATGGAGTGAACATTGAAGTGTCAATTGTTTGAGGTTTCCACCACCCAATTGGTTATGTGGCGGGCCTCACCGACAAGATACAATGCCCTTGAGTCCCAGCCATGTCATACCTAATTTAAAGGCTCTTCTAGATGAGTTCAATGTTGAGGCATAATGCACTTCAACATTTGGTCACATTCTAAAGTTTGACCACTAAATAAAATTTCTTTACTAATAAATTTGGTCATTTGATTATGACCGAAGTTTAGCAATCTTAAGAATATGATCAAAATGTATCCCCACACCATTTTAATTAGGGTCATCCTAATTACAATATTCATTATATACACCATATTAGAAACAAACCTTTGTATTTTATTATTGGCAAGATGACTTTCTTTCCCATATACTAGTTTGATTGTGTAGGGTTATTACTATGAGTTGCATAACCAAATAAACATGCACGCAAATGAAAAATTTGTGATTGAAAAAGAAGAAAAGTTTTGAGCATTTATTTTAACCATAAACATCTCCACATAGTTATGTCCTATTGCATGAAAATATTAAAAAAAATCCAAATCAATAGGAGTTTTAAAATGTCTAGGAACTAGTGACGATAAAAGCCTCCACTTTTGTCACAAAATATGCTCTATTGTGAATTTTCAACATTTTGTTGTTTATAGATCCTAAATCACTTTTTGTCTCTCATCCAAAGAAATCCTCTTGGTTCATAATCATATGCCTTTTATTCAGTTTGTTGCTTCCATTAACTAGGTTTTTCCCGAGGATTTAAATATTTAAACTTGCATGGTGCATATAACAAGAACGATATTTTCAATTTAAAAATTTATTCGAGATCAAAATTTTGACATCAAATCTATTTTTATTTTTCAAGTTTTTCCTCTCTACATTAGAAACCAAAATTGGTGAACCCAATCGATTGAACTTGGTAAAGATGATCATTCATTCATAATGACCATCATTAAATAGATGGAAGTTGAATAAACTAAAATATTATATTATAACCTAATTTGATGTTATGTAAAGCAATAAATAAAAACTAAAAAAAATAAGGAAATGACCTAAGCAATTAAGTAAATAGAAATTTGAAACCCTAATGACAAAGAGAGGGTTAAGAAGTCCTTAGCTAATTCGACGAAGTTTTTAGATTGTGTCACAATGTAAACAATATAAACAAGAGGAGGAAACGACAACACAAAAGCTTGAGAAAGTGTATATCCGAGCTCTCTAACTAGCTTGGGGTACTTGGAAAGGGATAGGACCACCTGTGGGTACCCCGTATGAGATCCGGGCATCCTAATCTTTGGAAATGGCCTAAAAAACCTCATTTGAAGTTCCTTTGCTGACATTCTCTTGTATTTTCTTCCTATCACACTGATGTCATTGAAATACATTAGATGTCATTGTAAGACCCATAATAATGAATCACGTGCAAAACCCCAAAAAAGCATCAAAACCCTAAAAAGGATAGATGCATATAAACGGGTTAAACTCTCCTCAACGACCACAAAGGTGGATTTATTAACTAATCATTTCACTACATCTCAAACCAAATGTAATTCTAAGTATGTGTGTGCAAATCATGCCCTAGGTTGCTCTTGTGCTAGTCACACTTTGTGAAGTAGCGAGAAAAAAACTAGATGTACAATGTAGTAAATGCGTGCATGGAAACAATAGACTTCATTTGTATGAAGTGTGGTTTTGATGATGGGGCTAGATGGATACAAATGTATTTGTAGGTGCCTTTGATGAATGCAACTCTAGATGGTGATAGTAGATGCTTAGTGTTTGGTCCTTTTTAAGGTCAAATAACTTTATATTTAAATCACTCTCTTATTCTTATTTCGTAACTAAGCCCGAATAGGTGACCTCCAAAAATATGAAAATCTCAAATGGCTAGAAATTTCCCAAAAGGTTAGAGTAAAGTTCAAATAGGATCAGGGTGCCCAAGATGCCTCGGTGTGCTTGGTCAGGGCACCTAAGTAAAAACGAGAAGAATGCGAATGACAATACACACTTTGGGAAAGTGAGGGTGAAAGACCAAAATTAATGATAGATAAAAATTAGAAAGGCCAAAGAAATGGTTTATTATTACTCTATTCACTCAAGAACCATATGAATAGTAGTATGAGACTGAAACTAAATAATGAATCAATGTGAGTGATTTAGTGTCTACATATTAACCCCCCTTTATGTTGTTGAGTGGAAAGCTCAGAACATAAAGTAGATAGATATATTTACCTCATACACATATAGATTGTTGTAGAAAAGCATGCCAAAGGATTGGAAAAAGTGTGGAGTGAAAAAAAGATGGAGCATGGACAATAAAGATGCAAAATTGTAAAAAGTGACGAGAGTGAACGTAGGGCAAAAGCATGTGTATAGATGTCAATGTGTGTGAGGTACCTACATGTTAGTATGAGGTACGAATGCTGAATAACGTTGTTGTTGGTGTTTTTATTCCTTTGTTGTTGTTATTGTTTACTACTTGCTTCCCATATGAACGGCCCCAAAGTAGAAGACGATCAAGTAGTCAAATATGCATGTATATGTGTACAAAATGCATGTATATAGGAAATAAACTTTAATGAAAGTATGAAGATGAAAAAGTAACATGTGCACCTAATCCAGGATATCCTATAACCATCAGTTAAGAGTTAATTTTCTGGGAGATCTCATGCCACTATGGTCGAAGAAGTGTAGGGAGAAAGCTGTGTTATTTTCCGACTTATAATCGCTTCCTTGAGATTGGTGAATAGATATTTTTACCGTCTATTTTTTTGGATGATCCGACGCTAGTTAGCTGAAGTATAGTAGGGAGGAAAGAACATTGTATCCTCAAACCTCAGAATCTTCTCCCCATTATGCTAAGGATAATCTTCTCTATAAAATCCATTGTGTATGGGGTTCGTAGACTTTTCCGAACCCACTCAAAGACTGTAGACTAAACTGAAGATGGAACTATATATTGAATTGTCATACTACCGTGTAAACCCAAATGATGTCACCCTCTTTAGGGGCACATGCAATGTTGTAGATAGGAGAATGCGGCCCTGAAAGAGGAATGACCACGTGTAACTAAGCCATGCGGGGGGAAGGAAATGTTCTTGGTAAATACCAAGGCACACACAAATAAGTGGCTAGAAAACAAGTGTTAGTATGAACAAGCATGCATGTAGAGAACAAGTACAAGATAAACAAACAATGTATAAACTAGAACATGAGAAGAAAATGTAAACACCCAAAAACAATATTATAGGCTACACAAAGTGGATTGCTAACATGGGACACCACTCATAGTGTCGCAAGAGACTCAATGTCGTCATGGATGCAAACAATAATCAGTACACACAAGAAAAAGGGAAAATTTCCCAAACAATAACAAGAAATAGCAAACAAATAAACAAGTATAGAAGCAAATAATCCTACAAACCAATGTTTTACATGAAACACCTATTATCCTGTTATAAAAATAACGACTATGTCAAAACATGTATAACATGATAATGGAAAGTGCTAAGTACAAAATGAAACAATAGCATCTCGTAGTGTACGAATGTGGATGACCCTAGTAGGTAGTGTGGCAAACATCATTGTTGCATGTAGAACCTCTGTATCTATGATAACAACTAGAAAAGGACTTGAACATGCATGTTTGTATATTAAAGATAATGACATTCAAAATATTTATCCGACATGTTTAGTAAAGTGAACATGTAAAGACAAGTGCAAGCAAGAGTAAATGCAACATGTGTTGGACGGATGCAATGGGATGCAAATGGATGATAGGAGTTGCATGCCTCTTGAGTGAATGGAGTTATATGCAATGAGGTTCATTTATTATGTCCCCTTAGCAGTCAAGAATGAACCAAAAACTAGTGTGCGCCATCCATAAATGGTCGAACTATACGTTGTTTGTAACACATTGTTATGAGTATGTGGTGATGAGATGTAACATAGATATGAACTTTGTGTGACTCTAGAGTCTAAGAATATATCACGATAAGATGAATAGAAATGAGTGGTGATTTAGCCTAAAGTGTATACCACTAAACAATGTAAGTGAAAGTGATGTTATAACCTATCATGAGATGATGCTAGAAGAAGTGACCCTATAGCCTAAGGCGTATATCACTAATCCTAGGAATGTCACATGAGAAATGTAAGATTAAATGATTGAATGTACGAATGGGATGTGGGCCATTTCTAATGTATAACCTCGGTAGTCCAAGATGGACTATGATACTCTGATGACGTCATCACGTAATGAGTGCAATGTGTAAAATAAGATGTACGATGTGTGATGATAATAAACAAACATGTGCTTTGAGAAAATGTGTAAATATGTGGTGTGTAGAATGCAATGCAAGATGTATAGATATTCTAATAGTGTGAAATGTGCATTATATAGTATGTACAATTAATATTATGTAATGTTAGACTCATACAAAATAAGAGTGAGACACATGTGTGATAAATACAAGTATGGTGTGTAGAATATGTATGATATGGAGATGTGCAAATATCGAAATACACATGACATACTATAAGATGTAGTGTGAAAGATGTATTATGAGATATGTGAAGATTCGTAATGTGTAGTATGTATGTTATAGTATGTGGGTTTCATGTGGATATAATTCCCTCAACATTAAAGTGTGAACCGAAGCACAACAATGTGTCATAGGGTAACGACGATGTATGTAATGTAGATGACTATATGAATGCTTGAAATTGGGTGTGTGTAAATGTGAGCATGTGACATGTATTGATGATAGGATGGGGATGTGGGAATGCTATGCCCCCAAGTGTGTTTGAATGAATGAACTAACCAATGAAACTTAATGATGAATGCCTCTCAATTGATGCTTTGGTGGTGGTGAAAGCATATGATCATGCTCTACTAGTGTTTGAATAGAAGATATCTGCATTGTGCGGTTGAGCGAAGCATATTTGTATGTGATGGGTGAATATATGGTGAGGGAATAGGTGAAAAAAAATGCGTAGGTGATGGAGACCAACGATAAGGTAAATGCGGAGGTGATGGACACACGCATGGAATAAAATGAGGTAGTGACATATGTTGTGATATATTAACTATGTGAGGAATAGACCTATATCGATGTGTAGGAATAGTAGAGCGGTGTGGCCATGTAGATGGTGTACGAGTAGGTGAACTAGGATTAGATTACGCTTTAATTAACATAGGTTTTGATGTGGTATATGAAGTAGGGGATGTCCGAGATGGTGTTCTAGGAAAATGATGACTATGGATTAGATGTGAGTACATCATCGATAGAAAAAAATTCATTGTTGTGAATAAACTTGAGTCACAAATGATTCATAGAAATGATTGACTGAGACAAATTAATCCAATTGAGATCTATAAGAATGTCAAAACCATCAACTATTTGGCCCACGAGTGAGGGCACCGAGAATAGTAAGGGGACCCATAGTAGCGTGTAGCTTAACAATACCATATGAATTGTTCATGGGGTAGGAAATTTGTGAATGTGGGTAGCTGATAGCATCAAGAAGTGGAAGAGAACATGCGTTGATGGGCTATGATGGGTCAACCTTGGTATTATTGATCAATATTCTTCCAATAGAGGAATTAATATGCAAGTGATTAGAAGTGAAAGTGACATGATAATCATGACTAGAGAAAGATATTACTAGTGGTTTGATGTTAGTGTCACCACCAAGAATTCAAGAACCCATGAGTTAAATGGGGGCACTACACAATAAGTATGATTAGCACATACATCGATTGTTTCATTGTTGCGTTACAGAGATGGGTTACCAAATAATTTTTGCTTATGATTTTCATTAACTGGTGGAGAATCTATAGTCTCGAGCAATCCAAGCTCATTGTAATCGATAAGATATTGGATGATGGTGAAGAGTTTTAAGCACCTATTGGTCAAGTTCCCCACACGGTGGTGATAATCACATCGTAACTACTCATTCTAATTCCTTCCTTTGGTCATGATGGATCCAATGGAAGTGGTGGAGGAAGTGTGATAAGATTAATTTCAAGAAATTGTACGATAAGTTGTAGGGAAGTAGGAAATTTTGTGAAAATTTGTTGAGGTGGTTGTGACTGAACTTCTTTAGTAGTAGCTACCTCATTAAAAGTGAATTTTGTGTTAGTAGGTTTAGTTGTATATGGTTTAAATGTTTTCTTACCTAGAAAACGCATCGAGGATGATGTTTAATTTTAATATTTAAGTTTTTGATAGCTAAGAGCTTGGTTTCACAAAGTCTAAGAATATGAAAAGAATGATCAAAAAAGGAGAGGTCTCAAAGAGGACACTCTCCTGGTGAGGTGGTTGTAGACTTTGGATGAGTAAATCCTAAATTTCAAAGTCTACAAGAACATTTGACATATTGGATAAGTTATTTTTAATCTTAAAACATATTTTTCTAAGTGTTAGTTAGATCCTTCTTTAAGATGCGTGAGTTGGGCATACGAGATCTTAGAGCTGATATTGATAGAGAAGTGAGTGAGAAAAGAAACATATACATGCGTGAAGGAGGCTAATGATTGGACATGTAGGTCATAAAACTAACACATGTCGCATAATATTGCAAACCATGAGGAAAATTTTTAGCTAAGAGGATATGATCATCTGCGAAATCTAGAAAAGCCACATGGAAAGCTCGGAGATTCTCTCAGGGGTCACCATGGCCATTTAAAATAGGTATTTTAGGGGTGAAAAAGTTTAGTAGAAATGAATAGGTTGATATAGCAGGCACGAATGGAGTATGTAGTAGCAAAGTAGAATCCAAAGATGGAGATGCATCGAGGTAGCCTTTTGTAATCGATGAATTTATGCTTGAAAGTATTGAGAAAGAGAGGTTAGATCCGAGTTCCAGTGGAAGGAGGATTCCGCGTATGTGACACAAGGGTGGGATATAATGATTATTAGGAGTAGGAATGGAAAGGGGAAAATGGAGATGGGTTAAAGAGTAGAATAAATCAGTTGCGTAACAACTTTGGTCGGAATAAAGGTAGAAGCATTAAGCTCCGCAAGGTTTGTGGCTTCCTCATGAGTAACATATAGAAGAAAATCTATATATTGGGGATGCTCAACGATATGATCATTAATGGCCTTAAGATGGGATTCAGAAATTCTTTAGAGTATTTAGCCATAGTCAATCGGAAAAAAGAGTCCTAAGTGAAAGGTGGTGTCGAGTGTGGGGTTCACGAAAATGATTAAACTACAATGTGATATTATAGTCTAATTTGATGTTATACCAAGCAATAAATAACATCTTAATAAATTAAGAAAATGACCTAATAAAATAAGTAAATAGATATGTGAAACCATAATGTGCAAGAGATGGTTAAGAAGTCCTTAGCCGATTCAATGAAGGCATCGAACTCGTGTTGTAGAGTAAACTAGTTAAATAGGAGGAGGAAACAACCACACGTAATCTTAAGAAAGTGCAGATCTTAGCTCTCTAACTAGACCAAGGCACTTAGGAAGGGATGGGGGCACTTGTGGGCTCCTCGCCCGAGATCTAGGTTCCTTAGTCTGCGCAGAAAATGCCTAAAAACCTCCTCGAAGTGTCGTTGGATATTCGAATATATTTTCTTCATATTGCATTGATTTTTCAGAACTATCTTGGATGTCACCGTAAGACCTCCCATAAGGAATCACCTATAAAACCCTAAAAAAGCATCAAAACCCTAAAAAAAAAGATCCATATGAATGGGTCAAACTATCCTCAACACCACAAAGGCAGACTTACTAATTGAGTGTTACACTACACCTCAAACCTAATGTAGTTATAGGTGTGTGTGTGTAAATCGTGCCCTAGGTTTCTCTTGTGCTAGTCACACTTAGTTATGTAGTAAGAAAATAACTAGATGTATAATCAAGTAAATGTACTATTAATGGAAGCAATAGACTTCCCTCCTATGAAGTTTGATGTGGATGAATTGGCCTTGTTTGCCTTGTGATGGAGCTAGATGGATGTAAATATAGCTTTAGGTGCCTTTGATGGTTGTAACTCTAGATGGTGATAGTAGATGGTTAGTGCTAGGTCTTTCATTATGGTCTCATAACTTTATATTTATATGGTTCTCTTGTTCTAATTTTGTAATTAACCCCAATAAGGCTCATCACCAAAAATATGAAAAGCTCAAACAACTAAAAAGTTCCCAAAAGGTGAGAGATAAATGTAAAGAGGATCAGGGCTCCCCATAGGGGACCAGGCACTTAGGGCACCCCAATAAAAAATAGTAAGAACTTAGAATGAATATATAGAGTGGGCAAGTGTGGGTGAAAGTTTAAAATTAATGACAGAAAGTAAAGTAAAAGGGCCAAAGACATGGCTTAATTATTACTCTTTTCACTCAAAAACCATATGAATAGTAATATGAGACTGCTACACCCTTAACCTATTGTTTGTATTAGGATATGAGTAGCCGACTTGTGGCTTACAATATCATTTTACTATATCGTTTATACTTTCTCATGCTTAGTAGGTCAGCCTTGGCTATGGCCATAACATATGAATATTATATATAGAGGGTTGTAGGTAGTAGTTCATCATCATTGGAGCATTTGAGTCTTATTGTATGGTTTGGAGGTTTCCCCCTCGAAGTGGAAAAGCTATTTTAATTGCATATTGGGATCATTTATCTACAATATTGTGTTCCTTTGTGTTTTATTTTTTCTCATAATCTGAATTATACAAGTAATTTCATTACAAGTGGTATCAGAGTTACGATCCAGGCCAAAATTAGGGCAAAAACCCTAATTTTTATTTCCAATATATCTTTCGAACCGAGAGAGAACTTGTAAGATATTTTTAGCATAGTTAAAATAATTCCAAGTAAGATTCCTAAACATTTTAGACTGCTTTTATTTATTTTACAAAATTTATTGCAAATTTAAGATTTTTCATAAAATCGCTCCCTAGGCTAAAATTTGCAGATTTTTTTCAAGTTCTTTACATTTTTCAAAAGCCCTCAAAAAATATCGGTAGTATCTTTTTTTGGTTTTTTCCTATTCGGCCAAATTTGTATTGAAACCCTAAACCTTGGGGTTTGACATCATTGTGGGGCCTTCCAAAAGAGCCAAAAAGAATTTGGTTACTCTGGTAAAACCCAAAATAAATATGGGGTATTGATAAAAGAGTTGGAGTCGAAAGGGTAAATACGATTCCTTTGCACTAGGGTTTACCTTAGTTGATCATATGGTGAGCCAACTCGAGTATGAAATGCAAACTCAAAGCATAATATGAGATGGCCTATAAATGAGACATAGACCAATCAATTAGTGCTTTTATGATATCATGCAACATGTAAAGGGTAAACAATATGTCCCAAGTCAATCCCAACTCAAATAAGGAGGATCTTTAGTTTAGTATAATGGGCAAAATAACCATGTTGGATCACTTTTTTAGCCCAATCGAATCCAACTTATTCTCAACCATAGAACATGATGATGATAATGGAGATGTGAAAATTTGATGGGAAGGATCCACTTAATTGGATAAATGAAATGGATAAATTATTTGAGGTAGATCAAACCCCATCTGGACAAAAGGTGACCTTGGCATCCCCGTATCTTGAACAAGACTAATTTGTTTGATATCGACGCTATGTGCTCGGATGCGAAGAGTGGTCTCATTGTCACTTGGACAATATTTACTAGGAGTTACAATTTCACTATAGTTTGATTGTTTCAAATAACTACTTTAGTCGATTGGAAAAGTTAATACAAACATGTTCACCAAAAATTATGTGCGTCAATTCCAGAGCCTATCCTTATGGGTGGAGAATATTACAAAAGAGAACCTATATGACCTATTTCTTAGGGGTCTTGAGGACCACATTGAACATGACATACGTATGTTTAATCTACTCAAGCTTTCTGATTCTATTATCATGGCATGTAGAGAAAAGGAAAAAAATATTTGTTGTAGGAGGCAAAATTTCACTAACACAAGAGACCTTAGTACCCCTTCCCCATCATTCACTCGTCCAATTATACTAAATCCTCAAAAATAGAGGAAAAAATAGCAAAAGGATTATGTTTTAACTATGACAACAAATATGGACTGGGACACAAATGTGCTAAGAAGAATTTGTTCTATATTGAAGGAGCAAATGAGGAGGAAGAGGAAACTGAAATTACAGGAGAAGTTGAGGAACCAAGACAAGATGAAGTAAAGGGTCACCAACCTACAATTTCTTGCCATGAGTTATCAAGTATTATTACTCCTCATACAATCAAGGTTATTGGCTATCTTAAAAATCGAAGGTGACGGTGTTGATTGACTCGGGGAGTTCTCATAACTTCATAAATAGTAAGTTAGCTACCCACCTCAATTGTTTTATTTACCCACTCCGAGAAATGCAAGTTATGGTTGTGGATGGTGGGAAAGAAAAGTGCACAAGAAAGTGCCATAGTATTAAGCTTTCCATGGGAGACTACATGTTAGACTCACCTATGTTTGTTATTTCTATGGGAGGGGAAGATATTGTTTTGGGTGTCCAATGGCTCACAATCTTGGCTACTATAGAAATGAATTTCTAGGAATTGTTCATGTGATTTCATTCGAAGGAAGGACAATACAATTGATATGGATGGTGGCTAAATCTCCATAGATTATTAGCTCTTATAAGATGTAGAAGGTTCTTAGAAAAGGAGTAGATGGATTTGTATCAAAGTTATTTTCCATAGAGGTACAAAACATAGAGTCTTCAATGGCACCCAATCTTGAAGACTTTTGATGCTCACTCGTCTATTTTTATGCAATTAGAAAGGAACTAAAACCGGTTAGGGATCATTATCATGCCATTCAATTGATTTCGGTAGCCAACCACCTAACATCGAGACCATACAAATACCCATATTCCCGAGAAAAGTGAGATCAAGAAAATGGTGCAGAAATGCTACTTTGGTAGGTATAATCGAGGCATAGCCGCAGAGCGCATATTCTTCACCAGTGGTCATGGTACGTAAGAAGAATGAAACATGGATGATGTGTCTAGATTACTGAGAACTCAACAAGCACACCATCAAAGATAAGTTTCCTATTCTAGTAACTGATGATTTACTAGATGAATTGCATAGTGCTTTTTATTTCACAAAATTAGATCTTTGTTCGAGGTACCATCAAACTAGAATAAGAGAGGAAGATGTTCATAAAACAGATTTCATGACTCATGAGGGCCATTATGATTTTTTGGTAATTCCTTTTGGTCTTACAAATGCTCCCTCAACATTTCAAAGCTTGATGAATAATCTTTTTGGGACATTTTAAAGGAAATTTGTATTAGTTTTCTTTGATGACTTATTGATTTACAATAAGACATGGGAAAAACACTTACAACATGTAAATAAAGTGTTTGAAGTTTTGGAGAAACATAAGCTCTATGCAAAGCCATCCAAATGGTTTTTGGTGTATAAAAGGTAGAGTACTTGGGTTACATTGTATCTCTTGAAGGTGTCAAATTTGATCATAAGAAGATCAAAGCTATGGTGGAATAGACAAGGCCCAAAATCTCAAAAATCTCTAAGGGTTCCTAGGACTAACAGGGTACTACAAAATATTTGTTAGGGGATATGGTAGAGTCGGGCTCCACTCACTACATTGCTAAAGAAAGGATGCCTTCCATTGGACATACACAACCACTAAATCCTTTGAGAAGTTGAAGGAAGCCCCGTGCACCACCTCAATTTTGGCTACTCCCAACTTCTTGAAAGCATTCATTGTTGAATGTGACCCTTAAGGATCGGGGATTGGGAGCAGTTCTAATGCAAGAAGGAAGACCAATTGCATTTGAGAGTCACCAATTCAAAGGAAAAGATCTTCTCAAACCTTTTTATGAGAATTAAATGATGGCTATTCTTCATATAGTCAAGCAATAGAGGTTGTATCTAATGGGTAGACAATTTAAGGTAAAACCTGATCATGATAGTCTCAAATCCTTTTTGGAGCAAAGGTTATTGTTATAAAAAATAAGCTCATGCTTATTTTTGGTTAACTTCACTCATTTTTCCTCCTTTAGTGCTTCAATCCAAATTTTTAAATATTTTAAGCACTCTAAGTTTCCTAAAAGCATCTTCACCAGATGGGAAATTTCTTCCCCTTTCCAGAAATATAAATAATTCCTTCTAACTTCACATACCTTGAAGTTACGGGCCGACGGGCCTTGGAAGAATTTTTTTCCAAAAGCGGGTCGGCGGGCTTGGGGAAGACTTTTCGCCAAAAGGAAGATCACGACCATGCGGAGTAATGGAAGATACTTTGGCACTTCATAATTTTTGTGCAAAAGGCACAAGTTACAATTTCCAGCCCACGGGCCCGGTGAGGTTTCCTTGCCAAGTGGAAAATGCAAATGCACAATTTTGGGGCTGCTGAAGAAAATTTTGCCCAAATGGAAATTTGGGTCGGTGGGTCTGTGGGACATTTTTACATTTTGTGCTTTTTGTAAAAGGTGTGGTTTACAATTGCGGGCCCATGAGCCCTTAGATTTTTTTGCCAAATGCAAAGTTGCAAAGCGGGAGGCGGGTCGTTAGAGGAGCTTTGGGTTTTTTGCTTTTGTTTTGAAAAAGTGTAAAATTGTAAAGTAGCCCGCACCTCCGTCAACGCTCAGAAAAGCCATGTGTCAAGCCCTTATTAGAAGCAGATGGATGGGCCAAAATGTTCAAAAGTGCACAATCCTTAAGTGGCATAAAATGTAAAAAGCATCCCCAAGCCCACTTTTGGGTTTTCAAACCTTCAAAGCTCTCAGACTGTCAGGCCATTTTTCACAAAATTACAATTAAATCTTCAGGCGACCATATTTTTCGACTAGATGCTCAGATTTGAGCAAGAGAAGACTTTTTGGAAAGGTCTCGACATCCTCTATGCCATGAAAGCCTGAAATTTTAATTTTGGAAAGGTTAGGTGGGTGAAAATAGGAAAACATATTTCACGCCATTAATGTATGATCCGATTGCTTTAACTACCCAGATTTGATTTGATCCACCATTATTCCTTCTTCAACACGCCAAACAGACATGGAGAGCAAGACTTGATAGATTTCGGGTGGATTTGCAGACATTTATGGCTGGTGGTTGAGCTTCCAAATCAGATTTCTCACCTCATTTTCTTCTCCTCTCTTCACTTCATCTATAAAGGTAAGATCTTGGCTCATTGTAAAGGGTTGGACATTTTGGTTTTGCACCCTCCCTTCTTCTCTGGTCTACAAATGAATTCATGGAGTTCGAACCTTCTATTAAGACTATAATGCAAGTTTTTACCTTTTGGCCATTGTAATGTTTTGTATCAATTTGTGAAGCAATAATACATGTTTGTGGATGATTTCAACCCTCTCTTATGTTCATTGCTTTATCTGATCTTTCATTTCAATATTGGTTATCTGATGCATGGTGGTTGTATTACATTTTAATGGTCTGTGTTTAATAGAAAATTTGGTGTTCAACATTCCTTTGGTGCATCACCTCTCTGTTAGTTTAGGTTTAATTTCTTGTATCTTCTTAACCCTGTCTCCTTGGCAAGTTAGAATAGATTTTAGAATAGATCCTCTACAAATTTTATGTGTGCACCTGAACAGAGGAATAGGAACCAACCTTCATCTAGAGATCTTTCCCGATTGCAAAGTCCCACACTTTGGGAGAAGATCCATGTTATTCAATCACACTAAGAGTCTCAACCCATCGAGTTACATAAATTCAGGGGTGTTGTGATTCTACATCAATAGTTCGCATGCTGCTTTAGGACCAAGAGGTTTTCATTTTTATTGCAGAAAGATTGATGTGTACTTGTTGTAAGTTTTCAGCTTGTAAGGATCTTTGAAATTACACATCAGGTGACTCAACAAGAGGCGAGCCACTGGTTTCACCAACCCAAGCTTGGAAAATTCATGAGAATAATTCATACTAGATCAAGAACTAGAGAAGAAGGATTGTTTTTCTATCTACACTTGTCCCCAGACAAAGCAAGGAGAGGAAGAAGATCTCAAAGGTATCCATCTCCACCAAATAGAACTTTGTCAAAACCTCCACTTGGTAGGCCTTTCATTCAATCAACTAGAGTTCTTCGACCCAATCGAATGGCACATTCCAATCGTTATGTCAATTTCATTGGCAACACCCACTTGCTCTCAATGCACAAAATCTAGTTCCAGTTGTAGCATTGAAGAACATCCCATATTTCACTGGAGAAAACCAAACAACTCCAATTGATCATATTCAAGACATTGCAAATGTCTATACAATTCATGAGATTACTGAAATGGACATTGTTAAATTGTTAGCATCTTCATTTAAAGGAAAAGCTCTGCAATGGTTCAGAAGTCTAATAACAAGCTCTATCCAAAATTGGGACCATTTGTGCACAACCCTTCACAATCAATTTGGAGAAAAGGGGGATAATTTGTCTTTGTTGGAATAACTGACAACAATCAAGAGGGATCCTAATGAACAATTGATTGATTTCAACTTTAGATTCCAGAGGATGTGGATAGGATTCCATTGGCCGTGAGACCAACAGATCAAGGTGCTTTCCTATACTTTCTTAAATCTTTAAATTCTAATATTTCTATAATGATTCAATCCATGGGAGGTGTAACCTTACCTACAACCTATAACATTTCCATTAGAGTTGAATATTGTTTAATTCAAGATGGTAAACTTGCACCTAGGCCACCTATGCCTCTATATCTAGAATTAGGAGTCTAAGCACTAGTTAAGCACCCACATTAGCTCCCATTCCCGCTCCAAGAAATCAAAATTCAACTGAAGCTTCTACTTCATCTTCTAGTACCTCAAATGAGCTCCAAGAAGTCATGAAGCAACTACAAAATTTTGGTAATGAGTTGGTGACACTTAAGAGGCAGAAAACTCAAAATTTTAGATCATATCAGCCTCAAACCCAACCCAATAGACCCCCATATCAACCTAACAGACACCCATTAAAAACATAAATCAAAACTAGGTCAAGCCTCTTGATAATAGACCATTCCAGCCTTACAATCTTAATGTTGCATCCACATCTAGAGATTTGGTACCAGTGTAAAATAACATGGCTTAGGAATATGACTAGTGTTTCCCATGCAATCAACCTCATAACTAGTCAATGTGTTTTAATGGTGCTTTGAATCAAGCTCTGATGGTGACAAAAACTGGTGTAGAACAAGAGACAAGCCAAGAAGGAAATTAATAGCAGGGGAGCATCTCAGCAAGAGGCACCTCTAAATGAGACTACACTTGTGAATTAGCAAGCTGAATATTTTTGTGGTATGAACCAAACACCTTCTCAAAGTGTAGCAACTAATACACAGTCCAAGAAAAGGAATATTGGAGAAGGGAAATCATCCAATTCAAGTGACCCACAACCCTCTTTCACTCGACAAGGTATGAGAAATCAAATTGATGCTCCCAATGCGCAGGGGGAAAGCAAGCCACCTTCTAGACCAGCTCAAATGTCAGCTGTAATAGCCCATGTGCAAGAGAAGAATGTGTAAAGTAGAAGGCAATAGAGAGATAGTTCATCTCCATTCCACATCATTGAGAAGATGAAGAAAACCAATGTAAACCTATAAATGTGGGAATCATTGGCTATCCCAGGACAAAGAGACCTATTGCGAGCTGCTATAAAAAATTGGTCGGCATCAAAACAACCACCCAATCAACAAAAATAGTGCTTATTGATGTAGTTCACTTGAAGGAAATCATAGAGGACAACAAGGTAAATATTTGAAGCCCCCGCCATTCTATATCTCATTGATCATTAGAGATAATTGGTGCATAATTGCATGATTTTTTTATAGAGTAAGTAGCTCTATAATGCCAAATCAAATAGCTGATCGGTTGGGTCTTCAATATGAAGTCATTTCCAAAGGTGTGGTGCAATTGGATGGGACAGCAAAGAATAACAGCTTGGAGTAATCAAATATTTGAGCTTCACATTACATGCATACCTTAATGTGACCATCTTGCAAGATGTATCAGTCATAGACTTTCCACCACTCTTTTGTTTGTGTCTATCATGAGACTTCACTACCAAAGTTGGAGGCTATTTTTCTACTGATTGGTCACACATGTTGTTCAGAACAAGGTATGGAGCTAAGGCTACAATCAGATCTGAGCCAATTGTAAATTTCCATATTGAGCCTCATACATCGAATCCAATCAATTCAAATTGTTCAACCTTTGATCAAGAGGATCTTCCAAGAACTTATGAAGCAGATACCAAAGTCGAATGCATACTAGACTTGACTCTTGATGAATGGGAAAATAAAATACATGCTTTTGACCCTTACAAAGAAATGGAGGAATCTGAGCTAGGAGTTTATTGTTTGCATGAAGAGAATCATCCTCTTCATAACATCACTAAGCCAGACCACAAGGATGATAATGACGTATGGTAGTTATTCTTTGATGGCTCAAGATATAGAGAAAGTGCAGGGACGAGGAGCTATGCTTGTTTCACCTCAAGGCATAAGATATTACTCAGCTTTTTGCTTCCAATATTCTTGCTCAAACAACACGACCTATATATGAGGCTTTGCTTCATAGATTTAATTGGGCCAAGAGGAGAGGCACTAAGAATCTACAAATATTTGGTGATAGTGAGATTATTATGAACCAAGTCAGAGGACAACATGCTACAAAGAATGACCTACCTAGGAGCTATAAAAACCGGGTATGGGACCTCATTGAGGACTTTGAAGCTTTCAACATTGTGTCCATATCTAGGAAAAAGAATTATGTAGCAGATAGACTGGAAACAATTAGGGCAATGTTTGATGTCATAGAAAGTATAAAAAGATATAAGTCTCAGCCCCATATCAAGGTGGTTATGAGGCCAGCTATCCTAGATAATATCAAAAGTTGGACGGTCTTCAATAATGATCAGCAAATTGTCAATTTTCTACAAAAAGAAGCTGATTTCTCCTCCAAAAACAAAGACAAATTGGAACAACAGTATGGTGACCAAGTGGTGCAACTGAGAACTAACAAATTACCAAAAGGTCTTGTAACCTTGGATTCAATATTCAACCCAAATGATCAGTTCTGAAGGAGAAAGCAAACATTCAGGTAAAGGGTGAAGACTCAGAGCTCATTTCAGTAGATGAAGGCAAGACATTGCAAATTGGAAAAGTAAGTACTCCACAAGAGAAAGCTGAATTTTTTCAACTTTTTCAAGAATTCCTAGATGTTTTTGCATGGACTTATAAGGATTTAAGAGGTTTCAACCCAAGATTGGTTGAGCATACAATTGAATTAAAACCTGAATCCAAGCCTTTCAGATAGAAGCAAAGGCCAATAAACCCTCACATTGAACCTCTCATGAGAAAAGAGTTGAACAAGCTAATTGAGGCCAACATCATCTTTCCTATCAAGAATTCAAGTTGGGTTGCAAACTTGGTGCATTTGAGAAAAGAAATGGAGAAATAAGGTTATGTGTAGAGTTCCATGATCTAAATAGAGCATCACTCAAAGATCACTACCCACTTCCATCGATGGAGCAAATATTGCAGGTTGTAGTTGGCTCTAAGAGGTTTTCATTGCTAGATGACTACTCAGGATAAAATCAGATAATGGTAAAATAAGAAGATCATTTTAAGACAACCTTCACCACCAAATGGGGTACATATGCTTATAAGAAGATGCCAGTTGGAATTTCAAATGCTAGAGAAAAATTTCAGCAAGCTATGGACATGGCATTCAAAGGATTAATCAACAAGATACTTTTGGTGTTCTAGATGATATCACCATCTTCTCAAAGAATCTTGGAGACCATCTCTTCCACCTCAAGCATGTATTTCAAATGTGTAGAAGGTTCAAAGTATCATTGAATCCAAATAAGTCTCGTATTCTTGGCACATAAGAAAAAAATTGTTGGGCCACATTTTCACAAGAGAAGGGTTAACAATTGATCCTAAAAGAGTTCAAGCAATCAACACTTCCATTGCCACACCAAAAGAAGTCTCTCCAAATCTTCTTGGGAAGAATAAACTTTGTTCACAGATTTGTGCCTGATTTTTCCACTCTTATCAAGCCTTTGTCATGATGTTGAAGAAGAGTCTTGCATTCAAATGGACAACAGAAGGAAAAGAGAGTTTTGAGGCCATCAAACATGCAATATCACAAGCCCCAACTCTTATCAACCCATACTTCTCAAAGGACTTCATGTTGTATGCTTTTGGAGGATCGAGACACGATCTCAACTATCTTGGTATAGTTGAATAGAGAAGAATCGAGTATCCTATAGAATTCTTCACCAAAGCCTTGAAGATTACGAAGCAAGATATTCTTTTATTGAAAAGTATGTCCTTGTTGTCATTAGGAGTTTGAAGAAGTTCGAAACTTAGTCCCGAACAACAAGATTCAACTACTAGTGTCTCATGTTGGTGTTAAGGACTTTCTCTTGAACAAGGACTTGAATGAGAAGAGAGAAGGTTGGATCACCTGTGTAATGGAATATGATATTGAAATCAAGGTGACCAAGCTGGTTCATGGAAAAGGGTTGTGTGAGCAGCTCGCTTCCAGACAACATGATGAGTCAAAAGGAGAAGAAGAGATTGTCCTGCTACTACAAAATGATCAAGAACGGCTAGCTAATGGTACACCCATTCCATGTTGGACCCAAGACTTGGTGCATTATCTCCAAACAGGTTTATGCCCTCAAGAAATGAGCAAAGCAAAGAGGAGATACTTCAAATTACAAGCCATTCCATATGTGCTTGTTGATGGTGTTTTGTTCAAGAAAGACATCAATAGTGTTCTATTAAGGTGCATTGGGACAGTCAAATTGAGAGGGTGTTGCATGAGTTCCATGATGGAGAACCATGAGGCCACTTTTCTCCTCGAGTAACAGCTCTCAAAATCATGAAGGCTAGTTACTATTGGCCTATAGTGTTTAGTGATTGCTACTCATGGATCAAGAAATGCAAAAAGTGTGCATTCTTCACATGGAAGGAAAAGTTAGCAACCACGCCCCTTCATCCAATTTTAGTAGATCAGCATTCATGCAATGGGGATTATACTTAATAGGAGTGATTAACCTAAATTCAAGTCAAAGGCATAAGTGGATACTTATAAAAATGAGACTATTTTACCAAGTGGATCAAGCAAAGGGCACTTAAGGAGGTGAATGACTCCAATATCTTGGATTTCTATGAAGGGATAGTCACTAGGTTTAGAGTCCCTGCCACTATCATATCAAATAATGTATTGGCATTCCTTGGTAAAAGGATCACCGAATGGGCTGTCAAGAATGGTGTATACCTCAGCACTTCATCAAACTATTACCCTCAAGGTAATAGCCAAGCAGAGTCCACAAACTAATAAGAATTATCAGGACTCTTGATGAAAATTAGAGAACTTGGCACACAAATCTCAAATCAACTCTATGGGCTAATAGGATCACACCCAAGAGGTCTACAAGAAGCTCTCTATACAAGCTTGTATACGAACAAAGGTAGTGTTGCCCATATCATTGGAGTTGTCCGCTTTGGAGCTCATGAAACATTGAACTAGCCAAGTTTAAGCCTATGGAAATCGGGTATGTCGAACTAATGGGATTAGAAGAAGAAAGAGAACATGCAATGCAAATCATGGAGAAAGATCAAGTATTGATAAAAAGAGCTTTGACAAGAAAGATAAATCCAAGATATTCGAAATTGGAGGCTTGGTACTAAAGTGGGATGCTAACCGTGCAAAGACAAGCAAGCACTCCAAGTTTGATGCCATATGCAGCTTCTACGAGAAAATTGAAAGTGTTTCTTAGAAACTAGAGTTGCCTCAATCTTCACTCATACACCCGGTATTCCATATTTCCTTCTGAAGAAGGTTATTGGATAGAAATTTGTAGGCCGAGATAGAGTTACCAAAACTTGATGAGAAAGGAAGAATCACTTTGGAGCCATATAAGATTCTAAACACGTACTAAGAGGTTGAGAACCATAGACATTAAAGAATATATGATCAAGTGGAAGAATCGAGCATAGAAGATGCGACTCAGAGGATGAATGTTTTTTTCAAACATCCAAGATTATTCAACGCTGAGGAAAATGTTAGTTTGAAGGGGAAGGGCATGCTACGCCCTTAACCTATTGCTTGTATTAGGTTATGAGTAGATGACTTGTGTCTTACCATATCATTTTTCTATATCATTAATACTTTCTCATGCTTAATAGGTTGGCCTTTGTGATGGCCATAACATATGAATAGTATATATATAGGGGATTGTAGGTAGTAGCTTATCATAATTGGAACATTTGAGTCTTATTGTATGGTTTGGAAGTTGCCACCTCAAAGTGGCGAAACTATTTTAATTACATATTGAGATCATTTATCTGCAATATTGTGTTCTTTGATGTTCTATTTATGCTCATAATCTGAATTATAAAAGTAATTTCATTACAGATATCGAGACTAAATAATGACTCAAAGTGTGTGATTTAATGACTACAACAACGAAGCTTACTCTTTGATATATCAATACAGAGATATAGATGGTTCTTGGGACAATTTAATAATTAGAAGCAATAGTGGCAGGACAAGAGAAGGTGTTGGTGGATTCATCGGTGGGATGGATGTAACTGTGCGGGAATTGTGCCTTGGAAAAATTGAAGTAATTATTGGGTTGGCAGTCGTTGACATAGGCCCTATGCAGCAGTATTGTGAAGTGTTAAATGTAGCGCAGGCACTCTGGCATCCACCGCTCACCTTAAGCTCACTGGGACAACACGGTATTTATATGGCAAACACATGTTACTACCTTGCAGTTGTTGTTTGGCGGGGTTAACGACAGAGGAAGATTGAATCTGTCTACCAGGGAGATGTCGTAAAGGTCTAGGTTATGGAATTGGTTAAGGGAATACTCCGCAAAATTGTAGGAATTGCCATTCACCTTGACACACGAGCATGCCATTGTAGTCACCGGTTTCGCAGGATCCTCGACCACTAGCATGAAACAACAATGAAGTTAGGGCTTGTGTTTGGAGACCTTAGGATTTCAACAGACCCCTTGCAAAATCCTCTCCACTGTCTGATTCATGACAGTTGTCAGACTCAGCAAGCCCCGTCTCATAGCGAAAACACCTTGCGACGTAATAAACGTAAAATAAATATTGAGAATAGATATGAATGATCTACTTACAATCACTATTTTTAAAAGTGATGTTCATAGGAAATTTCATTCATCAATATATAATGAATGCTAATTATACAAGTCTAAATTTAATTTTTTTATTTCATTGGATTTATTTTATACTCAAAGATTTGAATGAATGAATTGTGTATGTGAGATATCTAATGAACTATAAAAAAATTATATTCAAAAGAAATATGTATGTGTGGAGTTTTTAATTTTATGTATCATATGATCATAGGGATATTAGTATGTGGGTTAGGTACCAAATCGTATATTTTCCATCTTATATTTAAGGATGAAGGGGTATTTTAGTCCGCCAAATTAATTTAGGGAATGATCTCAGGTACCATCTAATATTGTTATATCATTGAATTTGTATCTTGATGGATGGCTAACAACACCTTATGCACCATCATCTTCATCATTAGATTACAACTCGCTTATATTCTAATTTTAAAATATTATATTAATAATATTTTTTAATATATCTCTTCACAACAACAATATCATATCATACCCCATTGGTATTTTTTTAATACATCATACAATCAAAATCATAAAATTGCATACTCCTAGCCACCATTACAACCATATTGCAATCTATATTAAATTTGTGCCTATTAAAGTCAAGAAAACTACTCGAAACACGCTTAGAAAATTTTAATCAAAGATTATTAAAACATTTATTAACACATTGAAATGATATTTCACGTAACACAAAATGAATTCTTAAATTCCTCATAATGCACCTAGAGATTATAATAAATTAAAGTGTTTACAAAATACTCCATATAATTTTAATGTAATATGTAAATTTTAGTTGGTTTCATTCCGGTACTATTAGAATCAACACCTAAAGATATATGTAAATAGTTGATAGGGATTAATATTATAATTTCATTTGAGTGATCAACTAAGAAATACAATACCTTTGATTTATATTCTAATTTTAAAATATCTTATTAAAAGTGTGTTATAAAACTCTAAAATAAAATATAAAAGTGATGTTTATGGGGAATCACACACACACACACACACACAATTAATGTTAATTATACAAGTTTAAATTTAATTCTTATATTTCATTTCATTGTTATTATAGTTACGATTCTAAGGACTCGGAGGTATTTTATTCCACCAAATTAATTTAAGGATGATCATTATATCATCAATTTTTATTGTTATATTTTAGGCTTTGTATTTTGGTGAATGGCTAACAAAATTTTATACACTATCCATTTAATTATATTCTAATTAAAATAATCGTATTAACAATATTCTAATAAAAATACTCATATTAACAATTTTTTTAAGTATATCTCTTCAAAATACCAATATCATATCATATCTCATTATCATTTTTGAAAATTACTGAAAACACTTTTAGATAATTTTAATTTGAAAATTTAATAAAACATTTATCAAAGTACATCAATCTAAAAATGATATTTCCATAAGACAAAACAAATGCTTTAAGTTTTCCACACATACACATAATAATAAATTATTAAAGTTCTTACTAGCCTACTAAACATCATATCACGGTGGAGTTAAGATGTAATTTTAAATTAGTCTTTATAAAAAAATTTGTTGGTTTTAATCAACACCTAAATATACATATAAATAATTGATAAGAACCAATGAATTATAAGTTTATTTGAGTGATATAATGAGAAATACGATTCTTGAATTTATTAAACAAAGATGTGATATTTATGTAATTGTTTGTCTCCCAAAAAATTTAATTCTTAATACTTGATACATCTATAAATACTAATTCATATGAATAATTACTATTCACATTTAGTTATTGATTCTATTAATTATTAATAATACCTAAAACTTGTACTTGAAGTTTATATGTAATTTACTAATTAATTTATTAATAATGTAGAATTATATAAATAATAATAAGAAATTATATATATTATAGAATATTTTTTATGACTATAATCATAGCTTTTTTTTCAAAACCTTTTAAGTGATGATTTTTGTTAAGTTTATTAATGTTTAATAATTAAATTTAATAGTTAGACTGTACTATATAATTTATTTGTAAAAAAATATAAAAATAAAGAATAAAAAATATATTGTTATAATATTTATTTGACTGTCATTGAACAGATTAAATTATTTATTTAAATCAAATTAAAACAGAAAAATATTTGAAAGACATTTTTTTACTAATATAAATAATTAAATAATATACAACATTTTAATAATAATAATTATGTAATCAAAATAAACACCTCTATTAACATATTTCAACTAAATAAATTAAGATTATGTGTACTACATTAAAATTTAATCTTTGAAATCATAACGTTTATAAAATAGGATTGAAAATAGTTTTCATAATTTCAAGTACAATTTAAATTTATTTATTCTAAATATTAATAAAATTAAAATTATATTTTTAATAAAATTAAAATTCTGATAAAAATTTAGTACCGCTCACATTAACTGAACCATTACGAAAAAATATACAAATCATTGCTGTCATATACCACAATAGTTGACATCTCTAGGTACTCAACTATTCGACAGCAAAACAAATTAACCATAAAAGAAACACATACCTCCTGTAATATAGTTTATCCACAGTGAGAGATCTAAATTTTGCGTTCACCTTAGAGTTGTTTCCCGAGTTAACCCCGTTAAAAATGTCAATATGCAAGTTTTGGGTATGAGACAAAGGCCTAGTAGCTGATCCTGTGTAATCGATGTGTGCACCCAATTTGAAGAATGTCAAATCACTGAGAATTTTGATGACGCTGCCAACAGTGAAGTGAGTGAGCTACTATTGTACAATTACCAACTCCAACCTTCCTGTTTTCTTTTTCACTCCACCATCAAGATTGCTATTAACTACACAAAAATTCATTAATGTGATGATTAACAATAAACAATTATGGTATCAATCTAAACACCAAGAAATCTGCCATGGGTATTAAAAACATAATGACCGGGGTTGAGATTTGTTGCAGAAAAACTTTCCAATATTTTTAGTTGCCTTCGCATTGGATTCTTAGAGATTGTTTAATCTTGGGTTGTTCCACTCTGCTGGATAGGTCTGCTAATCTGACCCTGAGACAACGAGGGGAAATGAAGAAAGACAAATAAATCAAGTCAGGACAACAATGAGAATGAACAAATACTAAAAACAAAATACACCAAGCTCACTGGGCCAGTGTCATTGTCCCCTAGTTGAACTCTTCATAACACACTTAAAACCTATTGTATTACATATTATAAATCAAGATATGGTCAAGTAATCAGAGACTATTTTTTTTGTGAACATATAATTCAGGTAAGTTGCGCAAGATTTTGTGTTGTAAGTAATTGTTCAATATAAAAGAGCTAAGAAGAAGATCACCGTTGTTTTCATATGCCGAACTTTCTTTCTGTGAGATCCAACATGGGTATTCGGGTTACACTTAATTCCGAGTACTGGATTCTTCTTATTGTCTTTTGCTACTAATGTGCACCCAACTATAGGCGAAGAAAGGCCGAGGCTAAGATCTAGATTTTGCTCAACACCTGAGTATACCAATTTATATGTATGCACTATTAACATTTAATGAAAGAGGAGTTTGAATACTGAGTAAAATATACTAACGCAAAGCCCAGTTTTCTATGGACTTTGGAATAGAAGATAGATAAAATGTATATAATCAAACATACTTTCATTCTTCGCTGCATGAAGTTCATTCCTGCAAAGGCTGTACTGATCAAAGATGTTAACTGCCTCCATTGCATTGCGTTTTTTTGATGTCTGAGCAGAAGCCCTGTAGTTACACAATTGAGATATTCTTAATTAAAAAATTACAACGGATAGCATAAATTGCAGTTTCTACTTCATTGTGAAACAAAGCGTAAGCAGATGGACATGCCTGTATATAGAGAATGACTGCAACTCAAGTCAGAGAAAGAAAAAAATCGAATCAAATTTTAAAGGCAACGAGAATATATCAAGTGTAGACACAATTCCGGTTTACATTTTTGAATTCAGAAAATGCCACAATTTTTCTTGATTGTAGAAGTCTATAAATCATAAAAGCATTCAAAATTTTCTGATAACTTTATCTTGGGAATTCATAAATGAAAATACTTATAAAGAGAGTAATTTACATTACTTTTTGCCATGGATTTGCACCATCCTAGATTCCCATCTTCCAGACTTGTGGAGAGTGACGCCTCTATACTTGGAACTTGCTCGAGAGAAGGCAGTACATTGTTGGCGTAAAATGTGCACAAATTCTTCTTTTGTGAGATTGCCCATCTATTAAGAACACAAGGAGAATGTTGAGCACAAAGGATATTTCATACCCAGAAGAAAAACTAAAAAAGACAAACAAACAAACAAGGTCAGAAACGAGATCATATATCCATACCTGTTTAAGATCGTCGACGTAGTCAGAAAGATTAAAATTTATATCAGCTCCTGCACCTCTGAACCTGATGGCCACCTTATCGTATGCCCTGCAGAACCCAAACAAATTTCTGGTACACACATTATATAGATCAAAAAACATCCTTAAAAATAGCCTTATGGGGATTTTTTCCCAATGCAAGCAAACCCAATATCTTACTTTGATGACAATTATACAATACCAGGTCATTAATGAAAAGGAGGATACAAACACTCAACCGTCATACTTATTAATTCAGTATTGCAGCTATGGGGAATTGATACTCGACATAGCCCCATTAAATTAACTATTCCTAAAGTCTGAAACTGTTGTAAAAGATTAATTAATTATTTGTAGTTTTCTTCCACTGTAGTAGATGAGATTGGCACGCTACTATTAGGACAAACTGTTGCAACTCAATCTAAGATTTGGTAGTACCATTAGTAAAAACACATAAAAAAGGGATATGGAACAATAGATAGCCTAGATAATGAATAAATCAATCTGATGGTCACCCATAAATAATAGCTCGGAGGAAAATCGCCTCGTTAAGACAATAAAAGTTAAGTTTTGCAGCCAGTGACATAATTATTGTCATCTCTATTTTTATTTTTATAGTCAATACATGTAGCTGTGTTTTTGTTTTCCGTTGCTTAAAATCAACAAATGATTCTCTGTAAACAGAAACTTGACACAAATATAGAGAAAAAGTGTATCCTTAATTTTTTCCTAACAAAAACGAATGTTTGTTAAATATTATGTAAAATTTATCTAATTGTCAGTGTTTAAGAATATTTTGATTCCAGAGATCAAAACAATTGAAGATCAGATTTACACAATCAATCAACAGATATCAAAGCAAACAATCAATTAAAAGTATTTATTGTGTAGACACAAAAAAGGTATTTAATGTGTAAACACTGCAACAGAATGACTAATTAATAAACTATTATTGATGTGAAAATTAAAATATTTTGGGTGGAAATCAGTTTACCTAGCAGCCATATAAGCAGTATCAAACCCACCTGAACACCATGCAGTGAATTGATCAGATAAAGCATGAGAAAAGCTTTTAAACAGGTTCTGATCCAACTTAAAGAAAACGACAAATCACACTTACCGAGATACACTTGTTTTCCACAATCCCTGTAAATAAGATAAAAAAACAATAAAGGCAAACAATCAATGGAACAATTCCTATGCATTGTCACAACAAGGTTTTGTCCTGTGCAATAATATGCAGACAGTCATCATGTACTAGTATTTGCTGTTTAAAAGAAAAAGAAAGACAAAAATCTTAAAAATGGAACTAACCAGATGTGAGATTCCCATCGACCAGTGCGTTTATAGAAAGTGACGCCGCGGTATTGAGAGCTTTTTGAGCGGGGTCCTCGCCTGCTCTTCCTGATCACCTGTTGATGTTGCTGTGCTGGAAACTTCAACCTTGCGTCTCGGCAATACGCCTTGAGAAACTGTGCCTCGGGGAAGCGCTAACAGAATGAATAACGGAATCCAAGGGGATTTTGGGTGGGAAAAATTGGTGAGTGATATAAGGTTCGAACCCTGGTTGATCCATTGAAAAACCAGAAAAGTTGTGTAGAAAGAAGGAAGATTTGCTTGGATCAGGCTGAGTCGAAGACGGTGACTGAAATTTTGAGCGATTTGTATTTTCACCGTTCGCCATATTGTTATCCATGGCAGAAGCATTGCCCACGCAGGAATTGAGTGATCCCAAACCGGCTCCACAATTTTTTTACACACGGCTTGCTTTACATCAACTGGTTCATCGCAGCAGTAATTAAGATCCCACACATTCCTGTCATCTGAAGGAGAATTTACAGTCTTCATATTCTTTTGATCCGATGACAAAATCTTGAAATTACTGGCTCGAACAAAATAAAGAGAAAATCGTCCCGGGAAAACCTGATTTACCCAAGAAATTTTCCAGCTAAAACGGAGAATCTGCAAGTTTGTGAAATCCGGTTTTGAAACCTCTCAATTAATTGCTCGAAAACACTTACATGGCAAGAAAAATGTTCTAATCGAAATCATGAAGGTTGCTCGCTTGAAAAGAGGGTCCTCCCAATAATATTACAGTAAAAACCCTGTCAATTCAAATGCTGATGTCGTGCCGATGTGCAGCAATTTCAAGGCCGCTAAATGCTCCGCTAAATGAAGTATGAAATTTCTGGTTTTAGAAATCGGATTTGACAAACGGGAGCTTGTCAAAGAACCCATGTTCAAAACCCTGGATATCACGGAAACGCCGTTCCAAATTTATCGTCGTATTTTGCTTTTTTAACATCACATCAGATTACTTGAACAAACACCGCTGAAAGAGGAGCGAAAAAACTTGCTCTCGACTGGTTCAACCTGCCCAGGATCCTACCCTTTTTTACTGAGCCCAAGAAACCAAAAATACAAGCATTCAAACATTCACCATAAAAACTGCTCTGGTGTGGAAAACGATTTCTTCAATATAATTATCAAACCAATATTTAATGGCCCAGGTAATTTTCTTTCCATTTTAAGGAACTTGAGTGTTACCCGATATCCTTATTTGAGGGTAAATTAGAAATATACTTCCTAAATGGAAACGAATGATCCTGTTCAACAACCCTACCTAGGTTGATTTATCCACCTCCTAATTGTACTTTATTATTTAGCCTACCGAAGGGAGGTTATATAGCGACTGTAGAGGGTTCCCACATTATTTGGATCAGTTAATTAGATTTTATTTGCCTGGTTCAAATTATAGTTTTTGTAACCTAAATGGAATCGAATGACATTGTTCAATTACCGTAAGTAGTTTAATTTATCCACCTTCTAATGGTATTTTATTATTTATCCACCTTATAATTTTCTCTTAATGTTTATTGATTGAACTTTATTTTCCTAATCATACGAAGCCTTATTATAAATTAATTAGAAATAAAATTCATATTCCAACTAATAGAAATACATACGGTTTTTAGGGAGTCATGGACCATAGTTTTAGTCTAAGGAATGATGCATTGTTCTACAACTATGATGCAAAAAAATAATTTACTGGTTTTTTAATCGAGGGTTTCTTGTAGAGTTTTAAATACCTTTAATTAAGGTCATCCAATATGGTGGGAGTTATTGTCATGTTGAGGCATGCACATTATGACGATGTTGATCTTGTTGTGGTGTTTATTTTCAATTTTGCCACGTTGAATGCAAAACTATGGTGAGAATGTTTTTTCGAAGAGGGAAATTTATGTGCGTTAAGACACTAGTGCGATGTTGCAGGAATTTATTAGAGAAATATAACAACGTGAATATTGATTCCATGTGAATGCACTTGATCTTGTACATTTTACAATGGTTGTGGTGTCGTGTTGTGATGGCGGTGCCTGCTATTTTACATTTACTTGGATGTTTGGTGTTTTACAAAGCCATCAATCTAATATGAAAATTTTGATTTCGTATTGATTCTTCTAATTTTTCCTTCATGTTTTAATTATAGGTAAGATATTGTAGAATTTTCTATGAATTTTTCCCCTCCATTTTTCCTATGAGGGTGTTCAAAAATATTTTGTATAGAGATGGGTGTTTTGTTTGTTATGTTAGATTACAATTATGGTCCCGACTATTTTTGGTTTGGAATGGTGTTGAAGAAAATACATGTTGGTATGTGGAAAAGAAGGGTTTGTTTTTGTGTATTTGAATTTCTATTGTTATGCAAGAATTTTTATAAAAAAATCTATTCTAAAATACTATTTTTGGGTTTACATTTATATGTAAACCCTCAACAACACACACACACACACACACACTTAGCAACGGTACTATAAAGGATGTACCAAATATTGAGAGTTATGTATCGTCATTACTCTAGAAGTACATGTTGTTTCTCCACCCACTACTTTCAAATAATGTACAATGAAAATTATCTAAATTTGGAGATTCTTCATATTCTCCACCTCCACTACTCCTCCCTCCTCCCTAGTTCTATACATACCCTACCGATTTAACCTAAATATGTTAATTTCCTATAAGTGTAGTAACCGATAGTAGATTGTCCTAATCAATTAGTTTTCAAGCCTAATTGTAGCAATATATGGAATAATCATATAAACAAAGCCAATAAATGACAAAAATTGAAACTAAGTATTAATAATGAGAGAGAAGAAGAATTTACTAATATCATCATTTCGTGTTGATTTGGGTTGGCACGATGACCTGAAATAGCTAGAAATGATCTACCACAACCATGAAATTGAAATTGTGACTTGAGCACTTGTGTGATCAAGGGCATATAGTACAACCCAAAGCATAGCCCCGTTATGGCCCTTTTCATATAATTTAATCCTTTTATGCTTTCAAAATTTGTAACTTCATGTGCTTATTCAATATTTTTATTGTTCTCTTGTTTTGAATATGGAACCTTGATAATGTGTTATGTTCTTTGTGCAATTGATTCAATCTTCAAAACCCTAGATTTTAAGAGTGTCCTATAGCACAAACATTTATTGGGTTGTAGGAATCTCTATGCATTTCTGACATCATAACTACTCCAAGAGGGCAGAAACCATGCGTCTTTCTCTTGAAGCATGTGATATCTTGAATGTAAGCAACTAAATTGAAAACCATGATCTTGCAATAGTGTATTTTACATGGTAATTCCCTTAGCTTGAATTTCATAATGTGTCTTTCTACTTGTAGACTTGAGCGTATGACTTTCATGAAATGAGTATGTAGAGTATCTAGAGCTAAAGGGAGTCTTGGAATAACATTTCTTGTGATTGCTCTTAGTGTATTCTCATTGGAATGATAGGAGCCAAGTAGAATTGAGTTCTCTCTTTAATGGCGGTGAATAAATTTCTTATATATGTGTTCTAAATCTGGAAAAAATAAATA
Organism: Taxus wallichiana var. yunnanensis; assembly: GCA_018340775.1. Lineage (NCBI taxonomy): Eukaryota > Viridiplantae > Streptophyta > Pinopsida > Cupressales > Taxaceae > Taxus > Taxus wallichiana. The sequence continues at coordinate 383,932,289 of CM031244.1, read as the reverse complement.
ACGCACTGAGTAGAAATGTACTAAATGTGTTCCAATAAGAAAAAGTGTCATTACGGAAGATAGACCAAAGCTACGAAGTTTTCCCGTGGCTTATTAGCATTATGTCCCTCCCTATTTGTTATGGTCCCAGCACACGTGTGTGTGATATGAAAGTGTGAATTGTGATATGCAATGGTATAACCTAATTATATGGATTCATATGACCATTTTACAAACCAATATTTTTGTATGAAAGCCGTAATGAGTGAGACATAACTAGGATAAACTTAATTGGTCAAATTGAGAAAGTGTGGACTAGTGAAAAAGTGTTGTATAATTTGTGTTATTGTAAATTATGAATTTCAAAAATGAGTGTCTACATTTTCCCCACCTTTAAGTATGGAATAAAAAATGGTTAAGGAAGAGCCCTTAAGTGTCTCGACACAATTTTTGTTCGCTTGAGAGCCTTGTGCTTGTGCTAGGAAATTTGTGTTTGTTATGGTTGTGTTTTTTTATCTAGGATGAGTACGTATAGAGAAAAACTATAGTAAATGTTGATAGTATAAGAAATCATACTTTAACTTGAGTATTTTGAACTTAGTGTGAAAATAGGAATTTGTAAAGTACAAAATAAAAATAAAGGAAAGAGAAAACCTGATTATTTTGTGAGAGAGGGGAAGAGTGCACTTCCACTATTACCGTTATGGAGATTCAAGATGTTTTTGTTGGAATTGGTTGGAAGTAATTTTGGGTGATTTCTCCCCAAGTGGAATGTATTAAGGAGAATTGAAAGAAGTGTAAATGCACCTCACATGGTGAAGATAATTTTATGGGGAGTGTTTTAGTTCCTCCGCATCTATCCACAAAAATATGAGTTATGAAAATTCAAGTGTATGAGGATAAGAATCACCTCAACACTTCCCAAGACCCAGAGATAAGTGCCATTACATATAAACACGAACCCAATGGGTTTGTAAATAACGAGACAATGTACTCCAATAATGATAGATTACACATATCATGTTTGCAACCATAACCCGAATCGTACCATGTGTTATGTCATCTAAATTAAGTAAATAAAATATAAATATTTGTGAGAAACTGTACCAAATGAAAAGTTTATTGAATTTTCCCATGACATAATCAGTACGGAATGGGTCATAGCATCCATACACTATGATCCTTGTTTTATGGTTTGGTCCTGAAAGATATTTCTGCCCAATTATGTTTTTGATCCATTTTTTGAGTCTCTAACATGCTTGATTTTGTAGTTGTTACTTTGTTTCCTAATTTTGAGTTGATGTGAGTGCAAAATATCACTCGATGGTTTCCCACTTTTTGGGGCACATGACATGGAGTAATGTGAGCATGTTCTAAACAAGAATACCTATAGATTATGTGCACATGTGTTGTAAGATTCTTATAGGGTAAAAAGAAAAGGGAATGCACATGGTATATACCGTGGCACATATATATCAATATAATAGAAAATAACTAACAAGGTGTTAATGATATGAAATCGAAAAATAATTCAATAAACGTAAGGAAATGAATTCGTTGACACACGATTAAAATAACATGGAAAATAATATTTCAAATACATGGGGCACCAAGCACGATGTCACAAGACACTTAAGGAACACAAAGCCAACAAACAATAAAAAGAGTAACATTAGGTATTTCCCATAAACCGTAATGCCTCCTCTTATTATTAAAAAAATAATAAAAAATAAAATAAGTAAATAAATTAAAAGGAATTAAAAATAAATAAATGAAAAAAACCTGTGATATCTATGGGGCGAGTTAGGGCATGGGGGCTCGAGCTCCATGTTTTTTTATTGCCTTTTGTTTTTTTTTTTGGTTTTTCTTTGGCTTTGCTTGTTGGAGGTGAGCGCCACCACCATGGGAGAGAGTGGGTTCTTTGACAGTTGTTGCAGTCACAATTCCTAAAGGAATAGAGGTTTCATTTGGTGCTTTGGTCGTAGTTTTACACAAATCTATGTGTTTGGGTGTCGTTTTGTCTTCTGCATAGAAATGCATCGCCAAATGTCATCCCATGGAGTGCCATGTTCTCCTTTTGTAGCTGTGCCAGCATCCTCCCAGCCTGCGTCAAAACTAGAGCTCCTTTTCCTACGTGGATAGCTATCAAAGCACATTGGAGAGAGGTTTTGTCAGATGTTGCAGCTTCTACTTACTGCCCGTCAACATGTATACGCAAATGGATGTGTAGAAGAGGCCTGTGAACTATTTGATAGAATGCCTCAAATAGATGTGGGCTCATGGAATGCCACGATGGCAGGATATGCACAAATGAGTTTGTTGAAAAGGCCTTGGAAACTTCCAAGCAAATGCATTTGGTACGTGTAATCCAGACTCCACAAATGACCTTTTCCTAAAAACCTCCTGCAAATTTGTCAAAATGGGAGTTTTAGAACAACACATGGACATCCATCAAAGCATCATGGAAAGATAATAATTTTTTTTAAAATGTCTTGTCAGGTGCTTAGATTGGTATGTATGCAAAATGTGAAGGCATACACAATGCATGTGAACTGTTCGACAAAATACCTGAAAGATATGTGGTCTCCTGGACTGCAATGATAGCAGGATATGCAAAAAAATGGGTCTGTTAAAAAGGTGTTTGAACTGTTTGACAGAATGCCTCAAAGAAATGCGGTCTCATGGAGTGCCATGATTTGCAGGATCTGCACAAAATGGGTATGTTAGATATGGATGCAAAATGTGAAAGCTTTGACAGAGCACGTTAACTGTTTGTAAAATACCCCAGAGAGATGTTTTATCATGGACAACATGATTTGCAGAGTATGCACAACCATGGTTTGTTAGATCTGTATGCAAGTGTGGATTTACAAACAAGTTGGTGCTCATAAAGATCGGTTGAGCTTGGATTCATTCATGGAGATATGCGTGCTCATAACCTACTATGGTGGGTGAAAGCCAAATTTCATAACCTTTGCAAGCATCCTAACTCCTTGTGCCAAAATGTAAATCTTGGAGCAAGATTGTCGTGTGGTGGACTTGTTGCTTGTATGCATTCTAACTAGCTTGGGGCACCTCATACACTACATCATCGATTAACAAGATTTGTACGAAGTGGGTATGTTAAAAAGCTTAGAAACTTTCAAGCAACTACTTATTCTATTGGAAAAATTCAAGTGATCGGGAAGTTGGTGTGATGTGGTGGAGATTTGATCCAGGCTCGTGAACTAGTTGACGAAGTTTCAGGTGAGATGCTAAACCAAAGCCTGCAGGTTTGACCGACTCCGTTCCTCCCAGGCATGGTTCTTCTTCCCTTACCTCTCATAATTCTCATGTTTTAGTTCTCTTTTGCAACTAAATAGAATTTTAAATTATTAGGATTTTTAATACAGTTAAATGTCCCTTCAACTCATTGCAAAATAATAAATTGTCATGTCGTAACTCACGAAGTCATTATAACTTGTCTACTTTAAACCATGAACTATCACCCTCACTTTGAGATGATTTAGAAAAATCTTAACTATCACCTTGACCTTTGGTTTGACCCAAACAAACATATGTCATCCTTTTGACGCTCTTATAGAGCCCCGTCACACTTTGGTTTATAACAAGTAGAAAGCTATTAAATCTAGAAAGTTGGCTTTCGTTTTGAACCGCCATTTGAAACCTGAATGGAGAAATTACTTCTTGTCTTCGCAAACCTCTAGTGTTTATACTAGACTAACGCATGGAACATTCAGTATAGGAAAGATCACTTTTTGGGATAGTTTGGAGAAGCCATTTTTTAGGCCTCCGGTCATAGTTTGATGAGGTCAAACTGGACCAATTTCGTCTTGTCGCTCCAGAAAACTTGTCGCCATTTGAAAATAGTTTTCTAGTTCTTAATTCCATCGACTCTGATGAATTCTCCTTATATAGGGGAACTAGTAGGAAGTGTATTGTTGCGTGTGCATCCTTGAACGTTAGTTTTGGACATGGTTTTCTAGGCCCTCGAGCTAACTTTTGTCATTTTACAATTGGGTGAACTACGACCAAAGTGGCCCCATAAAACTAGCTACCAAACGCAAACCCTTCGCGCTTTTTCAATTCCGTCAATTGCTATGAACTCTTGGTATATCTGGGGACACGTAGAAAGTTAATCATGGTGTGTGTTCTCATTGGAAGATAATTTTTGACAACGGTTTCTTAGCCTCCTAGCCCGTTTTGAACATTTTGTAACTAGTGAGAAAATGTAAAATTAGAAAAGTCAGAGGACCCTCGTAGAGTTGCCAAATCACCCCGGAAACTTTTAACACATGTAAATAATGTTTAAAACACTATAATGTAACTTGTTGTATGCATTAGAACTTTTGACAAAACTTTATTTTCTCTCTCTACCCTTCTCTTTCTCTCTCCTGGGTTACAAAAAGAAGAAAATGAAATGTAATGAATACATGTCTCTAAACCCTTTTATTTCGATTGCAAATTGTAATTTTTATCTTATGTAAATGGGAAACTGAAAAATGATAATTATGATTGATTAGGGTGGATGCCATGCCAGCGAATTATCACTGATATCATGCTCACGTGGTTTTTGCAGGATGAAAGAATGATGACGTAAAGGCGTTGAGTAATTCTTTGTTTATTTTTGGTAATATATTGAAAGACTTATTGTGGAAATTGGTAGTATGTAAAAGTCGTTAGATTATTAAGTGCTCGAGAAATTGGTATTTCTTTCATGGATGTTATTTTTGATCCCAAAATTTGTTATGGTAAAAGTGGAATACAAATGTCAAAAGGAATTGAAATTATTACCTTGTAGTGAAATTTCATTGTGCAATTATTGGTTTAATAATTGGTGTTGTGCTTCTTACCTTGAAAATGTAATAAAGGAACCTAACCACAACAGTCAACCCTAGTTCAAAATTTGTATATATAACTAACCTGCAGATGTTAATCCCTTAGCATAGAAAACTATGACCTTCAAACGAACCTTTACACTCGATGGAACATCCTAGTGTTAGGCAAATACGATCCCAAGAAAGGGGTTTATCGTCCTAGTAGGTACGTTTAGGGACATCGACATAAACTAGACATATAGGAGCAACACAGTCAAATAAATCTTCTGCATCGAATGAATTTCTTGTGGGATCCAGATGACATCATGGAGCTAGTGAAATAGTGGTTCTATCATGTAAAAATTTGCTAATGAATAGATCCTCTTAGCTATAGGTGCTATCTTTGGCTAGTGATAATATAGCGCTTTGTTCTTTTACGGAGGGTTTATAGGGTGAATATGTTTTGAATCTTATTCTAATCTATAATAGAGCGTAAAGCCCTAAGTGAAAAATTTGAACTAAACTAAACCCTAGTGGATTAGGATGTTAACTTGTGGGTAGAAAACTATAATTTAACTCTTTGCATACAAAATTGTTTTGAAAGATGTTGATTCTAGAGAACCTTAGAAACTGTAATCTTGTCCCTTAATCCCTTGTTATGTCATTTTATGGAATTAAGGAATAAAGAATATTTCTTATGTGGAATCGTGCAATTGCAAAGATATGGGATCTTCATGAACATAGATCACTTGTGTTCATGTGTAGGTTATAATGCTCCTAGCCATGTACTTCCTTAAGATGTCAGACAAGTGCTTTCGTAACTCTTTTGTTTTAAGATGATGCTAAGGATGAGACCATAGTGCGATGTAAGAGCATGTCATATAAGATGAAAACGAGATTGGAGATTAGGATTAAGGTCACTCTAGGAGTCCTTATAACTTAATTAAACATTTTCATGCGTTGCAAAGAATATAAATTGCCTTGGTGTGACCAAACTTCGAGAAAGCAAAAGATAAATAAATATAAATGGGAGTCCATAAGTTATTGAACTTTATTAACTATGGTAGCGAAATAACTATTCCGTGATCGAAGGATGTTCTTGGGGAAAAAGCTATCTCGAATCTATGTCTTCCTTGATCTCAAGATTTCATCTTGACATCACGTTAGGTTCACTTGTGTAGCAAGGTTAAATTTTAAACATTAAATAAATGTTTGAGAAGCATATTCTTAACATAAGAACAAGATAATTAAGTATTGTATATGTGATATGAATTGACAAAATGAGCAAGTAAGTTATGGGAATTTTTGTGATGCATAAAGGAAGCCAACTTAAAATGAACAAACCGCGTAAATTAAACGTGGAATGAACTTAATATTTTGTAGATGGAAAAAGGAGAAAAATATCCTTGCACAATAATTTTCTTAGAATGTTAATCGTAACTAAGATGCAATTAAGAAATGATGTATTGTGGGTTCGCCATTCCTGAAGTCATGTTTTTTTGTGGTTGGGTCATTGCTAGTATTCGTTCATTTGGAAAAGTGTGGTATAAACAGGTATATGGTGTTGTCATGTGTCTATGTGATTTGATGACTGATGTAAGTGTCGTATATGTTGTTGAGTTTTCCTACTTGGAGTCCTTGTGGCATTTTGCATTGAGCAATGTAAGTCAAAAAAAAAAATCCTTGTATTTTACTTGTGTAATTGTGTGATGTAAATGTGGGCACTACATATGGTATCAGAGTGGAGGTTCATGCTCTCAAACCTCTGAGATGGATTGGAGTTGTGATGATTCTGCATGATGGTGATGGTGTTTCATGATGGTGATAAATATTAGAAGAGTAATGTGTTTTAAGAGTGATGTGATCTATGTCGTAATTGTGATAGTGTGAATGCACATGATGTGTATGTCACCTAGTGCGCTTTTGTTATCATGTTGATTTGTTGGGATGGGAGTATTCTCTCTCCTTCATGTGGACTCTATGAAGAATTCATGTGTGAATTACTGCTTGTGATGAGAGTATTGACTCTCCTTTTCATGGATCCGATGAGGAATCCGTGTGTGATGTACTGCCTTGTTTTGTGTGAAAGGAATGATATGGTGAATTGCAGAGTGTTGAGACATTTTGACCTTATGTGATGTGAAGGTGTATTGATGTATTGCATGACAAAATTGATGTAAAGTGAAAGGAATTTTATCGTGATGTCGTCACCGTATTGTGATTAGTTGTGTACATCATCGTGTTGTATTGCAATGGACTATATGTCGTAATGTTAGACATTGTTTTCCTCATACATATAATTTATGTAATATGTGATGGTTCATGTCGTGAGTTAGGGGCATATGGTGAGTATGATCCCTAGTGTATAGTGATTGCACTTTGGGTGCGGGATGAGGTAATGTGATGTATCGTAACTCGTGAAAGTAATGATTGTGTTGTACCCTGTATATTTATATCATGTGTAAGACATTATGGTTATGGTGCGTGAATCACCATTGTGTTAGTGATGTAGTTATGTGTATGTTGTGGACCTTACACTAGACGACCCTAAGGGGATAAACTATCAAGAGTGTATGTGTGGAGAGAGGAGGTGTGGACCAGGTTGTCATAATCTTGAGTTGAGTACAAGTGAGAAAGTGGAGTCTTATATAGACTGAAAACCCACTTTTATCTGTTTAGTATACTTCGAGCTTGCTCAGTATATTGTGGGTGCACACCACCTTAGGCTCAACTTATGCAACCTTGTGTCCCCTGCTCTTTCCTATTGGATAGTTCATTGAATAATCCTATGTGATTTTGACTATGTTGATCCTTGTGGGAGTTTGGAGTTATGATTCAGGCAGAGATGATGACAAATACATTATTTGATTTACTCATTTCTAGTTACATGTATATTTTCACGAGCTGAGGCTCGATGTCCGAGTGCTAGAAACTCGATGAGTACCCCTTTGGTGGTAGTATGAGGCCACATAGTGATTGTCTGTGATATTTTCTCATTACGTATTTTATTTTTAAATTAATCTTTCTCTTTTAGCTAGAACCAACCGTTTTCTTGATTGACATTCTTATATTTTGGGCATTTATTTGATTGTTGCATTAACATTTGGATTTTTCACTAACTTAGGCTAATTAGCCATTTGATTTTTCTTGTTTTAAAAACTTTCTTGTCATATTTACAAGTTTTGTAGCCTAGCCCAAGGCTTTTGATTTTTCCACTTAGCGTTTGATTGGATTGTTATGCTAGTTCTAATGTCGTAATGTGTTGAATAGGGTCATGGGATTCACCATGGAGTGGTGGAACCTATGGACCCGCTTCATTATATGGGGGTATGCCCCAACGAGTTATAGATAACTAGTGGGCTATTGAACCACGAGTTATTATGTCACTTGGGTTGGGGGTGACGGGCCTCTATGTGCCTATGGCCATAGGGTGACCCAACCTCATTTAAAAGGAGAAAGGAGATGGGTCTCTATGATTGAGTGACCTGATATTCTTTATGGCACTCTATGGTGGAGTGACCTGATATTCTTGATGGGGCTCTATGGTTGAGTGACCCGACTTGGTTCTGGCACTATGTTTCTTCCTCTTGGGAGGTATATGGAGATTATCTGGTGATGCTTTGGGAGTATATGGAGTTGCTTTATGATACTTTAGGAGATATATGGAGTTTTACCTGGTACTTTTGGAGATATCTGGGGTTTGTTTCGTGATGTCTTGTTATGTGTGGAGTTGGTATAGTGAGTTATGTGTCCTCTTGTGAGTCTGGTTAGACTTTGTTATGATTGGTGGCGTGACTCTTCCCTTGGTTGGTATGGACTATTGGATATTGGATTGGAACTATGTCGTTATAGTCATGGATTTTTGTGAGTCATGTGATACCCGTTGTATATGTATTAGCGTGTTGATTCTGTTTGTTAGTCATATGTGTGTACTAGATCTATGTCTAGGATGTAACTGTTGGAAATTAATTGTTATGTGGTCTACTCGTTGTCATTCCATGGTTTGGTGAAACCCTTGTGATGTGGTATGGTCGTGAAAGTATGTAAAAGTATGCTTGTGAAATTTTAGTGTTGTGTATGACCCTGGTAGGGTGTTGTGACTGTAGTTTAGGATGGGAACCCACATGAATGAAATAACTAAAGTTATGCAACAATGAAATGCTAAAGGACTTGAATTAAGAATAATGTTAATGGAAAGAGATTAATGAAATAACGAATAAGAGAGAACTGCCAATCTTCACAGAACCTTGAAAGTTAAAATTTCTACCAATTGTTCCTAGGGCCACCCCGTGACCGTGCTTTTGTGTCTGAAATCTTAACCTTAGAGCGTACCTTAGCCACATTCGCCCCTTGTTGCATGTACCTTTTCTCTTTCTTCATTGTATGTCGCATCGAGGATGATGCTTTCTTAAGGGGAGGAGAATGTAATGCCTCCTCTTATTATAAAAAAATAATAATAAATAAAATAAGTAAATAAATTAAAAGGAATTAAAAATAAATAAATGAAAAAAAGCCCGTGATATCTATGGGGCGAGTTAGGGCATGGGGGCTCGAGCTCCATTTTTTTGCCTTTTGTTTTTTGTTTGGTTTTTTCTTTGGCTTTGCTATTGGAGGTGAGCACCGCCACCATGGGAGAGAGTGGGTTCTTTGTGGCACAATTGTTGCAGTCGCAATGCTTGAAGGAACAAAGGTTTCATTTGGTGCTTTGGTCATAGTTTTACACAAATCTATTTTTTTGGGTTCCATTTTTTCTTCTGCATAGAAATGCATCGCCAAATGTCATCCCATGGAGTGCCATGTTCTCCTTTTGTGGCCTGTGCCAGCATCCTCCCAGCCTGTGTCAAAACTCGAGCTCCTTTTCCTGCGTGGACAGCTATCAAAGCACATTGGAGAGAGGGTTTTGACAGATGTTGTAGTTGCTACTGCCCTGGTCGACATGTATGCGCAAATGGATGTGTAGAAGAGGCCTGTGAACTGTTTGATAGAATGCCTCAAATAGATGCAGGCTCATGGAATGCCATGATGGCAGGATATGCACAAATGAGTTTGTTGAAAAGGCCTTGGAAACTTCCAAGCAAATGCATTTGGTACGTGTAAGCCAGACTCCACAGCCTTTTTCCAGCAACCTCCCAGCCACTGTCAAAATGGGAGCTTTAGAACAACGCATGGACATCCATCAAAGCATCATGGAAAGATAATAGTTTTTTTAAATGTCTTGTCAGGTGCCCAGATTGGCATGTATGCAAAATGTGAAGGCATACACAATGCATGTGAACTGTTCGACAAAATACCTGAAAGATATGTGGTCTCTGGACTGCAATGATAGCAGGATATATAAAAAAATGGGTTTGTTAAAAAGGCGTTTGAACTGCTTTGAAAGAATGCCACAAGGAAATGCGAGTCATGGAGTGCCATGATTTTCGTGGATCTCGCATAAAATGGGTATGTTAGATACGGATGCAAAATGTGAAAGCTTTGTCGAGCATGTTAATTTTACAAAATACCCTAGAGAGATGTTTTATCAGGGACAACACGATTTGCAGAGTATGCACAACCATGGTTTGTTAGATTTCTATGCAAGTGTGGATTTACAAACAAGTTGGTGCTCATACATATCAGTTGAGCTTGGATTCATTCATGGAGATATGCGTGCTCATAACCTACTATGATGGGTGAAAGACAAATTTAATAATATTTGCAAGCATCTTAACTCCTTGTGCTAAAATGTGAATCTTGGAGCAAGATTGTTATGTGGTGGAATTGTTGCTTGTATGTGTCCTAACTAGCTTGGGGCACCTCATACACTGCATCATTGATTAACAAGATTTGTACGAAGTGGGTATGTTAAAAAGATTAGAAAATTTCAAGCAACTACTTATTCTGTTGGAAAAATTCAAGTGATCGGGAAGTTGGTGTGACGTGGTGGAGATTTGATCCAGGCTCGTGAACTGGTTGATGAAGTGTCAGGTGAGATGCTAAACCAAAGCCTGTGGGTTTGACCGACTCCGTTCCTCCTAGGCATGGTTCTTCTTCCCTTACCTCTCATAATTCTCATGTTTTAGTTCTCTTTTGCAACTAAATAGAATTTTAAATTATTAGGATTTTTAATACAGTTAAATGTCCCTTCAACTCATTGCAAAACAATAAATTGTCATGTCGTAACTCACGAAGTCATTATAACTTGTCTACTTTAAACCATGAACTATCACCCTCACTTTGAGATGATTTAGAAAAATCTTAACTATCGTGATCACTCCAATATTGTTTTATCGACTAGATGAAATTGACTCTCCATTGATAAAGTTGACCTTCTCCTGTTTTAAATAGTTAAATTTTGCATTTTTCAAAGACTCACTAAGTACCCTTCGTAACTCTGGAAACGAGATGTGAAGTTTCATTCGTGTACCTTGGTATACGAGGAGTCACCTTGACCTTTGGTTTGACCCGAAATGAACATATGACATCCTTTTGACGCTCTTATAGGAGCCCTGTTACACTGGTTTACAACAGTAGAAAGTTGTTAAATCTAGAAAGTTGGCTTTCATTTTGAATCGCCATTTGAAACTCCGAATGGAAAAATTACTTCCCATCTTCCCAAACCTCTAATGTTTATACTAGACAAATACATCGAATATTCAAAGATAGGAAAGAGCACTTTTTGGGATAGTTTGGCGAAGCCATTTTGTAGGCCTCCACTTGTAGTTTGACGAGGTCAAACTAGACCAATTTTGTCTTGTCGCTCCAGAAAACTTGTTGCCATTTGAAAATGGATTTTTAGTTCTCGATTCCGTTGACTCGATGAATTCTCCTTATATAGGGAACTAGTAGGAAGTGTCTGGTTGCGTGCGCATCCATCGAACGTTAGTTTTGGACTCGGTTTTTTGCGCCCTCGAGCTAATTTTTGTCATTTTACAATTGGGTGAACTATGACCAAGGTGGCCCCGAAAACTAGCCGCCAAACACAAACCGTTTACACTTTTTCAATTTTGTCAATTACTATCAAATCTTGGTATATCCTGGGGACACGTAGAAATTAATCATGGTGTGTGTTCTCATCAAAAGATAATTTTTGACAATGGTTTCTTAGCCTCCGAGCCCGTTTTGAATGTTTTGTAACTAGTGAGAAAATGTAAAATTAGAAAGTCATGCAGGACCCTCGTAGAGTTACCAAATCACCCCGAAACTTTTAACGCATGTAAATAATCATTTAAAACACTATAATGTAACTTTTTGTGTGCATTAGATTTTTGACAAAACAATGTTTTCTCTCTCTACCCTTCTCTTTCTCTCTCTGGGGTTATAAAAAGAAGAAAAATGAAATGTAATGAATACATATCTCTAAACCTTTTTATTTCGATTGCAAATTGTAATTTTTATCTTATGTAAATGGGAAACGAAGAATGCTAGTTATGATTGTTTAGGTGGATGCCATGCTAGGAATTATCACGATATTATGCTCACATGGTTTTTGCAGGATGAAAGAATGATGACGTAAAGGCGTTGAGTAATTCTTTGTTTATTTTTGGTAATATATTGAAATACTTATTGTGGAAATTGGTATTATGTAAAATTTGTTAGATTATTAAGTGCTCGAGAAATTGGTATTTCTTTCATGGATGTTATTTTTGATCCCAAAATTTGTTATGGTAAAAGTGGAATACAAATGTCAAAAGGAATTGAAATTATTACCTTGTAGTGAACTTTCATTGTGCAATTATTGGTTTAATAATTGGTGTTGTGCTTCTTACCTTGAAAATGTAATAAAGGAACCTAACCACAATAGTCAACCCTAATTCAAAATTTATATATATAATTAACTTGCAGATGTTAATCCCTTAGCGTAGAAAACTAAGACCTTCAAATGAACGTTTACACTCAATGGAACATCCTAGTGTTAGGCAAATATGATCCCAAGAAAGGGGTTTATCGTCCTAGTAGGTACGTTTAGGGACATCGACATAAACCAGACATATAGGAGCAACACAATCAAATAAATCTTCTGCATCGAATGAATTTCTTGTGGGATCTAGATGACATCATGGAGCTAGTGAAATAGTGGTTCTATCACGTAAAAATTTGCTAATGAATAGATCCTCTTAGCTATAGGTGCTATCTTTGGCTAGTGATAATATAGTGCTTTGTTCTTTTACAGAGGGTTTATAGGGTGAATATGTTTTGAATCTTATTCTAATCTATAATAGAGCGTAAATCCCTAAGTGAAAAATTGGAATTGAACTAAACCATAGTGGATTAGGATGTTAACTTATGGGTAGAAAAATATAATTGAATTCTTTGCATATGAAATTGTTTTGAAAGATGTTGATTCTAGAGAACCTTAAAACCGTAATCTTGTCCCATAATCCCTTGTTATGCCATTTTATGGCATTAATGATAAAGAATATTTCTTATGTGGAATCGTGTAATTACAAAGATACGGGATCTTCATGAACATAGATCACTTGTGTTCATGTGTAGGTTATAATGCTCCTAGATATGTACTTCCTTAAGATGTTAGACAAGCGCTTTCGTAACTTTTTTTGTTTTAAGATGATGCTAAGGATGAGACCATAGTACGATGTAAGAGCATGTCATATAAGATGAAAACGAGATTTTAGATTAGGATTAAGGTCAAGTATAGAGTCCTTATAACTTAATTAAACGTTTTCATGCGTTGCAAAGAATATAAATTACCTTGGTGTGACCAAACTTCGAGAAAGCAAAAGATAAATAAATATAAATGGGAGTCCATAAGTTATTGAACTTTATTAACTATGGTAGCGAAATAACTATTCTGTGATCGAAGGATGTTCTTGGGGGAAAATCTATCTCGAATCTATGTCTTCCTTGATCTCAAGATTTCATCTTGACATCATGTTAGGTTCACTTTTGTAGAAAGGTTAAATTTTAAACATTAAATAAATGTTTGAGAAACATATTCTTAACATAAGAAAAAGATAATTAAGTATTGTACATGTGATATGAATTGTGCCAAATAAGAAAGTAAGTTATGGGAATTTTTGTGATACATAAAGGAAGCCAACTTAAAATGGACGAATCAGTAAATTAAACATGAAATGAACTTAAGATTTTGTAGATGGAAAAAGGAGAAATATATCCTTGCACAATAATGTTCTTAGAATGTTAATCGTAACTAAGATGCAATTAAAGAAATGATGTGTTGTGGGTTCGCCGCCTCGATGTCATGTTTCTTATGGTTGGGTCATTGCTAGTATTCGCTCATTTGGAAAAGTGTGGTATAAACAGGTATATGGTGTTTTCATGTCTCTATGTGATTTGATGACTGATGTAAGTGTCATATATGTTGTTGAGTTTTCCTACTTGGAGTCCTTGTGTCATTTTGCAATGAGTAATGTAAGTCAAAAAAATTTATCCTAGTATTTTATTGTGTAATTGTGTGATGTAAATGTGGGCACTACACAAACAATTGAAAGCAGAGGGAAATCATGTTAAGAAATAAATAAACAATAGGATGAAGATGACCTTGGTTTGAAGTGACCTAGAAAATATATACTACACATGAAGCACTCAATAACATGTTGGAGTAGTAAATATTATGACATGATTTATGTATTGAGTGAATGAGGAAATAGTAAGAAAAGTATAAAAATTTGAATAATGGAAATTGTATCTATGATAGTGTAAAGTGGATTCCCTCTGTAGTTGTGAAAGAACTAGTAGAGAGTATGATCAAACATCTAACATTTTGTAACAATATATATTTAGCTTGCATTCAACCGAATGTACCACATAAATGCACATATGTAAAGAAAAAAATAAGATAACATATTATGCATTAAGGATAAGTAATGTGCATAATGAATAATATTAGCATGTAATAGAGACAAATAAGAAACAAAAATTCATGTATTTTTGGATGTTTTGTATTTATTTTATTTTATTTATTGGTCTTTTCAAATATATGACTATTTTTAGATTTTAAGGATATATGAATGTTTTTGGATTTTTAGGCCCCCTAAGGGCATAGATGAAATGTTATTCCTTGAAGATAAGGAAGCTTGATCAAAGAATTCCCATAATGGGGAGAATATTTAGAGTTTTATGGATTTTTATTAATATAGAGTATGCATTGAGGGGGAAAGTAAGGTTTCCCATTCTATGTGCACAAATTGAGGTTCAAGTGTGTAGATGCTACCTCAATAGTCAAGCTAATCTATAAATAGAGTATGTAGGGAAATAAGGGGGAAGTCAAATGCCACAAGTGTGTAAGTAGTATATTATCGCTACAATCGAATATTGAGGAAGGCCCACTAATTTCCATTGTAAATGAAGGAAGCATATGATCATGGGTCGAATACTAGTATCATGTGAGACCATGTGAGGGATAGTGTGCATAGAAAGGATGTTTCCTAAGGAATTATGATATGGAGAAGTCAGTAATCGACCTATGAGGAGACCTAGAGGTCTAACGTGTTCCATGAACTCTATGTGACAACCTAGTGCTATGTGGTAGACTATGATACCTAAGCATACGTAGAGAGTTAGAAATGGGAAATAAAAGTTGAGGAGAGCTATGTGGGCTAAGCTTGGAGATGAGATAATTGGGATAACACTAAAAGTGTGTGGTAAAACCATAAGACTATTATGGCTAGATGTAGGAGTGATGGTAACAGTAGGTGGACTAGACATAATGGTAACTAAATTAGGTGGTAAACTAGTTGTAGGAACTAGAAAATCTTGAGGAACAATAGGTAAAGGGGCCCTATGTGGAAAATAGGGATGAACTAACCTTCATGTATGAAATTGACACACTTTGGTACATAATGGATGGAATAAACCTAATAAAATTGAGTAATGGAAGACATAAGATGATGTCACAATTCTTGTTTTTTAAACTACGATAAATGGCATGCATATAGTGTGTAGCCTCATTGTGACGAGAAAAGTGAAACATCCATATGTAGTAGGTAAATTATGATTAATTTAAGATAATGGAATACCTTAGCACATAAGAGAGGAAGTGAACATATTTTATGCTTGAAACAAAGATTGATCATTACATTATTGAGAGCATGATTAGAAATAAAAACATTGATGTAAAGCTTGGAAGATTTGAAAGAAGCATTAAATTCTACATCCCTACAGGTAATGATGGGTTGTGAAACAAGAGAGAAATAAGAAGAAAATCTAAATGAGAATTGGTAATTGAGGAGGAGTAACTTCATTCTAAGTATGGAAGGAAGTTTCCTTAACTATAACATTTTCATGTGTAGGAAGTTTTTCATTGAATATTTTAAGATTAACATTTGAAAGAACATCGAAAATGGAGAAAAGTGTAGACACAAAATTATGTACTTTACACATAATTTGGCCCAATCTTATATTAATATTTAGAATGTTGTCTTGTGTACAAAATACTAATTAATCCCACCTTTTGCCCATCTTTATTTTAAATTTCATTTTGTTGTTCCCATGTATTTTTGAGCACTTATCTGTCTATTTCACAACCGCCCTCAACATTCTAGCCCTAAATCAAGGCACCCCGGTCCCCACTCTAGGCACCTAATCTATGAAAATACCCTTTCACTCCTTTTTAGGTCATTTATAGTTGTTGGTCATCTTTATCTTTGTCTCTGTCGGTCTTGTCATGATTAATTACAAAATTAAGCTTGAGAACCCAATAAATATTAATCTATAAGACCATAATGAGCGTCCTAGGTCATATCCTTTACACACTACTATAACTCCATCTAGAGTTGCATCCATTACATCATCCTTGCATCTACATAGTTCCATGCATCAAGGTTAGGAGATCTAAATCACACACACTTCATAGAGGGAGGGGTTCTATTCTATTCCATGCATACATGTTGTTTACATTTTCTCGTATTTACTATTGCTCACTATTTCACAAAGTGTGATTGACACGAGAGCACCTAGGGCACGACATGCACAAGCACACCAAAAATACATCTAGGTCGAAAATGTAGTGGAGTGCTTGGTGATAAGACCACAAGTTTGGTGGCTGAGTTCTTGTGCAACAAATAGGGAAGGTTCAGAACCAACTTGTGACCATATCAGTTACAGGTTTTGAGCATTTACAGTGATGAAAGCACCCAAATAATAGACCAGTGCTTCCCAAGAGGCTCGCAGTGTCCTAATCACTTCAAATCATTAAAATCTACCCTTCGCAGGGTCTCCGAGTGTTCATCGACACTTCCTAATTATATTCTCAGACCTGCAACACTATGTGACTATCTACAACAATAAGATAAGTCATTTCTCCCTATTCTCTTGCACATCTATAGTTACATTTTACGTAGCATATTTATTTACATCTACTTTATGTTATTTAATACATGTATATAAAATTTTACTCCTCCTAGTTATATTAACTACTTTATTATTATTTCCTTTCCCATAGTTCTAATTTTAGTTAATCATTTTGGTTGATGTGATCCTCTTTCATTGCACCTTCTAGGTCCTATATTTAATCATCATGAGAATCTTGATATTTTTTTATTTTATCACATTTATCATGCATCCCCTTTTGACATCCTACATATTAGGGTTTCATGTGAATTGCTACTCATCTTCCATCTAGGTTATGTTAGTGCGAAATCACAACACCCCTAAATGATGTCATGGATCTACTTTTCTAAGGCAGGGGTCATTTGGTGTGATTTGCATAACATTGGATCATTCCCAAGATGTGGGACTTGCTAATGGGATGATCCTCCGAGAAGGTTGGTTCCTCTTCCTAATCCTAACACTAAACTACTTATAAGGAAGGAAATGTGACTATCTACTCCTAATCTAACAACTCCAAGGGACCAAGGATAGAGAGAGTGAAAATAAAGAAATACTACACTAAAGAGGTGATAGAACCAAGAAAAGGGAACTCGCTGATCACAAAGACAACTACCTAAAATGGAGAGAGGTGAGCAATGGAGAGGATGGAAAAATGCATCACGGATCAAGGATAAATTTCAGATAGAACACCATTTCAAACACCTTAAACACATCTCCCAATACCTACAATGGACATAAGAGATATGCACAATATACCCCGCAATAGTGAGAGGCTAGAAGAGACAACAAAATAAGCAAAAGGATGGAAAAACGAATCACAAAATATATTTTATTGCTCCGGAGTTCACACAAGACACCATTAATTGGTAAGAGGTAAGAAAATTCCATTACAAAGCCTGTGGGAGGAGGCTTAAACTCCACATTCGACCACTCGGAGAAGAAAGAATGAGGGGGCAAGGAAGAAGAATGAACGACCTTCACAATGAATCATGCCCCGTATTTATAGATTTGATTGGAGAGAAGAAAGAGAGAGTCCTGAAGCAGGAAAATTGGGTTGAAGCTCAACCACTATTGTTAATGCTTATGATAAAATATGCCCCAAATTTGTCTTTACTACATGATTCCTTTATTCAGTGCCTTGAAAGAAGAGGAAATGGAAAAAACAAATCAAATCCGATCTGGTTGTTGAGATAGATGGACCCTGTATTGAAGGACCGAAGACATTTCCTCCATTTTCTCGTACTTAACCTCCTCAAAATTAAAGTCTCGCACTCCATGGTGTAGGCGAGGCCTAGATCTTTCCAATGTCACGATTTGCAATATTTTGACCCCGACTTTAAAGATATGCCCCTTCAAAGTTTGTATCGATCTCAGTATGAATGGACGGGGAATAAAAATTGAAAAATGGGCCCCCTTTTGGTTTGGGACATGTGGCGGCCGGATTAGAACAAAAATCAGTCTTTCGGTCTGTAATTTATCTTTTTCCTTTCAACGAAAGGAAAATTTTCACGTTTCCCTCCAACTCCCGCCTTGGCTTTGGGACACGCATCGATCCGGTGCTCATTTGAGCCTCTCTCTTTTGATTCATCTTTGGAGGAGCGTTGTTAGGACACGTGGCTTCCTTCGCTTGCTTCTCCATACTTAGTCAGTTTTAGACTCTTTCCCGAACTATTTTCAAACCCGAAAACTTTGGATCCTTTCCATTTTTCCTTTGTTTCTCCTGGCCTCTCTTGCGGTATTTCCCCTTCTTCTCTGACCTTGAAATTCCATTTTTGAGTCCTCCCTTGACCATTTAAATAGATTTAAGATATGGAAATGTTCAAAAGAACCGTTTCTTCTATTTCTTCTTGTGCAGGGTCAAATTTTACTCTCACGGGTCTCTGTTTTCACTTTTCCTGGTTCTAGAACTCGAGCTCATGGGTTTGAATCATTTCCCTCCATGTTCTCTTTATGTGTGAGGCTTGTTCTAACAAAAATTTTCAGGGGGAAGTTTGAGATAACAATTTGGCGTCTCACAGGGACATTTGCCTACTAGATGAAGAGACCAGTGGCCTTGAAGCATCCATTGGGCAAGGATTCTACTTGATAAACATGAAACTAATCTAAACCTAGAATTCTTGATCCCTAAGCCATTGCGAGCTTGACTGTATGCCTTTTCTATGTTTTGTCTGACCCTAAGTCTGCACTCTCAATTTTCATAAGGAAATCTTGAAAATGGAATTTCTGAGAGTAGAAAATTGTTTTAACTCTAGGGCTTTCATCTGTCCCTAAAATGGACTATTTTGAAACGAATTTAGTTGCTTTGCATTTGTTTTCTTTGAAGATGGAAACTATTATGGGTAACTATGAGTTTCCCTGCTATGAATACTGAAGAGCCTGGCTTTATGCACCTTTGGAGCAATGCGAACAAAACTTATATATAGAGACCAAATCATACATGCCTCAAATGAGACATGTAGAGTGTGCATAAGAACTTATTCTACTGAAACAAAGTCTACTCCTACTCCTACACTAACTAGAGAGAAAGAATGCTAAACAAAGCCTGCTATAGGAAGGGAGAAGTAGCTTCCCTTTCTCAAGAGGGGTAGCCATGCAAATGATTTGACACTAAATATAGTTTCCTGTATGAGTGAAAAAATGGCTATAATCCTGTCCTCCACCCAAATCATCAAGGTATCAAAATTAATGTAAGATACCTCTTCAAGTTGACTTGCATTGGACTCCTAGAGGTATTGATGGTAACCCTTAGTACCTTAATGCTCATCCTTATGCCTGAAGTAGCCATGACTCATTTTGGCTTCTCCATTGGCTCTAATGAAGCCAAGTACCTAATTAGGCATGGTATGATCCTCTCAATGCGCCCTTATTCTAAGTTTCAACTCCAAGAATGGAATTTTCTTATGGACCTTCTTGGATGAATGGCGTGAGAGAGATGATGGCATCCTCATGCCTCTTTCCTTCCTCCTCTTTTGAAGAACATGGAACATCAAGATCTTCGAACCTTGGTTCCAGAGGGCCATTATGGAGTGCAGATTTTGCACTTGAATATTTTCCTTCGTGGCAGCAAGTTCATGTGCGTGGAAGATGGATGGAGGAGAAAATGATGTAATCTCCATGGGCTCCTTTTCATCAAAGCAATCTCTCAAGTCTGAGCAGGCTTTCCTCCTTGTTGTCTTGTTGTAAGTGCTCTACCTCCTTCATGGTGTCCTCTTGATCTACAACTTGCTCACCATGGTTTCTCTCTTCCTCAAACATGAAGTTTGAGAGATCAAACTCTTCTTCAACATCAGAGCTTGAAGGGGATGAAGTGGGAGGAATAACTGAAGGTTCCCCTATAGCCTACTCCACACTTAGAGCCTCTAGAACTATATGGTCCTCTTCCATCATGGGTTCATCAATCAAATCAGGCCCTTGAAATGAAAGAAAAAATCTTCAATGATGCCTTCTTCATTAAGTGGACTTAACACTGATATGATCTCTCCCAGCTTGCTCCTCTTCAATGGGGCTTGGGACTGATTGTTCCTCCTCTTGTTCTTGCTCTTCTTCTGCTGCAAACTCAGCCTCAGCCACCACTGGTTCTTCAATCTTGACCTCCTCTATTGGCTTGACCATCAAGGGGATCTTTGTAAACCCAAATTTGGTAGCCCAACTCTTCAAATTGTCTATCATTTCTTTTCTGTTGGGATCCTCTTCTTGTTGTTCTCCTTGAATGGATTCTTGAGTCTCTTCCCAACATGGGCTTGGGAAAGCAAGAGGAGTGACAGGTGGGGTTCAACCAGCTTTGAAATTGTTTGTGGTGGGGAGGGAGGTGGAACTTCTTATTTGTTTGGAGGGGATGAATGCTTGGAAGGGAAAAGGGGAGAAGAATTGAAATGGGGTGGAAGACTAGGAGATGGAGAAATGAAATCAACACTTGGGGTAGCAAGTGAGGGGCTTGACTCTTGCCTTTGCTAAAATGATAAAGATTGAGGGAGAAAAAAATCAAAGGCGAGAGAGTTGGTGATTGAATTACCCATTAACAAGGTTGTCCCACACTTTGCTCATAATCCCCAATGTCCTCAATCCACTATGTAAGCTAAGGCAACACTTCAACCATGAAGTCAAGCTTCTCTTGAGGGTTGTAATGTCTTGGAAAAGGGCCTTCCTATGGATAAGGTGCCCTACAATCAATCCTGAATGCCTTCATTTGTGTTATGCCCCTTGACTGAACCATGCTAGCATCCAGTTTTTGAATCTTCTCTAGTAGACTAGCATCCTCTGCATAACTATCGCCATCATATACGTCCCTTGTGCTTGATAAGCATCATAGTAAAAATGGTTTTGACATTGCTCATATGGGTAAGCATAATGGTCATGGATATGATTATAATGCTGATCTAGAGGAGTTGGGAAATACATTGGAGGTGGACGGTATTGCTGTAAGTGTGAGTTCCATGAAGGGAATGAAGTCATGATTTTATAACCTCACGAAATGGGAGAAAATGGAAGATGTGGAAGAGGAAATGGAAATGTATGAAAAACGTCTGTAACTCCGAGAATGGGTTTTAGACTAGATGGAGTTGCCATATGTGCTTGAAAGTGTCTCCAAAGGCTGAAATCTTAACCAAGAGCACATCAAACCTAATGAAGTGAAGTGTTAAGGTGATTCAGACCTATCCCATCGGGCGTGTCAAAATTTTTAGTGTGAAATCATAACACCTCCAAATGATGTCATGGATCTGATTTTCTAAAGCAGGGTCATTTGGTGTGATTTGCATAACATTGGATCATTCCCCAAGCTGTGGGACTTGCAAATGGGAATGATCCTCCAGAGAAGGCTGGTTCCTCTTCCTAATCCTAGCAATAAACTACTTCTAAGGAAGGAAATGTGACCATCTACTCCTAATCTAACAATTCCAAGGGACCGAGGAGAGAGAGAGAGAGCATGAAAATAAAGAAATCCTACACTACATAAGTGATAACACCAAGAATAGGGAACTGGCTGATCACAAACCCAACTACCTGAAATGGAGAGAGGTGAGCAATGGAAGGATGGACAGATGCATCACGGACCAATGATAAAGTTCACATAGAAAATCATTTCAAACCCCTTAAACATAGCTTCCAAAATTGCAATGGACATCAAAGATATGCATAGTATACCCTGCAATGGTGAGAGGCGAGACGAGACAACAAAATAAGTAAAGGATGGAAAAAATGCATCAAAAAATAGATTTTATTACTCCAGGAGTTCACACAGTACACCATTAACAAGAAAGAGGCAAGAAAATGCCATTACAAAGCCAAGGGAGGAGGCTTAAACTCCACATTCAACCTTGGAGAAGAAAGAGAGAGGGGGGCATGGAAGAAGAATGAACAACCTTTATAATGAATCATGCCCCTGTATTTATAGATTTGATTGAAGAGAAGAAAGAGAGAGGGAAGTGGGAAAAGTGCGTTAAAGCTCAACTACTGATATTAATGCTTATGATAAAATATGCCCCAAATCTATCTTTACTGCATGATTCCTTGATTCAATGACCTTGAAAGAAGAGGAAATAGAGGAAAATGATTGAATCCGATCTAGTTGTTGAGACAGATGGATCTTGTATTGACACCCCTAAGACATTTCCTCCATTTTCCTTTACCTAACCTCCTTAAAAATTAAAGTCTCGCACTCCATGTCATAGGTGAGGCTAAGATATTTCCAATGGTGTCGATTTGTAATATTTTGAGCCCCGAGTCAAAAGATATGCCCCTTCAAGTTTTTATCCGATCCATATGAATGGACAGGAATTTTTTTAAAAATGGGCCCCCTTTTGGTTTTGGACATATGACAGCAGGATTAGAACAAAAATCGGTCTTGCTAGTCCGCAATTTATCTTTTTCCTTTGAATGAAAGGCAAATTTTTAATTTTCCCCATCTCCCCGCCTTGATTTGGGACACACATCATTCTCGCGCCATTTGAGCCTCTCTCTTTGATTAATCTTTGGAGGAGTGCCGTTAGGACATGTGTCTTCCTCTACTTGCTTCTCCATACTTAGTCATTTTTAGAGTCTTTACTCGACCTATTTTTGAGCCCAAAATCTTTGAATCCTTTCCGTTTTTCCTTTCTTGCTTCTCGCCGCTCTCAGAAGACTCCCCTTCTTCTCTTACCCTGCAATTCCATTGTTGAGTCCTCCCGACCCTTTAAATAGATTTAAGATATGGAAACATTTAGAAGAACCATTTATTCTATTTCTTCTTGTGCAAAGTGTCAAATTTGAATTTCTCTCGCGTCTGCTTTTACCCGGTTCCGAACTCGAGCTCGTGGGTATCATTCGCTTCCCTTAATGTTCTCTTTATGTGTAAGGATTGTTTTGAAAAACTTTCTGGGGAAATTTGGGATAACGGGTTGTTTTCAAGTTTCTAGACCATGAATATATCTCTCCATACTTATCCGAAAAATAACCCGATTGTATGACCAAGATTGGAGAATCTTTAGATGCCGAATTCATCCCTCCTTATACTTCAACAAAGTATGTCTATCACAAATTTACCTCTAATTTATCTTTTAAATAAGATCACATAACTTTCACTACTAATGATTTACCCTCACATGAAATACTACAACATGACCTATTGTTGTATATCCAAGTTTGTATCAATAAAGTATCTCACAAAAGGGCATTAGTTGATAATAGATCTGGTCTTAATATTTTTAATGTTACCTTTCTTCACCACTTAGGCATTTCGGAATCATCTCTCACTCCATCATCTATTTCCATTCATGTCTTTGATAACATCCCTAAGCATGTATTAAGTATTTTAAGTATTTTAAACCTCCCTATTACCATTGGTCCTAAAACTCATTACCATTCCTTACCATGTCATGCCCAATGAACTCAACTATAAAATACTCCTTAGAAGACCTTTGATCCATGCCATGAATGGGATCCCTTCTACACTACATGCGTGTTTTAAATTTCAACATCAAGGCCATGTCTATAATGTTTTTTCGACCCTTCTCTTTTGAATATTGTAACTCAATTGAGCAATATAGTGATCCTCTTGCCAAAAAGTCCCATGATTTTTCTAAGTATGGGTTAGGGTATGACTATTTACAATGTTATGGTTTTACTAATACTAGTACAAAAGACCCTAAAGACACAACCCCTGGGATCTTCCTACACAAACACATAAGCATGATTTAAGCTATCCCTCACTCTCTACGTATGTTTGTACTACCTTCAATCCTCCTCCACATAATCAACCCATATTAGAATCAATCTAGGCTATAGATTCATTTTTTCACGACACATTTCAAGCTATAGAATCTTTTATTAAATCTTTCAAATCTGAAATCTAACAACCGAAAGACACTTCTCAATCACATGTTTATCTTTCTCTTACATTTGATATGCAATCTAGGTCCACTACATGTCATATAATTGACCCTTAGGACATGCCATCAATGAGCCTCTTATACTTAAATGTAATAATAATGCTACATCCCAATGGATTCCTATCCTTGAGTCATCAATACTTAATGATCAAACACCACCTCATCAACCTTGTCTAGAAATCAATTCAACACCTCCTTCTCTCAAGTCATCCACCGCACTACCAAGTTAAAGTACGCAATCACCCCTCACAAACAGTCCACCACCTTATCCTACCAATGCATCTACAAGATCACCAATCCCACATAAACTTGAGCCAATCACTGTTGACAAACTCACTATTACTTATACTAATGGGCAGTCCACATTTCCAACTCCATGATCATTGCATGGTTTTAAATTTGTTTCAGCGTACCATTGTGTTGGTCATCTCTCATATCACGACACAACCAATACTCTCCCATAATGGAATGACACATGTTGTGTGGCTGCATAGATTAATATTATCATAGTACACTTGGGGGACATAACACCCTACACCCCCTATACACTTGCACATCTATACTCTTTATATAGGCATACAATTTAATGTGTTATATCACCATCATTACCCGATGATGCACTCTTGTGCCTCGGTCACACTGGACCGTTGAGGGATTACCATTACAATGAACACCAAAAATGTTACTATAGGTTCTACATAATTAAATTCTATCACTTAAACTATGAATCATACATTATCCTTTCTATACTTATTCTATATCCTAAATCATCTTATACATACCTCATCTATTATTCATTTATACATCATTTATCTTATGCATACTACACTAGTCATCATCTCACCTGCGTCTAGTTTTGCATCCCATCACTACATATTCTATCCACACTTATATCCACATCTTGCATCATCCACACATCATCCCTTTCTTACATTGTCTTATTCACATAGCGCATCTATCCATCCTATCCATTCTATACTACACTAGATTCCATCCTATATATGGGTCTAGTTCCATCCATCATCTTTACATATTCTATTTTTATATACACCTATTGCTGCACCCTACATACCCACTTTGCACTTATACATCCTATTTTACATGCTACACTAGATTTCCTTATACATGGGTCTAGTTTTACCTATCATCATTACACATTCTATTTCTATCTCCACACTTATTACATTACACATTCCATACCCACTACACATTCTATATTGCATTTCCTACACCGCGCATTCACATACCTTAGTCACCTACACTACATTGTTTTCTACATGTTGCACTCATAACCCTATGACACACTCTAGTTCCTCGTTCCATAATCGACTGCCAAGGGTTTACCAATCAAATGGACCTTACCTACATTCGACATGTCATAATACCACACAGTCCATCGGACTAGAGACCAATGCTCTAGGTTATATCGTCATCCACACTCAGCATCACATCATCTAGTGGTATACACCTTAGGTTAAATCACCACTCTTTTAATCAATTTCACATTGTCCTCTTACATCCCGCCATACTATTCTATGTAATTATATTATGTCATCCTTTATCTTATTCATCACTTAGTGTTATATGCTTTAGGCTAAGTCAACATTATATTCTTATTCATCACGTAGTGGTCTACGCTTAGTGTTAAATCACCACCTTCCATTATCCACCACATTTTCATATACGATTCCTACACCCTCATCATCCATCTCTTAGTGACATACGCTATAGGCTAAATCGTCACCTTCTTCTTCCATCATGTAGTGATATACGCTTAGGGATAAATCATCACTCACCCATTCAACAAGTTGTGATATATGCCTCGGCTATATGGTTCATGCACATTCACTATAAAATCACATACTTCATCACCACTTGCTACCGCTCATCCCATAGTGATATATGCTTAGGGATAAATCATCCCTCCTTTATTCTACCAAGTCGTGGTATATGCTTACGCTATAGGGTCCGCACACATATTCTCCCCATGTCGTATCTCAGCACCACTACATATACACATTCATTATAGCGTGCTAGACATAACCAACACTGCTTGACCATTTCCTGATGACACACTCTTATTTACGGCTCATTATTGAGTACCGAGGGGGAAAAAAAATGAACCTCACTACATAAACTTCCATCCACTTAGGGATCATTTTGCTCATATCATTACATCTTGCATTCCATTCTATCCATCTACAACATACTCCATTGTCTTGGGGGAATTTAATTTTATTACTATTGTTTTGCATGTTCACTTTACTACACATGTTAGCTTGATTTTTTATGTCATTATCATGCAAACATCCATGTTCACACCTTTATCTAGTGTGATGGGAGATATAAGAATTTATATGCGACATGGATGCTTGCCTTCTACCCTTCCTATACCGGTTGCTAGGGGCACCCACATTCATCTTATACAGGTGTTGTTATTTCTTTTTGTACTTAGCATCTTATACTACATGTTTATAAATGCTTTGACATATTGGTTATCACTCTAACATGTTGATAGGTGTTCCATGTGCAACACTTATTTTTGTAAGATTCTATGTTCCCATGACTACTTGTTGTTTCTACTTGTCTCTTCTTCATTTGATATCGTATGTGGGCTTTTCCATTTTCTTATGTGCACACTTTTCTATTTTTGTGGTGTTGATGGACTCATGCGTGTCTTGCATGACATCTCGAGTGATTTCCCTTATTCAAACCTACTTTGTGTGGTCTTCTTGTTATCTTACGTGTTTACACTACTTTCTTGGGTAGTTTCTACATTGTTTGCGCATTTTACACTTATTGCATACATGTGTTTTCGGACTAACACTTGTATTGGCTAGCCATCCCCTTTTGTGTGTGCCTTGGCATCTACCAAGCGTTTCCCTTTCCCCCTATAGGGTAGAGTTCTACATGTCAGAGTGTGGTTAGTCCTCTTTTATGGCTGAATTCTCCTTCATATGTCATCACATGCACCACCAAAGAGTGGGACATCATTGTCGGTTTTCTAGTAATGTAATGTATTTAAACTAGTTTAGGCACCACAAGCGAGTTCATAATAGTCTATGAACTCCATACACAATGGCCTTAACAGGACATGGTGTCCTTCAACAATTTTGTGGAGCGATTACAGGATTGAGGTTACGGTGGGTGTGCCTCTCTACACTTCTCCATCCAAAGGGGCATCGGATCACCCAAAAAGAGGACAAGAAATAGATCTCTTTAACAAATTTAAGTGGTAAGGCTTAGATCTAGAGGACATAGAAGCAGGTGGTGTGAGATCACATGAAAACTCGCAATCAGTATAGGATATCCTTCTACACCCTTTTTCTCAACATGGATCAAGTGCACATGTTCCATTTACAATTTTTCTAGTATATTTTACATTTTTGTACTTTACACATGCGCATTTTACACAACATTTTTACATACATACATATTTGACTACTTGATTATTTTCTCCTTACAGTTCGCCATATGAGAAACAAATAGTCAAACTGGGGTAATAAATAACAATAATAACAAGAATGAATAATGACAATACATCATGATGGTACTTGCCATACTAACCATGTAGGTACACTACACACCACAACATCTACACACGTGTTATGCCCTAGGTTCACTCTCATCAATTTTTATGCACATTTTTCATCTTTAGAATCCACGTTCCTCCACATTTTTATTTTTTTCATTCCATGCTTGAGTCTAGTCCATCGACATGTCTTTTTCTACACACTACATGGATAATAGGTATATATCTCTATCTACTTTATGTTACCAAGATTTTCTCTCACCAACATAAAATAGGGGAAAATGTAAACAAAAAATTATGCAGTTTACACATAATTTGGCCCGGTATTATGCTACTATTTAGAAGTTTCTCAAGTGTAAAAAGAACTAATTAATCCCACCTTTTTTCCATCTTCATTTTACACACATTTTACATTTTATTTCATAGTTCCTCTCGTATTTTCCAAAGACTTATCTCTGTCCATTTTGCAACTACGCCAACATGCTAGCCCTAAATCAAGATGCTCTAGCCTATACTGGGGCACCTCAGGGCGCCCGATCCCACTCTGGGTGCCCCGATCTATGTAAATCCCCTTTCACTCCTTTTTGGGTCATTTCTAGTTGTTGGTCATCTTTATCTTTTTCTCAGTCGGCCTTGTCAGGATTAATTACGAAATTAAGCTTGAGAGCCCTATAAATATAAATCTATAAGACCATAATGAGGGTCATAGGTCATAACATTACACACTACTATCACTCCATCTAGAGTTGCATCCATTACATCACTTGCATCCACATAATGCTATGCATCAAGGCTAAGATATTTACATCACACACAGTTCACAGGGGGAGGGATTCTATTCTATTCCATGCACACATGTTATTTACATTTTCTATAGTTACTTATTGCACAACTTCACAAAGCGAGGATGAAAGGAGAGCACTTAGGACATGACATGCACACAAAAATCAAAACTACATCCGGGTCCATAATGTAGTGTAGTGCTCGGTGATAATTCCACAAGTTTAGTAGCTGAGATCCAAAGGCGATAAACAAGGAAGGTTTAGAACCAACTTGCATGACCATACTAGTTCCAGGGGTCAACATTTACATTTTTAAGAGTGCCCAAATAGTAGATCGTGGCACCCAAGGGCACCTAGTTCACTCTCAAGCGCCCCAATAACTTTAGATCTGGCCTTCACAAGTTGCCCGAGTGTTCGCTTGCACTTCCTGATTTTATTCTCAGACTGCGACATTGTGTGACCATCTACAACAATCAGCTAAGCCATTTCTCCCTACTCTCTTGCACATCTAGGGTTTCATTTTACTTAGCATATTTATTTACATCTACTTCATGTTATTTACTGCATTTATACAACGTTTTAGTCCTCCTAATTAGATTAACTAGGATTGTTATTTCCTTGCCCATAGTTCTATTTTAGTTAATCAAAAAGTTGAATACATTACATAAAGTGTGTGGATGAATAAATGCACGTGCAAACAGTTATATAAGCCGGTAACTCGACTCCATAAACTGTCGAATTAGAATAACCGATTGATTAAACAAAATAATATATTATTGCTATGCTAACCGGTTGATAGTATTCCCCACATCTTTATTACTTGCCAATTAAAGATTGACATGAGAATGCAACGTCGTATCTCACTGCTTTCCCTTTTCCGTGGTTGCGCCTTCCTGAGCAAACACAACCGCGTCTATATTTTTGCCGTATACCCCAAACTCCACTACCTGATCCACCATCAATGCGTCTACTTCTACGGGGATATATTCTTGCCTCCGTGATTGAATGATGGTCGATCAACTAGAGAAGAGAAGAAACATATTTTGGATTGTTCTGAGTCAATCTTCACATGCAAACTTTGTTGATGCTGATGGGAAATAGACCACACCAAGACAAATCGGGATGACCTACCAAGGGAATCTGCACAGCTGTTTCCTTCCTTGGACGCTAGTGAATAATTCAGGAAGATCGAGGTGCAAAAGGACAAAAGAAAAAATGTCAAGCACGAAACCATGATCTGATAAAAACAGGGACAATGCAAAAAAGTTGAATACACTAGCAATTGCAAATGAGTTGCAAGTTACGCCGGAGAGGGCTTGAACTTTTTGTGTATAATATGGTTTGGATGTAAAATATATTTTGCTAAACAGTTCACATGTCTTTATGTAAGGTTCCACATTCTGCATACATGTCTATCAAAACATTTGGAACTATATCTAACAAAATTCCTCTATCTTTTGGCATAGGTTGGGAGTACTTTGGAAAATTTAAACTAATTGGGTTGGAGCCCTGTTTGTTGCATATGGTGAAACAAGGCAAGGAGTATGTTGGCAAATGTAAACAGGAAACCACTCTCTGTACCTGAGTGGTGCAAGCGGTTGCAAAAGTTGACAAATATGTACAACGGGAGTAGAATCGGATGGATAAGAACACAAAGATGGAAGCCTCGTTTATAAGAAGCGTGGAGATGCTCTTCTGCTACAACATCTTGGGTATCATTGGCAGGTTTCTTAATCTCATCTACCCACCAAACATAAAATTCCCTAGAGATATGTCATCTCATGGAATGAAGTGATTGAAGGATACTGACAAAATGGGATTGTTGTCTACGCTTTGGGAACATTTAAATGCCAAAATATGAACTTTTGTAAATAAACGCCAAGTGTTCAACCAAATGATACAACATGTTATCTTTTAAATGAATATCATAATTGTATCTTATAGAAGACATGGTCATCGTCAAGAGACATTGTGGCCCATAACAAAATACGAGGTTTATAGCAACGTACGGACATCCATCAAGGCATAGTAGGCAATGTTTTTTTTGTTGGAAGTTACTATATTGTCCTCTCCCCATCACACAAACTTAAAATAGAAAAATTACAACTCCAATAAACTAAACATTGTTATCCTCTCTGGCGTAAATTGCAACTCATTTAGAATTGCATCGGATTCTTCAGAAAGTAATTGAATGCCAGAGAAAATTCTTTGGCTCTTAATTAACATTGCTTCTTCACACGATCTGACAAAAATTTCTAGGTGGATACATGATCTCCAAAGATTTGGTTATGTTTTTTGTTAGATGGAATCATTGAAATAGTCTCCCATGGCCCTGAATGTCTAGTGTGCACCATCTGTGAGAGCCCTTTTGAAAGGGGCTAACGAGATCAAACTACCACATATCCTTAAAATCTGGTCTTTTTGGGACAAGGCTCTTCGAGACACATAATGCCTTCCCTTCCAAAGTTTCTCAAGTGGCTCGCAAAAAATAGAACTCGTATTGTTATGCAAGACAATGCTACGGGGTCATATGCCACAACCCTAGCAGAACTGGCCCAGTCTGTGAATTCCCTAGATGCTATCAGTAGAGACAATTATACATTAAATTTTCTCTACATTCTTTTTGACAAGAAAAGGATTGACCTGATTGGTGAGATTTTCAAAGAGTTTGAGACTGTCTACAACAAACTGACCGACACAGAGTTGGCAGTTGTGTCTTCAGTAGTCAAGCTTGAGAATCAGATTTCTCTTGGTCCTTCACAAAATCAATGCAATGTTTTTTGTCGATTTAAGTCATATCTTCTGCTAGAGTGTTTCCATAATGGCTTGCAGAAATCTGTTAGGCCACAATTCATCTATTGTTGCCCTGTACTCTTCCTCTGACAGAGGAGTTCGGGATTCTTCTACATGAGCGACACCTCTGTCAATAATAACCTGATAATGAATATATGCAATTCAAAATTTAGAATTTAGTATAAAATATAACAAGGTATGGGCAGGGAAAGGTCCTCAGTCCTCGTCCGTATATTGAAGTCTCTCGATGACTATGTGTCAAAGCAAGCAAGCATCATGAACTTTGACAAAAATGCAGAGCTGGCTTCAGAAGAAGATACTGAAGGCAAGTACATATAATGATTGCATACTATCGCCAGGGATGCAGAATTAGTCCTAATGGAAGGTCAGAAATAGGGCACACTCTACAAGATGCATCACCGTTAGGGAGGAAGTTTGACAGCATGATGTTATGATTAACATATGATGTATTTACATGCTTTCGGTTGAATTGGTTAGTTGCTAAATACTGATACAATGTTGTAAGTCCTAAAATGATGTCTGTTTCGGGCATCTTGACAAGCCCATTTGGGTAAGGAAGTTTGTTCTGCATATGTCTCGAGGAAGAAAAGGATAAATATTATCAGTTGTTGAAAGATTACATATTGTTTCTTATCTTAAGATCCATTCGCAGCAGAGTCATATGTTATTATCATTGTTATTAAACTACTTTCAGTATTTACTTTGTTTATCCAGAAAAAAAAAAGACAATAGTTTTGCGAGCAACCCAATTGAATGGGCAAGAAGTCGATAAGGTGAGTTACTTGATATTATTTACAACTATAGTTGCAGACTACATAAAGCATTTGCATATTAATGATTGCAATGTTTAGCTAATATGCAATAGTCAAGCAAGAGTGGCCTGATATGTCAAATGAATGCCATCTATCAACGAAAATTTACACAAACCCTACAACTATACGGAGGTCTTCATGTATTCATGTTTAATTCAAATAAACTACTCCACAAAATGCTACCACTCATGATATAAGATTTGCAAATGTATATGTACGAATTTGTAACAAATCTAAATGTAGAGATATAACCTTTAAATGAAATAGTTCATTTATATTTCTACACTTACAAAAACAATCACACCCTCAACAACATCTACTACAAAAGTAATAACTATCCCTCTAAAACAAATAACATATACAATTCGGCGTTCACATTGCATTGTACACATGCGATTGCCAGTAATAAAAGTATTAACTTTATGTTATTAAAATATAAATTTATGAAATCCTAAAATCAAATACTCAATAATAAAACTATTACGTTTTTTTTTATTAAAATATAAAATTATAAACTCATAAAAACAAATAAGACTCTAAATAATAGAAGTATGAACTTATTATAATCAAATAAAATAATTAAAAAACATTATAATATATATCGATAGGTCACAGTTCTTCACGGCTGCGTGACTTCTTTTCTCAGTTTTGAACTGCGATTTTCTTAACGGTGGTTTTACGCATAACAGTTTTCTAATTCACATATTTTCTTAATCACAGCTTCACATAATTTCCTAGAAGATTCCACATTCATGGATTCACGACAGGGTTTAATAGGGCGAACTTAAAATGGGGGCACACAGAGATAAAATGCAATAAAACAGAAGTTCCGTAAGTAAAATAATTAATAAAGTGACAGGATGTTTTTTTTTGCAAAAACCATAGAAACAAATTAATAACAGATTTTAACAAATTATAGAATGATTTTTTCACGATATTTGTGGTTGTGATTCACAATTCAAATTGTACAAATTTGTTCGCAAATTGTAACTAATTTTTGTGATGTGGGTTTAGATCCGGTGAAATTCGAATTCCAAGCTTAAAATGCGGCGAATGCGGCACAGAAGCACAAAGTCTTCTCTCGAACAAGATTATGTTCTAGCACAAAGACCATCCACAAGAGTTAGCAAAACAAAATTTGTTAAAGCCAAGGGTTAGCAATCCTTCAAGCTGTTCAAATCAGGTGGTGCCGAAGTTGCCTTCTTCGAAACTCGGTCTGCCAGTTCCTGGAAACATTTGACAATAGACCGCTGGAGACACCAGAAAATTCTGTGAGAATACAGTGGCTCTTTTTTGTCTGGAAGCCTCTCAATCCATTCATCTACAGTGCCGCCGCCGCCTCCACTCTCACAGGAAGCTGAAGCGTTGGCTTTAGCACATGTGGCTCTTCTTCTTAACTGCCCAAAACAACTAATGAAACCCACTTTCAGAGGATTTCTACATTGTGTACTGTGCCTTGAGAATGTGGAGGTGGGTCGAAATATTGGAACGCTGGTTAAAACCAGAGCAGGCATCTTCGCAAAAGAATTGGTCCCAAAATCATACCAGGAACAATCATACTTATCAATTAGGAACATAAAAATGGGTATTCGTATTTACTAGTTTTTAATTTCTATAATTTTTATATTTTATATATTTGTTGTACGGACGTACCCATGGAATTTTCTTTTTTGCCGTACCCACGTACTGGGTACTTTGTACCCAAACCCAAATTGCATCTGAACCGGCTACATAGCAGGAAATAACAGAATTCACATGTGGATATTAAAAATCTAACAAAGAGACTGACTGCTATCTGTGTCAGCAAGGGGTCCTTCCTCCAACAACTTATGCAATTATCTTCCAGACAGAGACTTCAATCCTCTTTAACTCGCACAGGAAAGGGAAGAATTTGCTCGTTGTATTACTTCATGATCAGAATGATTGCTGAATAAACAATCTTCTCACCAGCTAGGCCTCTTATCCTCTCAGATTTCCAGATTGACGATGTGTGAAAGATGGAGAAGTGAAGGCAGGCGATGAACTAATTATGTTTGTTTATTTAGTACTGACTCATTAAAACATTTTTTACATTGTAACTGCTATGCACAATATGAGTTTAGAATACTAAGATTTGTGCACGCTTAGTCATTTTGGCAATGTCATAAAACAAATATGACATGAAACTGAAATCAAATTGAAGTAATGGAAAGGCAGACCTGGTTCTGAACTAAAAGATGCAATCAATCTTTTTTAACATTCCAATAAATATCAGTGCCTTAAAGTATCAGATTTTCCATTTTGGTTCTGCTATTATCAAAATTGTTGCTTCTGCAATCAGATTTATACTAACATTGTAACCCGTAACAATAGTCAATCAAATAGTCATGCATGATGGATCCAATGATGAAGGTTGATAAAACATGTAAAATAAAGATTCTGTTCATGCTCCCAGAATGATGAAATGGTGATGCATTAAATGATGGAGGCCTTATACAAAAGAAACAAATCAGAAATCCATGCGAGAAGGACAATTTTATCCCTAATGATGAAGGGAAAGTAATTTTATCAGATCTAAAAAAAATCATACTAAAAAAATAAAATCCGATTCCACCGCACTTTCATGCCTTCTTCAAAGTAAATGCCTCCGCGAATTACATAAAGAGGGGATGAAATGGTCTCTCCAGATTATACCGATTGATTAAAAAAAATAATATATCAATGATCAACTTATCATTGGTAGTGATGGACGAAGAGAGATTCCAAAATTAAATATTGAAATACATCGATATTTTTGATTATCACGCTTTTTCAGAGAATAACTAGAATCAACTTGGTAGGAGAGAGATAAGATTACTATGATATTTGGAGCTTTGTTGGAGCTTTGTTGGTTAGGACAAGACAATAATAGTGGGCTTAGCCTCATCACAAGGCTCGAGCTTTACTCGAGAAAGTATATTAATATTTTATTATGCTAAAATGTAAATACACAAGCCTAATTTGATGTTATAGTAGTAGTAAATAAATGCAATAATGAAATACATAAATATACCAAATCAAGTTAAGAAATAAATAATAAAACCCTAATGTGTAAAGAAGGGTAAGATGCCTTAGTTGATTCACGGTGTTTGTCAAAGGTCTACAGTTGGGGACTGGAGAAATTAGAAGCATTGACCATCGCATTGGAGCATATAAAAATGTAGATCTGGATAGATAAGTTGGAATGGGGCACTTGAAGAGGGACATGGGTGCCCATGGCCACCCGAGTACCGATTTTGGGCTCCTGGTCTCAGCGAAAATGCTTAAAAATCATAATTCTCAGGGTCATAATATGTTTGTTGATGCTCACCTTTTGTAGCTACAAATTTGCACAAAGATCAATGAGGTCACAATAAACCTACAATGAAGAATAAACCTATAAATTCCTCTAATAGACATCAAATACCAAAAAATGAAAGATGCAGAATGAGAGCTTAGACTTTCCTCGGCTTCCATGAAGATTGAATTACTATTGAGTGTTGCACTACATCTCGATCCAATATAGTTTTATTTGTGTGTGTGGAATTGTGCCCTAGGTTTCTCTTGTGCTTGTTGTACTTAAAATAGCGATGGATTAGCTAGATCTATAATGTAGATAATGTGACCATGGAAAAAATAGACTCATCTCCTATGAAGTTTTATGCGCAGATGAACTAGACCTTTGTCCCTTGTGATGGAGCCGGATGGATACGAGATGGAGCTATAAATGTCTTGATGAATGAATCCTTAGGTGGTGATAACTAGTGCTTAGTGATTTGTCCCTTATTATGATCATATATCTTTATATTTATATAATTCATTTTCTTGAAATTGAAAATTAACCCCAAAAGGATTACTACCAAAAAGATAAGATGCTTAAATGGCTGAAAGGTCCCAAAATTGATAGTAAAGTAAAAAGGGCACATGAGCGCTAGAGGGGAAAATGGTGCTTGGTGTTGGTGTCTTGGCTAGGTGCTACTAGGATGAAAAATGCTAAAGAGTAAAATGGAAGTCTCAATAAGTAAGAGTGCAAGACTGAAACTAGCAAGAAAATGCAAAGAAAGGTTTCCAAAGACATGGCTTATTTAGTACCATTCTTACTTAGGAATCATATCAATAGTAGTATGTAATCAAGACTAGATAATTACCCAAAGTGCGTGATTTTGTGTCTATAATTTTGTAATTTAGGATGAGATTGATTAGAGGATTGATAATTGTAATTGATCTTTCCCATGAAATATAGCTTTCCTTCAACTTCCTTAAGGATATGGCATAAGTGATGGAAGGAACAAAAGGTATAAAAATTTCGACTTTAAATTAGATGCAAAAGGATTTGCAAAAAGAGGGCTTGTAGAGCTCAAAATCAACTAGGAGTTATTTCTTTTTTTGTCATATTGGTCTTAATATGCACAACATAGTCAATAAGGTGCTCATTAGGTAATTATTTCATTTTATCCAATTGCACAAAAGAGATTTTAGTACCAATGTTAATAGAAAAATGTAAAAAATATATTTTCTAATGGAGTAAAATATCATATAGAATGAATAGGAAAATCATAGAACCATTGCAATGCATAATTTTTTAAAATTTTGGGAAATAAATTTGTTAATAATGTGTCTTCAAAAGCATAATAGAAGAAAGCATCACGAATTGATTGAAGATGTTCTTCTGGATAATCCTTACCATTGAAAAGAGGAATCTTAGGTGAGGTAAAACATGGGGGAAGGGGATACGATGCAACTTCAGTGTGCAATAGGATTGTGTAGAGAAAGAAAAGCATCTCAGAAGACAAAGAAATAGTGGCACTCTATTATAATTGAAGAAATTATTCTTGTAGGTCATGCACAAAAGATTATAAGGCATGGGTGCTAAGAGGAATTTGGTTGAACGTGAGAGACAAGAGGAGAATAAAGATGAATGGTACGTGACAGAATGGAGACATCAAGACTAAATTTTCTCATGGAGGTGGGAGGATAAGAAAAATAATGGAATAAATGGGGTCCATGGTGGTAAATTTAGTAAGTATGGAGCCATTATGATTCCTCATGGAAAATATATAGGAAAAGATCCAAATTTGAGGGTTAGTATCTATGTATGCACTTAAAGATCATTTGAATGTTTAGTAGTAAATTTATCAGAGGAGCTTCAACCATGGTGAAGAAAAGCTAGTAACCCTAGATATTTCTTATGCACAAGATAAAAATTGACTTCACTAGATGATATAACCTTAATTGGTTAATTTATTATAGGGGTAGTAACCGATGGTAGTTTATCCCAATAAATTAGTTTTCGAATTTAATTTTTTCAATCTGAGGGATAATCATATGAACAAATATAAATAATGATAAGCAATGTAAGCTAGTATTAACAATGAGTGAGAATAACACTTATCTAATAATTTGATTTCTATGTTGATCTAGGATAGTCTTGTGACTTAAAGTGGCTGGAAATGATCTAACTGAGCATCATTATCAAACTATCACATGATAAGTTATCTAGACTAGAGTGTATTGTATAGCCTAAAGTTCACCCCTATGTTAGTAAAATAATTTTTCATGTTGCAAATTATTTGTTTCACCAACGATCATGGGGCTAAACCCTTCTTCTTGTGTATGGGGAAGTTTCTATTATTGAATGCAAACTACCTAAATTTTTGGGATGTTTGTTAGACCAAGGATAACATAGGATTAATCCACTAAACCTATGGGAAAATTATTTTATAAATTTCAAGGGAGGAATTTTCTATAAAGGGATGTAAAGAGGAGTTAGAGAAATAAGGAGAGAGAGGGTTAATGTTGTGAGTAGGAAAGTACAAAATTCACACACATCAACTAAAGTAGGTCCGCATTTAATTAGAATAATATAAACATGCTAACAATGATAAAACTAACAAATCATAGTCATAGAATTCTATCAATTCATCTATGAAAGGAATCGCCACCTTTATTTGTTTTACAATATCATCATGTTTACAATGTTGTAAATTAAAGTGAGATATAGTAGAGGAGCATTAAAAAAATAGAGGAAATGCAATTTTTATGTCTTGATTTATTAGTGGTAAATGTCATCAACATATAATCAATCAACAATTTCCAACCCCTTCTGAATGGAGAAACCATTCCAATGTATAACATAAAAAAATTCTTCCATCTCCTCGCACATCACTTTTCACCTATCCTCATATATTATGACCTTTCACATTCCTAGGGAACAAGAACAAGTCATTTAGTGTTGAAGTCACTTAAGTGAATAAAACGAAATAGGAAAAAGTTAATTCTTAATGGAAAATTATAATATAAAGGGAGAATAAGGAGAGAGATAGAGAGGTAGGGAGATTTGACTAATCTGATGAAGATGAATCCTTTGATGAAGATCTATCCATTCATGATCTTTGTGGAAGAATTGTTCGAATGAGTTCTTGTCCATTGAATTTTATAATGAACGAGACCGCTACAAATGCCACTCTATTTTCTTTTGGAATACGATGTAGCTCAACACTTTGATCTAGGTCTTGATAACATTATTAATAGCCTTGCCTTGATTAATCCATTCCTTATGGTCCCTTATAATGTTAGAAATAAATATTCATCTATTGGAAAGGAACACCAAAGTATCGTCATCAAGGAGATAGGATCACTTGCCTACTTCCCGACTAAATCTTGGACATAACCAAGGAGTTCCCTCGATGATGAATTCTTAGTTAGCACCATATAATGACATCATCTAGAATCTCACAAGAATTTCTTCCACTAGATTCAAGCTTAGAGATGGCCTTGTTTCTTGTGTCATATCTAGCATTTAGAGTGTGGATCCAAACTAAGGACAAGTTCTTTGTAATAGATGTAAACAAATTTTTACATACGAGAGTGTGAAAGTCAAGGAAAATCATCTCAAACACAAGTAGGAACACCTCATCTCAATGGGTATTATCTTTTTAATCTCTTACCTTGATTTCTTCACTTCAAATGGTGCCATGAATATATTTAAATAGATAGATAACCTCTAACTACATTTTTTTCCTTTTTCAAAAATCCCTTCAACCCACATGTCATTGGTCCTTAATTATATTTAGTAACCTTGAGATATATTTCTTTCTTTGAGGTCAAAGCTATTGATAGAGAGAACGATTTCTTCTACGGGAGGAGGTAATACTACATAAGGATCCAAAAATTCTTAGACATAAGAAAGGATAGTTCTCACATGCCCTTCCGACCATTCTAATGTTTGCTTGTAAAGTGTACTCATAATTTAGATAAAGGATGCGGGTAAATTATTCATTGAACATATGTGCATCACCCTCATGTGTAGCTTGACCCAATGAAATATTTTTCATCTCATAGTCACTATGAGTCATTTATTTCATAGGTTTTATAACCTTTGGTTGGGTAATTTCTACATACTAGTCACTAGAAGTTCCATGAAGAGATGAGAAGTTACTTGTGCCTTCTTGCTTCACTTAGATCTCAAGGTTTTTGTGATGGATGAAATTTTAGGAATCGCACCATGTTGTATTTTTCTTGGTTCATTCATGAGTAACTCTTGAATCCATTGGTATGGATCTTTCAAAGTAGATATGATGTCACCACGGGAACAATTTTAGGAGTCTCAGTGAGGGATCACATTTTTATCATTATGGGAAGGTTATGCCTTTGAGAAAGACATACTTTTTTATCATGAAAATGGGAGGAGGTGATGGATCAATATCATATGGCTCAACAAGATCTATAGGATCTTCAAATATTTTGACATTCTTATGAAATTTCCTAGAATAACGAACCTCTGCAGGCCTTTTTTATCCTATTTCTTTTCAAAGAT
Organism: Taxus wallichiana var. yunnanensis; assembly: GCA_018340775.1. Taxonomy (NCBI): domain Eukaryota; kingdom Viridiplantae; phylum Streptophyta; class Pinopsida; order Cupressales; family Taxaceae; genus Taxus; species Taxus wallichiana. Next base: position 383,892,085 of record CM031244.1, on the reverse strand, counting down.
TTTTGTCCAATGGCCTTAAGTGGAACTGAAGTGAGACTTAGTTAGAATGTTTCTTCCTTTGAGGATTGATCAAATTACCATGTATTTTACTAAGTGTTTAAGAATACTAATATGTAAATGAAATCAAGTAAAACCGAGATGATTTCTCATTCTTGCATACACTGTGCTTCATGTGAAGATCACCCATTTACCCTTCCCGATTCTATAGTACTTCTTGAATGCAATCAAATTTTGGATTCTCATGTATGTTTTTATGTTACTTTTCCCTATTAATAATCCTAATGCCAATGAAATACTTTACCATGTAAATAATCCAATTGTGTACTAAATAAAAAAATCGTCTAAGGATTAAATACATATATCTAGGTGAGGACTATGTGTTTCTCAAGTAAATCCTAGGTGATACTCGAGATTCAACACCTCAAGCTATGGCCACATTATCAAGAGAAAATTAGTATTTAAATTTCTTATTTCCCTGGCCAAGAACCATCTTGGGTTATACTTTACGTACCCCAGTTAAGACACCCTCTAGAGTGCCCCTCTCTAATGCCCACCACTTTCCTTCACTCGATATCAAATAAAAATTTACATGAGCACACATTTCCATATCCCGCTATCAAATTCCCACACCACATGTTTACATAATTTTCACCGTAGTAGGTTTTCAACAAAAATACCCATTCAAAAAAACTTTTATTAATTACTTTACCAATATTAATATATTAGTCAAATGGTACACATTAACTATTTAATTACCTTTCTCAACATGTCTATGTTCGAGGAGTTCTTTTATCAGATCCACCTGCATTAAAGGGGTCTTGAAATAAATAAAAAATTCATGCTCATTAATTTTGAATAACTTTAGGACTTTGATTACATAACTTCGAATACATAATAATAATAATTTTTTATTTTGATTAGAACTTTAATATTTTCTCAATGTGGGGAATTTGTCACATAACATTTCTCCCCTCCTAAATCAACTACTGACCTCAGTAGATTTATCTTTCTCTTTTTAATTATTTTATTTCTCTATTTAAATTAAATTATCAAAACCTTCCTTATCTAATAAAATAAAAGTTTAGAAAAAAATTCAATATTAGATAGGAAAAAAATTATTTTATTATTTTATTAAAAATGGAAAACTAAAAATGCACACACACACACACACACACACACACACACACACACACACACACACACACACACACACACACACACACACACACACACACACACACACACACACACACACACACACACACCACACACACGCACGCACCACACGCACGCACAAATGCACATGCATGCATGCACACACACGCATGCACGCATGCACGCGCACACACACATTTGGAGCATAGCTCCTATGAAGGGTTAACAACTTGTTTACACCGAACAAGTCATATTTATCCACAACCATGCCAAACATAGCTCTCAGACTAGTGGCTAAGTCCAAACAACATCTCCACACCAACCAAAAATCGTCCACTAACATGCCTCGACACAACAACCGAGCCCATGTGGACTCATTAACACAATCCACATGACATAAATGTAATGCATAGGATTATATATCATTTCCATCCCCATAGCATCACAAATGTGGGACTAATATCTTCACAAATTTAAAACAAAAAAATAGTGTTTCCAAGGGCTATATGTGCAGCTTAAACACTTATGGAGGGGGTGTGTATTTGGTTCCATATACATAAATAATTTTCACCACGTAGGTCTATCAAGGGTGTTAGGGCTCGATTCCAAAATTTTATGTGACTTTTCCGTATTAATATTCCTAATGCTAATGAAATACTTCACCATATAAAACATCCAATTGTTTATTAAACTAATAACAATAGTCTAAGGATTAAATACATATATCTAGGTAAGGACTTTGTGTTTCTCAAGTAAGTCTTAGGTGATACCCAATATTTAGCACCTCAATTTATGGCCACATTACCAAAAGAAATTTGGCATATAAAATATGTTATTTCCTAGCCAAGACCCATCATTGGTTATTATTTGCGTACTCCTGTATGACACCCTCTAGAGTGCCTCTCTCCAATGCCCATCACCTTCCTTCTCTCGATATCAAATATAAATTTACATGAGCACACATTTCCATATCCCTCTATCAAATTCCCACACCACATGCTTAAATAATTTTCATCGGGTAGCATTTTCAACCAACATACCCATTCAAAACAAATTTTATTAATTGCTTTACCGAAATTAATATATTTTCCAAATGCTACCTATTAACTAGTTAATTACACTTCTAAACACATCCTTGTTTGAGATTTTTTTTTTAATTTTATCCACCTTATATTAAAGGGGTCTTCAAATATACAAAATATTTCATGCTCTTTTTTATTTTTGAATAACTTTAGGACTTGAATTTTATGTCTTTTCTCTTGATTAAATAACTTTAGAATACATAATAATTAATTTATTTTATTTTTATAATAACTTTAATATTTTCTCAATGTGGTGAATTTGTGGGAATTTGTCACATAATAACCTTCTTGTTGACATGCCTCAAATGGGAACATATGATTTCTTGATCATTCACATATGTGTTCTTTGAGTAATTTGATATCTTGATTAGATCATTTTTACTTACCTCTCATAGAGACGGTGACATATTAAGGATATGATGACCCTCCGTTTACTTTATGAGCTTTACATTTGACTTATGAATATGATGACACACTTTTTCAGTTCACAATTCACATTCTCGACCAAGATATCACCTAAATGGAAACATGATTAGAACATCTAGACACCAATTTTCTTAATTTCCTCCTCATGGGAATGGATTTCCTACTCCGATAGAAGCCGATCTCTCGAATGGAACTTGAAGATGAATCACATATTTTTGACCTCTAAATTGCAAAAATATCATGACCAAGAGCATATTAATTGTTCATAAAAACTCTCGGGAGGTAGGAATTATTTTTGAGCTTGAGATTCCGCTAACATTACTCATGGTAATCTTTTCTAATCATTCCAGATTCTTGCATAAAGTTTTTCCTCGCATACATTACCTCGTAGTTCGTGCATTGATATCCTTCTGATTGTTTTCGTTTTCTTGTTGGACCATGAAATAACTTCTTAGCTTTGCGACAATGAAAAAAATAAAAATGATAAGAAGAGAAGGAGTTTCCACGACTTTCTAGGCTCAAATCCAAGACTCGCTATTTTTAACAAGTTATCAATGTTATTGTGTTTTTATATTCCTATCTCATTTGGATTATTTAGTTTGATGAAGCTTTAATATTTTTATATTCTCACTTTCTCGAATACTTCTATTTTTAGAATGTTTCTGAAATGCCCTTTTCTTATGTTTCTTACTTTTATGGATATCACAAATGCCGAGAATTCATCACTTTTGGAAACTTACTATTTTTAGCAACCTATTATCCTAAACACTTGTTATTATTAGAAAATGCACTTACAAGTGTCATGTTACAATGAAATCACCATTAATTTTTTTGTTTTACACCGATATCTTTAGCTCGTAATGTCCTTGTTTTCCACTCTATGTATCTATGGGAAATGAAAAGGAAAGTTTTAGGGTTTGATATTTTAGTTTTATGCTATGAAAAATATAGGGCATCAAAATTTTTTTGTTATAATCCAACCACATGTTTTTTTGAGAGGGAGATTCTTGAAAACTTCCATAGTGATCTTAATCCCGGTTGAAAAATTATGTGCAAATATTCATTTTTGGGTGGCCATATATGTTTGGAAGAATTTTGTAAACACCTCTATACAAAGTGGAGTTTTAGAGGGTTTTATAGCTGCAATACTCATAAAAATGGTGACTTGTGTGCTGAGAGGGAGGTTTAAATGAGATTTATGAAGTTTTATCTCATCATGGTAACTACACATCGAATATGGGTAAAATGGAGTTTGAGAAGAGTGTGTAAATTGTCCAATGGGGAAATAAGGGACAAAAGGGATAAAAAGAGTGACTTGAAGTAAGATTATGATAAGTGGAAACATCTAGAGTGAGGTGAATGAGATGAGGGGGTTGAGAATGAATTCTGGGAGCTGGGAAAATGCACATGCACAGGTTGAGTGAGGTCACATGGGGATATATGATATTCATTTTGTATTGTGTTGCACTTTATTTTCGCCCGGGATAGATTGGAAACTAAAAAAACACGTTTGACCTAGGTGACAGTGAGGTCATAGTTTTGTGACCCTTTTGTGCCCCTTGCACCATGATGACAAATGTGACAATGGGGACACTCGAGACACTTGGGTGTCCAAAGTGTGACCTGGGGAGGAGGATGAGGTCATACACTTTTTCCCCTCATGCCCCTTGTCTCCAAGGGGAGAGAGGGGACACAAGGGTGTCATAAGTGGGACTGGACAAAAATGGAAAGCCAAATTTCCTTAGGATGTCAAGAAATAGATTTATAACTTTCTTTTCACCTCGGAGGCTTAGGATGATGTTTTGATGTAAAATATTATATTAATTTGACTCAAAAAAATTTCTAAGATAAATGAAACCATTATCTAGGCTTGATTATACTTGTAATATAAAAAAATTAGCTTGTTTTCTATAATTGATGTGGGTAACTATAATGTTTTGAGATGTTTCAAGAAACCTTTAATCGTTAGATCAAAATTGATGTTCAAAACTTGTAGAAAACTCACATATATTTATGATTGCTAATTTTTTCCATATTAACTTATTACATATCTCTCAAAATAATTCGAGAAGTCAAGTTTCACTATTATGATGTTCATTCCTTACACCTAGAAAACTTGATGTTGGAAATATTCTACCCGAATGAGAAATTATTTCCTAAGTATTTGTAAATTTCCTCTAATAGTTTAAAGACTTCCCAAATTATTCTTTGGATGTTTTAAACCTTTCCGAACTCTTCTTGAGGATACATATTGTGTCTAGAATGGCCAAAATTGGTCTTTTTGTTGGCCTCTAAGAAGACTTGTCTTTATCTTAACTTCACTTAATTAATATGTAAACTTTATCACACATCCTTAAATATTGGAGCCATGCTTGAAAGAATCCTTAGTTCCTTCCTAAAATTCACGTTAATGGTACCATTGAAGGTATGTAGGCTAGGAGAGGGACTCAATGTGATTGGGAGACATAATTTTGAACTTTGGGCTTAGTTTTCATGATTTAAAGTTAGAATTTTTAGGATAGTTATTTTGCATGAAAAAAACTCGCTATGGCCCTTTTCATGACAAAATGTGTAGATTTGGGAAATATGAATGGATTGGGGCACTTGGATAGGTACAAGGGCATCTATGGCCACCCTAGTATAAGATATGGGTGCCCTAGTCTATGAAAAAGATTTGTAAAACTCCTCTGAAGTGTCGGTAAGTGATCACCCGTGTTCTCATCTTGCTGCACTAGCTTCATTGGACTACACAATATGTCACTAGAAATAAAAATTAAGATGAGACCTGTAAAACCCCAAGACAAGCATCAAAACCCTAAAAAATAAAGATGCATATGAAGGGGTCGAACTATCCTCATCTTCCACAATTGTGAACTTACTAACTAAGAGTTGCGCTATATCTAAGACCCGATGTAGTTCTTTATGTGTGTGTGTGAGAGAGAGAGAGAGAGAGAGAGAGAGAGAGAGTGTGTGTGCAATCATGCCATAGTTTCTCTTGTTCTAGTCATACTTTTGAAAGTAACGACCAATAACTATGTGTAGAAAATTTGATAGAATGGTGGATAGATGCTACGCCCTTAACCTATCTTGTATTAGGATATGAGTAGCCGAATTGTGGATTACCATATAATTTTATTATATCATTTATAATTTATCATGCTTAATATGTCAGATTTGGTGATGACCATAGCATATGAATAGTATATATAGGGGATCAAGGTAGTATTTCATTATCATTTGAGCATTTGAATCTTATTATATGGTTTGAGGCTGCCCCTCGAAGTGGCGAAGCTATTCTAATTTCATATTGAGATACTTATTCTGAAATATTGTGTTATTTGGTGTTCTATTGTTTCTCATAATCTTAATTATACTATTAATTTCATTACAAGTGGTATCGTAGCTGCGATCTTAGATAAAATTAGGTAAAAACCCTAATTTTTGTTTCGCCATATTTTTCGAACTAGATCGAATTGGTGGGATATATTTTTAAAGTTGTGAAACATTTCAAGTAATGTTCCCTGAAAATTTCAGAATTTTTTGATTTATTTTTCACAATTTATTACAAAATTAGGGTTTTCATAAAATCACTCCCTAGGGTACAAATTGTGGAATGTTTTCAAGTTATTTACATTTTCAAATATATCAAAACAATAGTATTAGTATCTTCTCTATTTTTTTTGTTCAACTCGAATTTTTATCAACAACCTAAACCCCAAGGTTTGACATCATAAAGGGCCTTCCACAAGAGTAAAATAGAATCCGGTTACTCCAGTAAAACCCCAGATAAAGATGGGGTAGTGATTGAAGATATGGAGTCAAAAGGAGTAAATAAAAATTCCTCAGCACTAGGGTTTACGTTAGTTGATCATAAGGTGAGTCAACTTGACAATGAGCTACGAAATGTACAATTTGAGATGGCCTCTAAAGGATACATAGACCAAATCAATCACCAGTTGGATGATAACATGCAACATGCAAAGGGTAAACAGTATGACCCAAATCCAGACCATATCAACCAAGGTAGATCTTTAGCTCAAAATCATGGACAAAATAATCATGTTGGATCACTTTTCCAGCCCAATCATAATCCAACTTATTCACATCCATGAAACATCATGTCGAATGTGGATATATGAAAATTTGATGGTGAGGATCCCCTAAATTGGATAAATCAAATGGAGAAATTATTTGAGTTACATAAAACACCATCAAGACAAAAGGTGACATTGGTATCCCTATATCTTGAACTAGACCAATTCGTGTTTTTATCGATGGTTATGTGATCAAAGGAAAAAGAATGGTCTCGGTGTCACTTGGATAGTTTTAACCGAGGATTTGCAATTGCACTATAGTTCTAGTGTTTCGAGAACTACTTTAGTCAATTAGAAAAGTTATAGAAAATAGGACCAGATCCAAAGATTATGTGCATAAATTTTAGAACTTATCCTTAAGGGTGGAGAATATTCACGAAGACAATCCGAACGACCTATTTCTTAGGGGTCTTAAGGACCACATCGAGCATGAGGTACGCATGTTTTATCCACTCAAGATTTCGATTCTCTTATCATGACACGTAGAGCGTAAGAAAAGTTCTGTGGTAGGAGGCCACCTTTCATTAACAACAGAGACCGTAGTATCTCTTCCCTTCATTTTCTTGGCCAATTAGACTCGACTCAATAAATGGAACAAAAGCGAGTAAAATGATTATGTGTTAATTGTGTTATCAAATATGGATCGGGACACAAATGTGTTGAGAAGAAGTTGTTCTATATTGACGAGGTTATGAGGATGATGAGGAAGATGAAATTATAGGAGAGGGCTGAGGAACTAGTAGAAGATGAAGTAGAGGATCACCATCCTACAATTTTTTGCCATGCATTTTTAGGTATTAGTACTCCTAAAAAAATCAAGGTTATTGGCTTATTATCTTTGAATCACATCACCCTTATGTTTACACAAGTGAATATACTTGAACTCACGGTGTGATTGGATAACATGGGTACTATCTCCAAGTTGTGGGACTTGCTACTTAAGATAGACCTCTAGAGAAAGTTGGTTCTCGCTTCTTCTAAACCACTTGCCATGATCTACTCTAATGCAGGGTAAAATAACTATTCTAATCTAATTTTCCAAGGGACCAAGGAGAGAGCATGCATAAAATGAAATCCTACACTAAAGAGGTGATACACCAAAAAAGGAGGGTGTGAGATTAGTCTTCCAATGTGTGAAAACTAGGAGTAAAATGCATACTAGAAGGGGTGATAACATTTCTCCACAATCTGGAAATGCATTCATAACAATGTTTCATACATGCACAATAATAATAGATCCTTGCAAGAGCATAAATATAGACACAATACACTTGTAATCAAGGTTGAAGGGGCAAGAAGAATGCAAGAAAACACAACAGGGGAAGATGCATCCACAAACTTATATTTTATTGCTTCATGATATGCATAGTTCAATTTGTTACAAGATAAGGGCCTGGATCACCATACAAGGAGTCCACAATAAGGGCCTGCAATATATTATCTTCACAAAGCAATTTTTGCAGAGCTTTGTTACAAAAACTACCTCCCTTAAAATGAGCCCAACACTCCAATTTATAGGAAAATGAGAAGAGAGAGAGAAGGGGAAAATGGAAATCCTGAAATTTGTCCTTCAACCACTTGTAAGAGGCACTAAATGGAGTGAAATGATTGTATGTTACTTGCAAAAGGCTCCCATACTATCCTAGGTGCTGCAAAGAGAGAAAGAATGATGACCATGCCTCTTAATTGCACTCCCAACTACCAAATAAAACACTATCATGAACCCAAACATGTTTTATAAAAATACCCATCAATTTCTCATCAAATCTAGAATTTCTTGATTTTTGTGCATCGGGCTCGAGAAAAATTCCAACAAGTACCAATTTTGTATGATTTTGTTGAGAAATGCAAAAGTTATGACCTTCTCAAAGTGAGTAGCTATTTTGGGTTTAGGCAGAGATTTCGTCATTTGACGGAATGAGCATTAATTGACTGGGGCCGAATATGTTTCTTTTATTTAAATATATCTACCCTTGTTAAAATTAATTAATCTAGTTTTTGTGAGGTAGAGGACATCATGCTTGTTCCAAAAAGTCCAACCTTTTGAAAATCAGAGCTTAGAGTCAAAAGTTATAGCTGTTTGAAGTTTGGGAGGTCAAACTTTGACTTTTCCTTCGAATTGCGTGTATTACAAAAAAATCAGGTCCGTGTATCCCGATTGTCCCAATCATATTCTTCTCGCATTGGCTGATTCGTCCCTGCTTGTCCCCTTTTGCATCCTTTTCACCTTTACACGTCCCGCGTATACTTTTGTCCCGAATGACCTGCATAAAAATCTCTACACCAACTACAATTGACTTACTTGTGTCCCGCGCGTACTTTTGTCCTAGCTGTCCCAAACCACATGGAACAAAAACTTCCACTTTTGTTGATTTTCACCGCCATGGCCATTTAGGCTTTGTGCATCCCACGCGTCCCGATGTCCCAACCGTCCCGTGGACCTCCTAAGACAAAAAGTTCTGACTTTTCCGATTCCTTTATATTCCAACCGCAAACTTGGTACGATGAACCTTGGTACAATCTGCACCGATACAAATTGCAACCTTCAAACCCACAATGCATTAAAACAAGCCTCGACTTCATTTTTGCATTTTTTCAATTTTTCTAACTCGTTGGGATTTTTCCTTGATGAGAGTGTTAGAGAGAAGCAAAGGGGTCCCAAAAACATGATTTTGGGCATCAATCAATCTACTCACTCATGACGGAGAATCAGATGCATGTTATCAAAATTTACCTCAAGGGGTGAATTTTGGATAACATGGCTATCTTAAAAATAGAAGGTGACAAAGTGTTGATTGACTCGGGAGTACTCATAACTTCATAAATAGTAAGTTAGTTTCCCGCCTCAATTATTTTATTTACCTAGCTCCGTAAATGTAGGTTATGATTGCGGATAGTAGGACAATCAAGTGCATAGGAAAGTTCCATAGTATCAAGCTTTCCATGGGAGACTACATGTTAGACTCACCTATGTTTGTTATTTCTATGGGAGGCACATATATTGTTTTGGTTGTCCAATGGCTCAAAACCTTAGGTACTATAGAGATGAATTTCCAAGAATTATTCATGTAATTTCATTCGGATGGAAGGAAAATACAATTGAATGGGATGGTAGCTAAGTCTCCACAGTTATTAGCTCTCATCAAATGCGTAAGGTTATTAGAAAAGGAGTATATGGATTTATAGCAAAGTTATTTTCCTAGAAGTACAAAATATAGAGTCTTCAATGCCACTCAATATTCAAAAGATTGTTGATGCTCACTCATCTAGTTGTTATGAAATTACAAAGGAAAACCACTAGTTAGGGATCATGATCATGCCATTTAGTTGATTCCAGGGAGCCAAACACCTAACATCGAGACCGTATAGATACCCATATTCCCGAAAAGTGAGATCGAGAAAATGGTTCAGAAATGTTGAAGGCAGTATCATTAGGCCTAGCAGAGTGCATATTCTTCACCAATGGTCATGGTCATGGTACGTAAGAAGGATGAAACATGGAGGATGTGTCCAGATTACTGAGAAATCAATAAGTACACCATCAAAGATAAGTTTCTTATTCTATTAATTGATGATTTACTTGATGAATTGCATGGTGCTATTTATTTCAAAAATTAGATCCATAAAATGTAATGTCTTCATAAAATGGATTTCAAGACTCATAAGGGCCATTATGAGTTTTTGGTAATGGCTTTTGGTCTTACAAATGCACCTTCAACCTTTCAAAGCTTGATGAACACTGTTTTTAGGACATTTTATAGGAAATTTGTATTATTTTTCTTTAATGACATATTGATTTATGGTAAGACATGGGAAGAAAACTTACAACATGTAAATAAAGTGTTCAAGTTTTGGAGAAAAATACTCTCTATAAAAATCCATCTAAATGTTCTTTTGGTGTACAAGAAGTAAATTATTTGGGTCACATTGTATCCCATGAAGGCATCAAAGTTGATCCTCGAAGATCGAAGCTATGGTGGAATGGCCAAGGCCCAAAACTCTCAAAAATCTTCATGGGTTCCTAGGAATAACAGTGTACTACGAGAAGATTTATGTGGGGATATGGTAGAATAGAAACCCCCTCACTACATTACTAAGTAAGGATTCCTTCCATTAGTCGATGCAACCACGAAATCCTTTGAGCAGTGAAGGAAGCCTTGTGCAACAACCTGGGCTTTTGGCTACTCCTAACTTCTCAAAAACCTTCATTATTGAATGTGACGCTTCAGGATTAGGATTGGGAGTAGTTCTAATGTAGGAAGGAAGACCAATTGCATTTGAGAGTCACCAATTCAAAGGAAAAAATCTGCTCAAACCTATCTATGAGAAAGAAATGATGGCTACTCTTCATGCGGTCAAGCAATGGAGGCCCTATCTCATGGGTAGACACTTCATGGTAAAAATGATCACGATAGTCTCAAATAATATTTGGAGCAAAGGTTTTTTTCCGAGGAACAACACAAGTGGATAAAAATGTTGGGTTATGATTTTGAAATCATATACAAAAAGGGTAAATAAAATGTAGTAGCTGATGCATTGTCTAAAAGGGGTACATCCGTAGATGCCTTACTATGTGAAATGTCCATGTTGACGGCTGATTGGGTGGATGAAGCAAGATTGGAATGGGGTCAAGGCAAGGATACACAATCTCTAATACAAAATATCAAGCAAGGATCTATGACATCTAACAAATTTGAGTGGAAAGGTAATGCCCTATGGTACAAGGACATGTTATACTTGAGTAAAGATTTTGAGTTGAAGCATAAGATTCTTGTAGAGCTACATGCCTCACCTGTTGGAGGACACTCTGGGTTTTTGAAGACATATCATAGAATAAAAAGAGAATTATTTTGGGAAGGACTCAAGGGGGATATAATTTTTTTTGTATCGAGTGTTTAGTGTTCCAACATAACAAAGGGGAAACAGCTTAAGACACCAGTGTCTGTTGTAACCCTTACCAATTCCTAGCCATAGATGGGAGGATGTCTCCATGAATTTCATCACCGGATTGCCTTGTTTAGAGGGTAAGAATTTTATTTATCATGATTGTGGATAGGCTCACAAAATATGCCTATTTTTATGCCCTATCACATCCATTTGCATCCAATAAAGTCATAAATATTTTTTTGGAGACAGCTCAAAGGCTACATGGAACCCCAAAGATAATTGTAAGTGATCATGATCTTATTTTTACAAGTAATTTTGGACGAAATTATTTTCATGTTTGGGTACTTAGGTAGCTCACAGCTCATCTTATCATCCTCAAACCGATGGGAAAATGGAAGTGGTCAACACATGCTTAGAGGGGTATCTACATTGTTTTGTATCAAATGAACAAGAAAGGTGGATTAAATGGCTACCACTTGCGTAATGGTGGTTTAACACATATTTTCATACCTCTTCTCAAATGACCCCATATTTAGCATTATATGGTTACCATACACCTTCTATCACTTCCTCCTTTAGGGTACAAACTAAGGTCAAAGATGTTGAGGAACACATTCAACATCAACAACATGTTTTGGCTAGTTTAAAGGAGACTTTACCATTAACACAAAACAAGATGAAATAACAAGCAGATCAACACCGCATCAGTAGTGAAAGAAATTTTAAAATTGGTGATTGGTTTTTCGTACATCTCCGGCATTACAAACAGATGTACCTAAAGCAATAGAAAAGGACAACAAAATTTCTCCTAAATATTATGGCCCTTTGCATGTTCTATAGAAAATTGACATTGTTGCTTATAAACTAGAGATGCCTCCATATTCACACATACACCCAATATTCCATGTTTCATTCATGAAGAAGGTTATTGGACAAAAATTTGAATCCCAGAGAGAGTTACCAGAACTTAATGAGGAAGGAAGAATCATTTTGGAGCCAGAGAAGATTCTGTAAACATGTACTAAGAGGTTGAGAACCAGAGACATTAAGGAATATCTGATCAAGTGGAAGAATCGAGCATAGAAGATGTAACTTGGGAGGATGAAGGTTTTTGCGAAACATCTAGGATTATTCAATGTTGAGGACAACATTGGTTTGAAGGGGAAGGGCATGCTACACCCTTAACCTATTGCATGTATTAGGATATGAGTAGGTGACTTGTGCTTACCATATCATTTAATTATATCATTTATACTTTCTCATGCTTAATAGGTTGGCCTTGGTGATGACCATAGCATATGAATAGTATATATAGGGTATGAAAGGTAGTTTAAAGGAGACTTTACCATTAACACAAAACAGGATGAAATAACAAGCGAGATCAACACCATACCGTAGTGAAAGACATTTTGAAATTGGTGATTGGTTTTTTTCAGTACGTCTCCGGCATTACAAACAGATGTACCTAAAGCACGAGAAAAAGGACAACAAAATTTCTCCTAAATATTATGGCCCTTTTCATGTTCTATAGAAAATTGACATTGTTGCTTATAAACTAGAGTTGCCTCCATATTCACACATACACCCAATATTCCATGTTTCATTCATGAAGAAGGTTATTGGACAAAAATTTGAATCCTAGACAGAGTTACCGAACTTAATGAGGAAGGAAGAATCATTTTGGAGCCAGAGAAGATTCTGTAAACATGTACTAAGAGGCTGAGAACCAGAGACATTAAGGAATATCTGATCAAGTTGAAGAATCTGAGCATAGAAGATGCAACTTGGGAGGATGAAGGTTTTCTGCAAAACATCTAGGATTATTCAATGTTGAGGACAACATTGGTTTGAAGGGGAAGGGCATGCTACACCCTTAACCTATTGATTGTATTAGGATATGAGTAGTTGACTTGTGGCTTACCATATCATTTAATTATATCATTTATACTTTCTCATGCTTAATAGGTTGGCCTTGTGATGACCATAGCATATGAATAGTTTATATAGGGTATGAAAGGTAGTATTTCATTATCATTTGAGCATTTGAGTCTTATTATATGATTTGGAGGTTTCCCCCTTGAAGTGGTGAAGCTATTCTAATTACATATTGAGATCATTTTTCTAAAATATTGTGTTATTTGGTGTTCTATTATTGCTCATAATTTGAATTATACTAGTAATTTCATTACAATGGAATAGAATAAACTTCCCCATGTCTCATGTGTGATGCGAATGAACAAACCTTGTCCCTTGTGATTGAGCTAGATGGATGTAACCTTAGATGATGATAGTAGCGCCTAGTGCCTTGTCCCTCATTATGGTCTCATAACTTTATATTTATATGGTTTGCTTGTTCTAATTTCATAATTAACCACTCGAAGAGGATGACCAAAAAAATATAGAATTCTCCAATGGCTAGAAAGTTCCCAAAAGATGGAGATAAAATGGGAAAAGGATGAGGGTTCCCGAACTAGGACCAGGGTACCTGTGGGTTCCCAAATCAAGGCTAAAATGATGGAGAATGACAAAAACATATTGGGCATTTATTTACAAGAGGTCAATGACGATAGAGAAATAAAGTAAAATGGCTAAGAGATGGGGTTAAATAGTAGTTTCTTCACTCAAAAACCATATGAATAGTAATATGATACTGTGATTAAATAATACCCAAAGTGTGTGATTTAGTGTCTACATTTTCCCCCACTTTATGTTGGTGAGCGTAACACTATGTAACATAAAGTAGATAGGGATGCATTCCTGATGTCCATGTAGAGTGATGTAGGAACCAAACCGAATGACTACAAAAAGTGTGGAGGTACAAAAATATAATGGACCATGGAAACTAAAGATGCAAAAGACAAAAAGTGATGAGAGTGAAACTAGGGTAGAAATGCATGTGTAGTTTTCGATGTGTGTGATGTACCTACATGTTAATATGGTGTGTGCTACCACAAAATGTTGTTGTTGACACCATTGTTATTGTTGTAATTTTTGTTGACTACTTCCTTTTCATACGGTCGACTTGTAAGGAGAAGACGATCAATTAGTCAAATATGCATGTAAATAATATGTAAAAAGTATGTAATGGAAATGAAAATGTAAAAAGGAACATGTGCACCTGATCCATGATGAGAGAAGGAGTGTATAAAGGATATCCTTTATTATGATTTTTCAGGGTGATCTCATGCCACCCTTACCGAAGAAGTGTAGGGTGAAAGATGTGTTATTCTTCAACCTGTAACTATTTCCCTAAAGTTGTGTGAATATATCTCTATACTATCTCGGTTTTTTGGGTAATTTAACACCACTAGTTAAAGTAGTGTAGAGAGGAACTCGATGTATCCTCTAATATGTAACTTCTCCCCATAATACTAAGGAGAACTATGTCCTATAAAATCCATTGTGTAAGGGGTTTATAGACTAGTCTAAACCCACTCATCGTATAACCCACAACACCAAGGACATAAACTTAGCTGAACTAAACTAGTGTAGAGGCGTTGTGTAATATGTAAAATCCCAAATGATGCCGCCCACTGTGGGGTGCATGCGACATTGCAAATAGGAGAATGTGGCCCCAAAATTGGACCAATCACATAAACAAGGCCTTGTAGAGAAAAGTGAATGTGCTTGCTAGAAAAAAGGCACACACAAACAAGTGGCTATAAAATAAGTGTTAGTACCAAAAACATGCATATATAAACCAAGTGTAAGCTACGCTGACAATGTAGAAGTTATTAAGCAAGTAAACACATAAGAGGGAAATGTAGACCGCCAAAGCGGGTTACCAACATGGGACACCACTCACAATGTCACAAGACACTTAAGGACATAATGGACACATAAAACAATTAATTGTGCACACCAAACAAATGACAATGCCCACATAAAAGAGAAAACAATAGAAGAAAAAACACATAGATAGCCATGGAAGAAATTAATCTTGTAAAATAAATTTTTCACATGAAGCACTAAAACGTATGTTAAAAATATAACCAATATGTCAAATGCATGTATAAGAAAGTAATGAAAAGGTGATAAAAACAAAATGAAACAATAAAACCCGTAAGAAACAAATGTGGATAACCCCAATGACCATTGTAGCAGGTGGTATAATGAGATAATCTATGTTGCTTGTAAGATGCATGTATTTGTGAGCATAACTAGAAAAAGATGTGAACGTGTATGTGTGTATGGTATAGTTAAATGACATACAAGATATTTAACTATCCTGTGTAAAAGTGACCTTATACAAGAAAATGCAAGAAAGAGTAATAGTAACGAAGATATGCAATATGTTGTGGATGGATGGAATGAAATGAAATATGGATGGTAGGATCCGTGCACACCTAAGAAAATGGAGTTATATGAAATGAGGTTCATTTATTTTTCCCCCTCGGTATTTAGGAATGATCCATAAATGAGAGTGCGTCCTTGAGAAATGGTTAAAGTGTGTGTTGTGTCTAACATGCTATGATGAGAGTGTATGTTTATTTATGACATGCCACCTAGAGAGGAAGGGTACATGATCCTTATCGAAAAAGTGTATATCATGACAAGATGATGGAAAGTGTGATGATGTAGCCTAAAGTGCATCTCACTATAAGATGAATAAAGTGAGTGGTGATGTAACCTAAAGTGTATACCACTACAAGATGAAGGAGTAGGTGACAATCTTGCCCATAAAACATGTCACCGACTTAGTAATGCCACATGATAGAAGGATGGATAATGACCGTGTGATTATGACAAGGTCCATTTGATTAGTAAACCCTTGGAAGTCAAGTATGGACTGAGGAACTAAAGTGTGTCGTAGGATAGTGAGTGTAACGTGTAAAAGACATGTAGTAAGTGTGATCATAATATAAACCATATGATGTGTGGTTTATGATGTATAAGATGCAATGGAATATGCCTATATAGACTAAAAAGTGTAACATGTTCATTATGTATAAGTATATGAGATGAGGAGTATGTAATGTGAGACTCGTAGACCATGAGAGTGTGATACATGTATGATGAGAACTAGTATGGTATATATAATGTGTGATGTGTATATGCACAGAGGTCAAGATGCAAATAATATAGAATAAATGTAGAATTTAAGATTTATGACACACATGTGTGAATAGATGTATTTTGTAGTACCTATTATGTAATGTGTATGGTTCATGTGTACTATGCCCTCAACAATCAAGTGTGAACTGAAGCAAAAGAGTTTGTTATTAGGTAATGGTTAGATAATGTGTATGGTGTGGATGAATGTGTGTATGCTTTGAAAGCGATATATGATAGTGTAAATATGAGAGATTCATTGATGCTAAGATGAGGGGGGGAATTTTTTTTATGTTATTCCCCACGAATGTAAAAGATGAATAATTGATTATGTAATATCATCTAAGAGATCTTGAGTTTCAAGGTCAAAGTCATATGGATGCACATTAGTTAGTTGATAAAAATAGTTTTTGGTTGACCACATAATGAGCCTATGTTGTACATACCTACGCTCATATTACTTATCAATAAACGAGGGAAGTGGAAAACCATGTACATACCAATGAGTGATATTCTTTGTATTGACAAGAATGGAACTATTTCAAATGAATATGCGGTCAAAGGGCATAGGAAATGAGATATCAATATGACCAAGATCCAATGTGCCCCATATATAACTAAGAAAATAATCTCCTAATGTGAGTGGGGAAGAGTGATGAGTGCATAATAGATAGACTGTAAGATGAAAGAAACATAAATTATAATCAATAATAATAGTGATGAAGCCATAATACGAGATGAGGATCGTGAGTAGGAAGATAAACATCCTCGAAACTAAACCAAGTCGAGCTATACCATCATGTGGACATATAGTGACATCGAAAGTAGGATAAAATGGAATATGATCCCAATATGAATCATTCATGAAGAGTGTGCAAGTAAATGGTGGGCTCACTAATATTTGTAGGAAATGTGAAGGTGTAGGTGATAGAGATACATCCATGGACTGAACATGCCACTTATAAGGAATCATAGCATTAGTACTAGTAGATAGCATAGAAGATATTTCATCTATCATATAAATAACACCATTATATGGTAGCAGATTAGGTAGTTAGTCGATTGGTTGAGGTACATTTGTAGTATTGGTGCATGGAATAGGAAGGGTAGTATTAGGCTCTCGGTCACAATATTGGAATGCATCACAGTTGAGAAGTACAATATTTTCAAATACCATCATGTATGAATTTGACACAATGATTTATATTAGAAGAAATGTCTTACATAGCATGGAGCCATGGTTGACCAAGGAAACAATTATTTGAGACTAGAAAATCAATGACGAAGAAAACAATCTTGAGGGTTTTTGGTCCTACAGTAATAAGAAGAACAATGTGACCTACACATGGGCGGACTAAACCATCATATGCATGGAGTGAGAGGGATGATGGACTAGCATCGAGAGTGGAAAGACCTATATTTTCAAGGACTTTCATAGGACATAGATTAATTTCATATCCATTATCAAAAATAGGACATAGATTAATTTCTTTTGGTAAATCACCATTCAAAAATGCATTTTTTAACATCCATTTGATGGATTTCCCAACCATACTAAGCGACTATGGCAATCAAAATTCTTATTGTGCTCATTTTTGCAACTCATGCAAAATTTTCTATGTAGTCGATCCCTCAATCTACAAGATAGGCTTTGAATTTATCTATACTACCTTTTTCTTTATATTTTTTGTATAGCCATCTGGATCGAACTATACTTCATTTTTCAGGAGGAGGGACTAATTCCCATGTTTGATTTTTTATTAAAGTAGTGTACTCAGATTTCATAACATCTTTCTATCTTTCATCATAAGAGGTTTCTTCAAAGGTTTAGGGTTCATTTTCATACAAGGTCATCAAAGCATGATATGTATGATGACTCCTTGTCATTTTCTGAAGGTTACCCGAATTAGAGTCTTTAATAACATACTCAACCCATTGAGGTATTTTAGTTATAGAAGTACTAGGGATAATATCTTTATTAACCATAGGCTATATACTATTTTCTTTATTATATACATCATTTATACAATTTTAAAATTCATTATTTTCATTTTCATAAGAAACAGAAGATGAAGAAGAAGAAAAAAAAGGTTTTTCTAAGAGTTTAACATTCATATTTTCTATAACTTCTCTTTTAGAGGGATCAAAGATCCTAAGACCTTTAGTTTATAGACCATATCGTATAAAAGATGCATGGAAAATATGTCTTATCAAGATTCTTCCATTTTGAATTCGAATACGAGAGTAGCAAGGCTTCCAAAAATTCTCAAATGAGAAACACTTTGGGTTTTTGGTTTGACCAATTTTCTAAAGGAGTTGAATTCACCAAGGCTTTAATGTGAACTATGTTCAAGATATGAATAGTAGTGTTCATGGGTTCTTCCCAACTAAACTTAGGAGTTGAGCGAGAATGAATCATGGTCGTAGCCATTTTACCATAATTTGATTAACTCGTACATTTTACAATCTAGATTAAATCCCAAAATCGACTATATTGGCTTTTCTTATACCAAATATCGGAATTTGATTTCACTATTATTGGAATCCAAAAAGGGGTATTTTGGAATTTGATTTGGCTATTATTGAAATCGAAAAGGGTTTTTTTGGAATTATATATCATGTATGAAAGATTTCCATTTTAGCAGCTTTATAATAACACGTATGGAATAATCAATACATTTATAACATATCACACCGCATAAAAATTAATTATATTGTCCATTCTCATAAAACAATGTTTTTATCTTGTATTGAATGGGCATATGTCCATTCTCATACAAACAAACATTTTTATCTTGTATTGAATGGGAATATTCTCATTCTCATATAAGAATCATAGAAGAAGAAAAACTCAATATAGAAAGAAATAAAATTTTACATGTGATTTATTTTAACTATGGGGTAGTGCGTATTTGAAATATGTTGATCATATATATCTGTGACAAATGTTTAATTATATTATGGATTTATTTACATAGGATATGAGCTATTTAAAACATAAAATGATGGTAATAAATCAATTTTTAAGAGATAGTCCATAATAAAAACCAATTTTAATATATTGTTATGAGAAAAAATCAAGCCAATTAATATATGTATGTATGTATGTATGTATGTATTTGATAGTTTAACACTTCTAACCGAGCTATAGAACCATGGAATCGAGAGGATCCCACCCACATACATCCAAACCTATAACACCCCAAACAACCTACCCAAACCAGCAAAGATACGAAATCCTGCAATTAACCATACACGTAACCCAAGGAAATAACATACAACAATTACATACAGAAAACAAACCTAGAGAATAAAAACATTCAATCATCCAACTAAATGACATCCACCTTAGCAGCTTGACAACTGTGTTTCACCTTCTTCCTACCACCACCAGTCCCACTAGCCCAAGCAAACCCGAAGAAATTCACCCTAGCCCTCAATCACAAACCTTTTAATGGATTTGCATACAAACCCAGATTCATCCTGGAAAATGATGTGTATGCAAGATTGCTTGATGCATCTAAAGAAATCCATCTCTCTCTTTACACCATGAAAAAAAAAAAAAAAACAAGCAATGGGGTATTTCCATGTTGTCAAACGTAACCCGCAACGATTGCTTCCTCTCACCTAATGTATATACGAAATGGAAGAGAAATAAAATTAATTAATTTACTAAATCAAGTTCAGTAATTGTTTTTGAAATTTTTTCCAAAGTCCACTATACAAAGGCTGTGAGAATTCATTACTTCTCATTCTAAAACAAAGTGAATATTTAGAGGTATTAAAATGTTTGTTTGTCCGAGAATGGACATATGCCCATTGTAAATATTCAACTACAACCATTACTGAATTCAATCATTTTAATACCTCTAAATATTCTGAAACATATTTAATTTATTTTCCGAGAATGGGCATATGCCTTAAACTAGTTGTGAGAATGGTGAAATTTTAACTCTATTCTTATAATTAAACTTCTAACTTCTGTTTACATATATTCTATAACATGAAAAGAACTTTTAGGAGTAAACTATATGAAGGATGTACATCTTAATATTTGAACAAAGTAAACATTGTTAAGAATTAACGTATACATAATGACTATCATAAAAAGAGCACAAAAATCATAGAGGGTATACACCTAGAGGCATAGTTAGACATTTATAATATTGTTGGAGCATGATCTCCTACTTCCAATTCTCCACCGTAATGATAAGAGACGTATTCTTTATTTAATGAATTTGTCCCACCATGTAATATTAATACATGGGACACATTAGAGTTGCATCTCTCAATCATGTGCTCCCAAAAATGCACTATCTCGATCATTTGAAAGAATGTTTAGGGATGAAAAATATAATTTTATTCAGTTTTCAAATATCCAACGGCTCTGAATGTTTACCGATTGAGATCCACTGTCACATCTTCCACCTCCATACCAATTGAATGACATAGAGTGGATGAAGAAACTGACACTTGCTAAATCTATTTTGACATCAATTTTGAGTTTTTTTAAATAATAATTTCTCTTTGTAGATTGCTTCACGCCTCTTGAAAGTGTGATTAAGAAGTGCCTTTTTCCAAAGATAGATAATTTTTGTCTTTTGAGCATGGTAAACATTTTTTAATGTAATTTTTATTGGCCCAATTCCTTAACCATATTCATGCGGTGGGAAACAAATGAACCAAATGATCCTTATGTAGTAATACAGATCACTTGATTTTGCAAGTTTCGGCTTCATTATCAACTCTGTGTTATGTAATCTTGTACCATTTTAGCAGGATGCAATTTTGTAGGAGTAGATGAAAACGACCCATATAAAAAAATGAATATTTTCATCAATTTTGAGCGTGTTTTAATAATAATTTCTCTTTTGCATATTGCTTCACCTCTTGAAAGTGTGATTTTGAAATGCCTTTTTCCAGCATAGATAATTTTTGTCTTCTGAGCATGGTAAACATATAGTTCTCTTATGAGCATGGTAAACATTTTTCAATGTAATTTTCATTGGCCCAATTCCTTAACCATATTCATGCGGTGGGAAATAGATGAACCAAATGAGCCTTATGTAGTTCTATTATTTTGTTTATAATTGTTACTATCATTTTGGCTGGACTTACCGTGGTGGAGATGAGTGTTAGCCGCCAAGTGCTGCACTACATACCCTCAAAATGGATCAATCCTTATGTAGTTCTATTATTTAGTTTTAGAATAGGTGGGATCAAACTAATCTTTTGAGCATGGTAAACATTTTTAATGTAAGTTTCATTTTCCCAATTCCTTAACCATATTCATGCAGTTTCTAAGAGATGAAAAAAATGAGCCTTATGTAGTTCTATTATTTTGTTTATAATTGTTACTATCAATTTGGCTAGACTAACCTTGGTGGGGCCATGTGCTAGCACCATCAAGTTCTGCACTACATACCATCAAGAGTGATCAAGCCATATATAGTTCTTTTATTTGTTTTACAATGGGCAGGAACAAAGTAATGTTCATATTCATGTCAAGCCTAATCAAAATGGTCAGATGCCCATTCTCGTATAGAAAATGTAGAAGAACAGATAGAAGAAGAATAGATGTTTAGAATGGGCATATGTCCATTCTCAAATAATAATCATAGAATAATTGTGGGCATTTTTATCTCATATAAAACATAGAAGAACAATAGATGGAAGATCAATAAATGTTTAGAAGAGGAATATGGAAGATAAATATTACTTTGTTTTAGAATTGGGAAAATGCCCATTTAACATATAGAAATCATGAAAGAAGAATTTATTTTTAAAAAATTGAAGATAAGTTTTAGATATACTTATAACTCTTCTCTGTTGATTTATTATGAGATGAAGAATATCATCTAGCTTTCTTTATTTTGTATTTTGATCTAGGTATAAAGATAA
This sequence comes from Taxus wallichiana var. yunnanensis, assembly GCA_018340775.1. Lineage (NCBI taxonomy): Eukaryota > Viridiplantae > Streptophyta > Pinopsida > Cupressales > Taxaceae > Taxus > Taxus wallichiana. The sequence goes on along the minus strand of CM031244.1, from coordinate 383,869,488 downwards.
TTCCATATTTTTGATCTTTTGTATTTTTTATATGTGTTTTAAGAATATCACTTCAATATTTTGTAAGACTTACATAGTATTATCCTCCATAGTTATAAAATGATGCATCTAAATATGACCATTTCTTGCATGTTTCGATTCTCACCAAGATCATTCCCTTACCAGAAATATATAACTACAGAGACAAAACGAGAAATCATTCAATGTAGGTGAATCATGTCCATGTGTTCATATAGATATATAATTATCTGTATTTTTACAAAATACAGGAAGCCCAAAGCAGAAGGACCTAAGTACATCTACTTTTTTTTGAGTTAGGTGGCCTAGTTGGAAACACTGGATGGATGGGTGAGCTACACAAGCTGAGAAGGGTGGGCGATCTGAAAAATTGAGTTCAACAAGAAAGTTGACATTTCGAGTGGGTGGATGAGCTAGCCGAGCTGAGCGTGAGCTCACCTACCAAGATAAGCAATATTAAATGATGTACCTTCCCAAAGACCGTTTTGTCTGCTTAAGTGAAAAATTTGAGCAATATTTATAACATATTGTTTTATCTCTTGCTAATTTTTGTTGACCATTTTTGCTTTGAGATCTCTCTATTTCTCAAGACTGATAAATTATAATGTGGTATTTTAGATCTTTTGTATTTTTTATATGGGTTTTAAAATATCACTTCAATCTTTTGTAATACTTGCATAGTTGTTATCCTCCATAGTTATAAAATATTTAATCTAAATATGACTGTTTCATGTGTGTTTCAGAGTCTCAACATGATCATAGTCCCTTGCAAAAAAATGTATATGGTTCTCGCTTCTTGGTAAGACGTGGAGTTACTTAAGAAATCCAATATCAATCCTTCATGCTAGGATGAGGAGTTATCTGTTACGTTTTTACCAAAGTACATAGTGGGCTTACCACCTCGGAGGAATGTTTATTTACTTAGATATTTCTAAGATATTGTTTTATCCATTCGCTAAATTATTGTTGACCCTTTCTCGCTTTGAGTTCCCTCTATTTTTAAAGACCATTTTGGCTTCTAAAGAAATAGATATGAAGAAAATTTGAAGCATGGATTATTCAACTCTTATCTTTTGAATTATTATAAGATGAAGAATATCATTTGGTTTTCTTTCCCTTATATTATTTTCTTGAATTAAAGACAATGCCCTATTTTTGATCTTATGCATTTTTGATCCGGGTACTAAAAATATCATTTCAATGTTTTGTGAGACATGTGTAGCCCTTAACCTAATCGTAGTTGCTAATACGAGGAGTAATTTTTAAATCGAAGATAAGTTTAACGATAATTCTAATTGTTCTCTGTTGTATTCCGAGTCTCCGGTATAAATATGAATTATAATGTTGTATTTTAAAACTTTTTTATTTTTGATATGGGTTTTAAAAATATCATTTCAAAATTTTTAATACTTACATAGTTTTTATTTTCCATAGTTACAAAATATTACATCTAAATATGTCTGCTGTTTAATGCATGTATGTATCGAGTAACATAATCACATTCCCTTGCAAAAACATATATGATTCTCATTCTTGGTAAGATGGGGAGTTACCTAAGAATCCCATTGCCAATCCTTCATGCTAAGAAAAGAGTAATCTATTATGATTTTACTAAATTACAGAGTGGGCTTACCACCTAAGAGGCATTTCTTAGTTTGCGGGTGGGAGAGACAGTTGATCACAAAATAAATCCATAAAATGATATTTTTTTGTTCATGATTGATGTTCATCAAGGTTAGGTAATATTAATAAAAGTAAAATAATTTATTCCGAAGGTGAATCATTTGCTAATTTTCCTCGCATCAATGGTGAATCATTTTCTAATTGGCACGACATCAATGTTGAATCATGTCAAGTAAGGCATTTTATCCTCGAAGATGAATCATTTGCTAATCAACCTTGCATCAATGGTGAATCATGTCCATTCTCATAGATGTATTATTTTGTTTTAGAAATGGAAGATGCTAATTTAATCAAGCCTTACGTAGCTCTATTATTTTTTTATAGAAATTCCATATGTCCATTCTTGAAGGCTTACATAGCTCTCAAGGGCATATGCCCATTATCGTATAAGAGTCATAGAAGAAAAATACATATATATAGAATAGGCATATGTCAATTCTCATATAAGAGAAATCGAGGTAATATTTTATCATTTTCGAATGTACATTTTCCCTTTCCCACATCTTAAGTTCAATATTGCTTCAAGGAATATGCCCATTCTCATATAAGAATCATAAAAGAAAAATACACAGATAGAATGGGCATATGCCCATTCTCGTAGAGGTAATATTTAATTTTTAGAGCTTCAATGAGGTAGAATAGATAGAATAGGCATATTACCATTCTCATACATACAAAGAGTTTTTGTATTGTGATGAGAATGGGCATCTTGGCTCGAAGGAATGGCAAATGTCCATTCGATCAAGCCCTACATAGCTCTATTTTTTTTATGAATGGAAGATCTCCATTATGGCAAGCCTTACATAGCTCTTTATAGAAATGGCAGATGCCCATTCTCGTATAAGAATCATAGAAGAAAAATACACATAGACAAAATGGGCATATGCCCATTCTCATATAAGAGAAATAGAGGTAATATTTATTTTTTTTAGAATGGACAGTTTCCCTTTCTAACATCTTAAGTTCAATATTTCTTCAAGGGTTTTGGTGCTCAATTTGGTCTCACCCCATTTGTCCTTGAAATTCTTTAGTTTGCGGGCTCTGTCATGTTTTCTATCTCCCGTATTGATGCATGAAAACTTTTTCCTCCATTTGGTTGCCATGATCAGTCCCTTCCTTTGGTTGAGGATCACTTTAAATCTATAGTTTTTTTATGTTCCTTTGTCCTCGAGAAAGATCTATAACTTGGGCATAAAATCAGGTTTTTTCCCTTTCTTCCATTTTTCTACAGTCACGTTTTGTTTTCCCTATAATTTTTGTCCCAATATCTATGGAAACATGATTGGATGCAGCTCGAAGATCATATTTGGGCCTTACATCATTTTCAAATTCTCTGTATTAAAAGAAAGATTCATTTTGGGCTCAAATGGTGATTTTCCTGTATTTTACAGTTTGACGAATGTGTTTTTCCCGTCAATTTACATCTTAGAATATATGGAAACATGGCCCTTTCTAGTTGGATGTAGCTCAATGGGGCACTTTGAAAACTCTAAGACTCACTTCAACTCAAAAATTATCCACGTGGAGGGTCGACGCTCATCTGAAAATTCACCTTTTGGTTTGACCTTGGAGTTATGTCAGGGAGACACGTGGAGGTTTCTGCTTCCTTTCCTAGACTTCAACAAATTTTTCATGTGGCCAATATAGCTTTGGAAGACCATGGACATGTGGAGTTCTGACGCTCATTTGAGGATCTAACTCAGGGTCCCACCTTAACAATTGTGACGAGGAGACACGTGGAGGCTTCCACTTGCTTTGCTCTATACTTAAACTTTTCAAAGTAGTTTCCTAAGGCCTTTGACATGTGGAGTAATCACTCCTGTTTGGGGACCGGCCCCTAAATTTTATTTTGAAGAAGTTCCAGGAGGACACTTTGAGGCTTCCTCTCACTCTACCCTTGCTTGGACGTTTAACCACCCAAGGAAAACTGCCTGGACCCTAGACATGTGGCGCCTTCGCGATCCTTCAAATTTATTACCAACTCTGTCGATCGAGACATGTGGTGAGCCCATACTTGTTTTTGGTCTCCGCTTTTGGGACCATCTCAAAATGCACCATTGAGACACGTGGAGGCTTCCACTGGCTCCTTTTTTACTGAGACTTTTCAAAGGCCAAAAGGCATTTTCTTGGGCCCAAGGCATGTGGAAGGCTCGCGCTTGTTTGGAAACTTTCCCCTATACTTATCCTTTGTAGTTACACCAAGGAAACACATGGATGGATATAAAATAAAGTAGAGAAGGGGCATAATGAATGATTATTATCCATTTCACCTCTTTTTTTCCATTTCTACTCCAAGACTCTGGAGATGTGAATACACACTATTTTTCATCATTTTTTGATGAAATTCCTTGTCATTTTTATTTGTAAAGTGCCATTGAATGGATTCAGAACTTAATTTGTGAGTCCAAGGATTATTAAGGTTGATATTTTGAAGTTGGAATTTCTCAGGCACTTGTAAAAATGTGAAATACCATAGAAGCTAGATACGGGACAAAGTTACAAATAGAAAAGATGGAAAAGCATGAAATGATGGAGGTTACAGGTGCAAAATATGAAAAAGGTGTTTCCTCGAGAGTGAAAGGGATTACTTATTACCTTAAGTTGTATAGTGCGTCTGGAAAATGATTAAAATGGGGATTCCTCTCATAACAGAATCAGAATGATTAGAAGGACTACCAAAAAGTTGTGGCAAGGCATCCTAGTCATTAGTCGAGGGCCTGAGAAATGTGATCAGTTCATAATTGGTCCACCTGGCAGCTTTCGGATGTAAATTTGTTAAACATCACTTTCTGAGGCAAATTGGTAACAAGCAAAGGTCCCTTGAATATTCTTCTTTTTAGGGGGAAATTTGGGATAAGTGAGTAAGTGAAATGTATAAATGCAATGAGAATACTCTTGCAAAGGGTCAGGGGTTGAATTCTTAAGAGAAAATTTGAGAAAGCCATCTTCTTGAGAGACCAATCTGAGATACCTGGTTAATTTATTCTATGTTAGATTTTCTATCATGTCAAGTTGGTTGTAGATGTATAGCCATTGATGAGAACTGAGATTTCTCTGGAAGCTTTCCCCTACTAATGAATCTAATCAATTTCAAGTTAATTTGTGTCAATCTTAGAGCAATTTGTGTCTGCTTTGTTTCAGAATGTTTACAAGTAGTTTTTCTTATTCTTATTGAAATATTGTGTTAAAGACCCTACAAATCACATAGGATCCCATCCATGTGATAGTTTAGTGGAATTTTCAATTTCATTTCAAGAAGAGATTTCATCCTATGATGAGATAAACAATTTAAAATCACTTCACTATCATTTGTTGATAAAGATTATCTGTAAGCCTTCGAGTGTATCTTAGTGGTAAGGAACCAAGCATATTTGATGTTTAATTGAATATTTTATCTTGAACCTTCATGTTAGATTCTCAAAGATTTTGTGAAATCGTGCTAATCTGGGCCTCCATTGAAGCACACCTTCTAGTTGAAGGAGTATCTTAGCTATTCCAAAGCTTTCTATCATTTAACTTTCCAATTGTTGTGAAGTATCTCAAATATTTGGTATATCAACTTTACCTGCTCAATATCCCACCAAAATCATTTAAAACCCATGAATTCATCCTAAACTACCCCTGTTTTCCTATATATCCACAAAGGAACAAAAATTGTTTACTAAAATATGCGTAAACAATCAGATCTCATAATGTCTTTAGTAACCTTAGCCTTGTTTTGAAATTATCTCCATATTTTATAAGTAACAAATCTTAAGAGTTAAATTATGGAGTATTGATCATAATTTCCCAAGGTTTTCTTCATAAAATTTGTGCAAAAGAAGGATATCTCCATCTCCTTCATCAAACAAAGGTTACACTATGGGTCCTCTCACCTTGGTCAAAAGGCATGACCTCAAGTAGTGAGGATAGGTCAAATCTTCTTGAAGGTGTTATCCATCTCTCCACAAATCTGAGTGACCAAGAGCCAAGAAATCTCATCCCCAACTAAAAACAACACACACTATGCTCTATCTATCTCTAAGCTCCATGTGAAATCAGTGATGTCGCTCACTTGAAAATGGAGAAAAAAATTAGATACCAACACTTTGAGCTCTAAGATTTATTTTTAGCCCATCAACATGTGGGACATGAAAGTTGTGTGCAAATTTTCAACACCATCAAGCAATTCATATAGACCCTATTAATGCTTCTTATAAATTTTAAAGTGGAAATACATTACTAAAACATCATTCTCTGCTCGATATGTAAGAATTAATAAAAATTGTAAGTTCTCGAGTGTAATATTTCTAGCTTATACGGTTATTGCACTAAATTTTGTATCATCATTGAACAATTTGGGTAGAAGAATAGCATATCTTTTAAGCTTTGTATGAATCTGGTATTGAAAGACATTTGATAGGTCTTTCATAGTCCACTTTAACAAACTAAGGTGAAAATCCTTAGTGGTGACTCCGTGTTGTTTAAATTCTTAATAAATACTAGTGTCTTAACATATATCAAGTAAGATTTGTCATTAATCTCTGCAAAGATGGAAGGAAGAAGATATTTCTTCACCAAGGACCCTAGTAGAAGGTTTTTTAAAGAGCCAGAAAGTCTAATTCACAAGGAAAAATAATTTGGAAGGTTGTTAAAAATCAAACATCAAGAAAAGAGATCTCCATTGGTGAAATTGATCAGCCTATGATTGAAGATTGCAATACTTCCTCAAGTGAATCTGAATTAGGTAGTCTCTTTGTTGAATTGAATTCTCCATCTAGAGAGGGGCCTTCATTTGTATTTGAAAAATATTCTCAATATGCCCCTGTATTTTCCAAATCTGATAGATTTTTCCAAGAAATAGAGCCTTTAGAGGGTAGCCATTCTGAGAATTACATCCCTACACTACACAGACCGCTCACTCCTCATCAACTGTTTCTCCTGTAATATCACCTCCTCAAAATAATATGGCTCAGCCTCCACCCAGACCTCCAATTTTTGTTAATACTTTTGGTCCCATCAATTTTAGAGGTATGGTTGGCTATCCAAATGTTGTGCCACAAGATGTAAGAAATAGATTGCCTAAGTTTCAAGGAAATATTGCAATCACCGTGATCGAACTTGAAGCTCTTTACCAATATGATTGAGGACTTTGAAATAGAATTTGAGGATGTGTACATTAAATTATTTATCCATACTCTAGAAGAAGAAGTAAGGGACTAGTATAAATATTTGCCAGATAATTCCATTGATTCTTGGACGAAAATGAAGAGCTCTTTTAGATTATAGTATGGAGATAAAATAAACCCCGGGTTTCTTTTGTCGAATTTGAAAATATAAAAAAGAATCCTAATGAGTCTAGTGCATGATTTCAATACAATATTTAAAAAAATTGATAATACTTCCTATTAATTTGAGCCCATGTGATCAATCATGCCGATAAAGTATTCGGATGCATTTGATAAGAAAGTTGCTTACTATTTGAGGGATAAGAACCACGGAACTTTGAGGCGTAGGCCTTTACCATGGCTCTGCAAATTGAGAACAACATTAAATCAGTTTGAAAACCTCATAAGAGGGAGGGTGTTAAAATAATCAACCCGAAAATCCTCGAATCAAGTAAGGTTGTGGATCTTGAGGAAGTTTTAAAGAATTTAGCTAGAGTGTCAAAGAAATCTCTTACAAGCTAGCCAGGGAGAAAAAGGAATTGGACTATCTTCTCAAGGTCAACATAGGAAACAAGGATAAGATACATTTGTAAATCATCATAGAAATGATCAAAGATCTAATAACGAGGTAAAGGACCCATGATGAGAGCTAGACAACCCCAAGCTAGGGAAAATAGATTAGTGCATGATTCTCTAAATGCTAGAGTTGTTGTTTAAGAGAAAATGAAATTCATTGGTGTGAAAAAAATTTATTACCCCACCTGCCATGTGAATTAGATCAAAAATTTGAAGAAGGCAGTGATGATGCATGCATGGTGGATTCTACAAGCTCATAAAACGAGAAACTTCAATGAAGTAATAAGTGCAAGAACTGTTGCAAGTTTTTGGGATTGCATTCACTAGGTAACTCTTCTTCCTCCCTCTCATACTTTAGAAATAGATATGGAAAGTGTACTATAGTGGATTATATAGAGGTTTCAATTGTAGGGTGTGTAAAAGGTTTGGTGGTACAACTTGCAACTTATCCGGGTAAGAACTTGAAACTTGATGTTGTTATTGTTGATTGCCCTACCAAATGGGGCATGTTGTTATCATGAATGTGGGCTTGAAGTTCTGGTTAAAGTGTTCAGATGGATATGCTTTTTATTACCATTCCAATTGAAGTCAGCCTTGTAAAGCTATATGGAGAGAAGAAGATGTTTCACCTCATTGAAGATCCCAATAATGCTTCTTATGAAGTGTTTTATGCTAATGTAGATGTAGATAACTTTGTTGGGTTTTCTTATGGAAAGGAGCACAATATTGATAAATGTAAATCTCTTAAACATGTAGGTTTTCCTTAGACCTTGTTATTCGATGGAGCTTGTTCCAAGTTTAGAAATGGTGTTGGTATTGTTTTGATTTCTCCAAGCCATGAAGAGTTTGTTTTTTCTTTCAAACTCAACTTTGAATGCACTAACAATGTTGTTGAATATGAAGCATTGTTATTAGGTTTGAGAATTGCATGGAAATATGGTGTAAAGGATATAATTATCAAAGGAGATACGAATTGTTTGTCAAGAAAATTAGAAAAGTGTATGCTACTAAAAACTAGAGAACTAAACAATACAAGCATGTAGTCTCAAATTTTATTGAAATGTTTGACTCATTTAATATTGTGAACCATGATAGAAAGTTTAATGTTGTTGCAGACAAGTTAGTAGTGTTAGGATTCAGATTTGGAAATTGTACAATATCTCCATTTTGTGAGTATGATGTTGAAATACTAACAAGGCCATCTATCCCTAACAACGTTAAAAATTGGCAAGTTATATGATGATGCCCAGGTGAAATGGTTTTTCCAAAACCAAGGTGAGTTTGGTGACCAACATATAGATTGGGAACCAACGGTGTTTGTTCTTAAAGGAAAGGAAAATTTATTTGGCAAAGACATCATCAACTCAATAAAAACATGATTCCCGAGGTTTGGTGGCACTTGAATCAAAACTTGATACTTTTGATTGCATTATTAAAAGATGTATGTCAGTTTCAAGAGATGTGGAAGAGCACAACCTGGGAACAAAAGAAAAACCACGTAAAATATGGTTAGGAAGAAATATGAGCAAGGAAGAGAAGTAATCCTATGTTCAATTGTTGAAGAAATATCAAGACTACCTAGCTTGGTCTTACTTTGAGTTGAAGGCGTATAGGGAAGATTTTTTCCAACATGAAATTCCTCCTAAATCTAATGCCAAGCCTTTCGGAAAAACAAAAGCCAATCAATCCACTTCTTTCTTTGAAGATGCAAGAATAATTGAAGAAGTTGAGGGATGGAGGGATCATTCAACCCACAAGGTACTCATCTTGGGTTGCAAATTTAGTACCTGTTAGAAAAAGAATGGTGATATAAGGTTGTGCGTAGACTTTAGGAACTTAAATAAAGCCTCATTGAAAGATAATTACCCTCTGCCAAATATGGAGAATATGCTATAATTGGTAACTGGTTCTGAATTTTCTCCACTTTAGATGATTTTTATGGCTATAATCAAGTTGTTGTGAAGGAGTCGAAAAGAATAAATACTTCCTTTACCACTCATTGGGAACTCATGTCTATGTCGGGATGCCTTTCGGTTTAATGAATGTCGGAGCAACTTTCCAAAGAGAAATAGATGTAGCTTTTACTAGTTATATTAATAATTTCATTGTTGTTTATCAAGATGATGTAACTCTGTTTTCCGGAAAAAGAGATGATCACTTGCAACACTTGTAGAGAATGTTGTTAAGGTGTAGAGAGTATGGCATATCATTGAATCCCAAGAAGTGCCACTTTGGAGTGCAAAAGGAAAAGTTTCTTGGTCACATTATATCAAAGGAAGGGGTCATGATTGATCCCGAGAGAGTGGAAGCCATCAAAAGGTTTGAATTCGAGAAATAAGAATGGATTTCAATCCTTCTTTGGACAAATAAACTTTATCAGAAGATTTGTGTCTAAATTTTCTGAGCTGACCATCCCCATTACTAGCATGTTGAAGAAGGACCAAGTTATCAAATGGGAATAACCTTCCATTCAATATTTCAATAGGATCAAAGAAGCACTAAAGAATGCCCCTATTTTGGCAGCTCCAAATTATAATACGCCTTTTCAAAAAAGAAATCTTTTTTTGAAAAACACCGTTGCATATTTTTTTTTGCGATGGATGATGAAGGGGCTGAGAGACCAATTTCCTTTTTCAGTAAGGCATTGCAAGGAGTTGAGTTGAAGTACACCATCATGGAGAAGCAAGCATTTTCCTTGGTGAAAGCAACAAAGGTTTTCAGACCTTACATCTTGAGCTCTAAAGTTGTTTTCTTATGTTCCCCACACCATGGTGAAAGATATCTTATTAGAGATGGAGGTCTCAAGAAAAATATGTAGATGGGTAAACAAGTTGCAGGAATATGACATGGATATCCAAACCACGAAATTGATAAGAGGTTTGGGCCTAGCTAAGCTTATGGTTGAGAGAAACTTGCAAACTATTGAGGTGAATGAAGTAGAAGGAGAAAGGGTGGATGTCCTTGAAAAGTTAGTAAGCTCTAAATGGTACAAAGATATAATTTTTTATCTCAGACATATATGATGCCCTAAACATTTGAGTAAAAATTAGAAAAGAGATCTTAAGTTAGCCTCTAAAAAATATGTCATTACTGATTTTGGGTTAGCTTGGAAGAACCCGGAGGGAGTGCTCTTAAGATGCATTGCTTAAGGATGAAGCCCCAAAGGTAATTGTTGATCTCCATGGAGGAGTTTGTGGGGGACATTTTTCTAGAAGAGTTACAACACATAAAATCTTGAGGGCTGGTTATTAGTGGCCAACTCTCTTCAAAGATACAACTCTATTGGTTAGGAAATGTGAAAGTTGTCAACATTTTTCTAGAAGAATGAAAGCTTCAAGCTCCCTTCCTTTACATCTTGTGTCAATTGAAGCCCCATTTAAGCAATGGGGAATGGATTTCATTGGAAAAATTTCAGATCCTTCCAATGTTGGTCATAAATGGATTCTTATAGCCACTGATTATTTCACTAAGTGGGTGGAAGAAATCCCCACCAAGAAAGAAACACACCAAGTTATCATGGACTTCATGCTAAATCAAATCATATGCAGATTTGGAGTGCCAGTTAAGATTGTTGCTGATAATGCCATGATTTTCAGAGCCAAACCTTTGGTGGCAATGTGCAAAGAGTATGGAATCAATTTGACATATGCTTCTAACTACAATCCCAAGGAAATGGACAAGTTGAGTCTAGTAAAAATTTTTGTTGAAGATCATTAGAAGAACCTTGGAGCTGAACAAAAAGAAGTGGGGTGAGCAACTAAAGTTTGTTGTTTGGGCTGACAGAATCACTATCAAAAGAGCTACTTGGTAAAAGCCCATTTGAGTTGGTATATGGAACTCAAGCTTTATTGCCCCTTCATTTGCAATTGTCTTCATTTTAGTTTGTTCAACAAATTGAAGATCAAGAAGTTAGTCCATATGATGCTCAAATCAATTAGATTATTGAGTTAGATGAAGAAAGAATGGCATCCCATCAGAGGCATGTGAAGTTTAGAGAAAAGCCGAGGAAGTTATTTGAAAAGAAGGTGACTCCAAGAGCTTTCAGCATTGGGGATCTTGTGATATTATGGGATAGCAGGCATGAAGATAAGGGAAAGAATGGTAAATTTGATGCATTGTGGATGGGCCCTTATTCAATTGACATTCGAATTGGTGAAAATACCTTCTTCCTAAAATACTTAGATGGGGAACTACTTGAATTTCCTATTAATGGTAGGCATTTGAAACATTTCCTTGATTGATTTCTTAGAATCAAGGTATACTCCATTGTACAGTGTATAGTCTTTTGGTTTCTTTCTACTTTCGTGTTTTTCTATTTTTGTTTGTCCTGGTCCTTGCAGCCTTTTTTTTTTGGTTTCTCGGTTTGTCCTTGGGGAGTTGGTTATTATTATTCTACTCTGCAAGCTTATTCTTTGACTCTGTTTCCCAATGGTTTGTTTTTGGAACTTGGTCTGCTATTTGTTCTTGTGGAACTCATAGGAGTGCCCATCCCCGAGTCGAGCCGATGTTGGTGCTCAATTTGGTCTTGCCCCATTTTTCCTTGAAATTCTTCAGTTTTGGGCTTTGTCATGTTTTCTATCTCCCCGTATTGATGCATGAAAACTCTGTCCTCCATTTGGTTTCCATGATCAGTCCCTTCCTTTGGTCAAGGATCACTTTAAATCCAAATTTTTGTTTTCCATTCCTCTGTCCATGAGAAAGATCTGTAACTTGGGTGTAATATTAGGCTTTTTCCCTTCCTTTCCTTTTTTTTTCCACAGTCACATTTTGTTAGCCTTGTCATTTTTGTCCCAAGATCTATGTAAATGTGATTGGATGCGGCTCGGAAGATCATATTTGGGCCTTTTTATCTCTCGAAAGTGCACCTTGTAGAGAGATGGCTACGAGTTTTCTCATCTTGCAAAATGGATCTCTCTCTTTTTAGATATAATGGAAACACCTCAGGTATGTGCGTAGACCTATTTTGAGGTGATTCTTCGGTATCAAGGTTGGTTCCTTACTGGTGTATCGTATATCTTGATTTCTAGGAGGTTAAGGGAAAAAGTGATTGTAAAATAATTAAAACTAAGGTGATAAACCAAAAATTGTATGAGGGCTTTGGTAGTATATGCACAATTGATATGGGAAGGATTCTTGATGCACAAACCAACAGTTTTATGTAGAATAATTAAGAGCAAACACTTTGTTGTACTAAGGGAAAATATCACAACAACACTGATAAGTTAACATGCACATTAAAATTATGTAGAAAATACTGAATTTGCAGTAGGGTAAGATGATTTTTAAGGGAATTTGCATTCACAAGACTAATAGAAACATACACAAGGCTGAAAATAATTGGAAAGGCTAAAAATACTTCACACTCAGAAGGTAAAACTGGAAAAATTGCTTCAATACCCCTATATCCAAAAATTCCTTCGTTTTGCTTTGCCAAATCACACAATATATAGAAAAATATTTTTCACCCTCTTCCTAAAAATAGTCTAAGGCTTATACTCACCCATGCATCCTATTTTTATACTTTTGTTACTAATAGATAAAGGAATAAAATATAACACACAATTACAAATAGGCGTTAATAACCTTGATTACATTACAGTCAAACTGAAGTTGACTTTTCTATTTTTAAGAAAAGAAAGGTGAATAATTTGTTAATAATAAGCTTGCTTGATGAGCAAGTCTCCTCTTAGTGCATGAAAATTCATCCTCTTGTTTGTTCTATCCTTTTGTGAAGGCATGAAAAATACTCCTATGAGTGAACAAAATAATTACAATACTTGCAATGTTTGTAAAATAATTCATCCACTGTGGGGACCACTTGTCCATGTGCACATGCTCAACCTTTCTCTCTGTAGTTTGTGGGGCCACCCTTTTGGAATTAGAAAATTACTATGGTTTAAACACATGTTGAAGTGCACTTTGTAAAATCCATTACAATATACTTGGCCACCTTAGTATACACACATAACATACTATATAGTCTACCACCTTTGATTATTCGACATGCCTTGCAATTTTCTTGTCGGATTTTGAATTTATGAAGAGACTAAGGTTTAAATTTTACCTTTAGAGTCATGACTATTGGCATGATTAGGTTTAGGCATTTGATTTCTGAAGCATATAATTTTAAGACCTTAGAAAGGTCAGAAGGCAATGATTCTTTTTTTTATTGATTATGTGGGTTGGCCCCCTCTCCACGGTGACTCAACCCTTCTGATGCTTAGTTGGCACTATGCACATTTAATTGGTTTAAAGGCTCGAGTCCTTTTCTCAATTGATCTTCTTGGCATTTAAGTTGGGCCCTTGGTGGATTTGTGCATGGATTTTGGCCGTTGATTATCTTTTCTCTTGATTTCTACCGTTTGATTAGGTTAGGGTTTCTTTGTGCTTTTGACATGTGTATGCATTGTTAACCTTGGTTGGGTTTGGTCCTTGATGAAGACCATTGATCTCTATCCTGGTTTGATCTTTGGCATTGATTCATGACCTATGATTAGGGTTTTAACCCTGTAATTAATTCAGTTGGTGGTAAGTGACCATGATGGTTTGCATTGAATGTGGAGATTGATCCTCATCCTTTGATCTTTGTACCTGTTGAATTTGGACCATTTGATCACTAACTCCAGGTGAGTTAGGTTAAGCTGTGGTCATCGGGTTAGTTAAAATGTTTGAGCTCCATCATTTTGGTCATTTCATTTTTTCTCATAGAGAGCGGCGAAGCCCTGGAAATATTTTGTTTTGACGCCATTGTTTGATCTCTAAAACTCAGTTCTGTGTTGTTTCTTTTGATGGCCGCCATGGTTTGAAAGATTTGAGCTTGATTTTATGGGTGAATATGAGGTTTGTGGTTGTGAAAGGTAAATATGGAGCCTCGGTTTCTCAGTACTACAGCTTGTGGATACCTTCATTGTATGGATTTTTCTGTGTTGATTCTGGTACCATGCCACCATTGATGAATTCTGAAGTTTTGTGATTACTTTCCCCGCTTAGACCTCTGGTTCAATTTTTGAAAATCTATTTTTTATGCTCGGTGAGGGAATCCTCATGATTCCATGGCAATATGGATCTGTCTCGAGTAAAAGCTTTGTGGGTCTTTTCATTTCCCGACCTTACCCCGAGGATTTACTGAAATTTTACTTAGAACCAATAAGTTTACACAGGGTACTCATATTTCCTCTAAAAACACATGGATTTGGCACTTTATTTGTTGTAATTTTTGTGGTTTTGAATTCATACTTCTCAAATTCATGTTCTTCCTTTTCTGAAAGCTATTTTGAGTTTTACACGATATCTTAAAACCGTAGATTCACATATTGTATGATACGGGTATTTGTATTTCTACATTTTTGTTTATTTATTTTTGAGCTCGATTTTATAGATTACCCATATTTGGTTTCTGATTTTCTCAAGTCACCATTATTTCTAATTATCGAGCTCTATCTTATGATTGTGATTTGATTATTTTCTGTACGATGAATCTAATTCGATATAGTGGTGTTTCAAATTTGTGCTTTGATGTGCATTTTCTGAGCATTGTTGTACACTCGGACCTCACATTTACCTAGTTATTATTGATATCCTCCCTGGAGACTTTAAAGAATGGAAGGGTGGCTTAGGCCACCATGATTTTGGTGCTACATATTTTATTATATGTAATGTTGCGATTCTTCCTAAGGTCTCAACCATTCCTTCTCGCTTGACCCTCTTTTATTTTGTATTCTCCATTTGAGATTTGTTGGATTGATTCGAAAACTAGGTTTTCTCCATTTTCCTATTATTTTTGAGCTCTGATGATTCAACCCTATTCTATTACTTATTTTATTCATGACACAAACATATTACAAATGGCTTCGTGGGTTTGTGTCATTTGTCTTGGTCCTTCCTTCAAATAAAGAGCTCAAGCATCTCACCGTGATGGACCTAAACATTAACAAATGTGATTTATTACTTGAGCTCATAATATTTTGGGTCGAAGTAGTCTACATTATCCTTGTTCCCTTATGGATTTTTTTCTGATGTTTTCTTTCTCAAATTTGTGATTTTCTATAAAATTCTTGAGCTTTAGACGTGGATAAATATTGCATTTCAGTTCATTTCTCTGAAACTATGTGAAAAAGTAATTGTTGCATTCTCAAATTTATTGAGAGATTTTTTGAGAAACAATTCTTTGTTGAATCCTCTGGAAGTGGCCTTCTTGAAACTTTGTTTCCTTTTGGATGCAATATTTACTTAATACTGAGTCATATCCATTCGTGAAACATAATTATTGAAGTCTGAAACGTGTAAGATTATTCTAAACATTCTGTTGGATGTTCAACATTTACTGTAGTAGACATGCCTACTTCAGTTTTGTGATTTTGACCTTGGAGCTAGACTTCTTCTCAGTTCATAATTTGAACTATTTCGTGATCACTGATGGTAGGTCTTAGAACCTTCAGCATGTTAGGATCTATACTTTGATTTTGATCATAGCTGGAAAATTTGCTTATCCAAATCTATAGATCTGTTGGCTGCTCCTATTTTTGTATCATCTTAATGGGATAAAATTCTCATACTTTTAGGACCTTTGATATGTATTCTTGGAAACTGTAATCATCTTACTTATTAGGGCACTACTTCCTATGAACATCTTAAGTCATTGATGAATATGCCTGATAACCCATTGTTGTACATTGTTCTTCTATGAGATTTTTCCTTTGATACTTCTTTGTGTGGGCTGTTTATTTGTATTTGTTTACTAGAAATGTGCTTCTCATTTCAAGTGCATTTTGAAAGTTCATCTACTACTATGTCCTTTCTATTTTAAAGAACTGTATGATTATTTTGTAACTTGCTTGAAGTTACTTACAGGAACTGGTAATTTTGATTTCTTGTACAATCTTGCATTTCAAACTTGAAAGTTGATGGATGTATCTCAAAATTAATTCTAAAATTAACATTTGCAATCAAAAGATCTATCCTAGAACAATGTAAAACTGGAAAATATGCTTTATTTATGCAAGACTATTTCTTGATTCTATCTTGTAAAATCCTACCTTATCCATTGGGTTGTACTTGAATCACTTGTATACTTGGACTCATGATTATGAACTATTTGATTCCTCTGTCATGATCATTTGATCTTAGAACCTACAGTATTAGTGCTTGACTATTCTTAACTTACTGTGATGAACCTGAGGTTAATTTTCTCTTGATCTATTTCCTTGCATAAATAGTTGTACTTCTTTGATATGGTAGCATCTTTGTGATTCATACTTGCTTTATTGAAAACTAGAATTCATAGAAGGGATGTACTTGTAAGATTACTTCAAATTTCATGTTATTCAACTTTGTTAAGCTATAATGAATGCTCCAAGTACTTCAATCTGATGACTGAAAGTGTAGTCCATTTCTTTTCTGCATTATATATTGTATTTCCTTTTATTACAACTCTGATATGCATGCTGGAAAAGTCGTAAATGTCCATTTTACATGGCAAAGCCCTGTCAAAAATTTCCCATAATTATTTGACTATCTGTTTCAGCTATAATAAATCCTTTCAGTTAGCTTCAACTTGTTGAAATCTGATTTCTTCTTTGGTTACAAACTGAAAAGTATACTTCTATTTTCCAGTCTCTTTTGATTTAAATTCCAGATCCGTATTGTAACTTCTCCCATTTGTAGGTCAGTTACTGAAACATGAGTTACATTCTTCCTTCTTTCCAACATGTACTTATGACTTATCTATTTCTTCTTGGCTGCAACCTGCACCTACACACTTAAGAAAATAGTTAGAAAATATCTAGGCTTTTTGGCCTCTCTTATGTCCATGGTTTTTTTCTTTTCTTTTTCTTCTTTCTGAGTGAGTAAAGCATGTATGCAGTTGATCTTCAAGTAAACTATATCTCCTGTTGTTAAGAGATTCATATGCACGAATTAGGACAATAAAGAAATATGGATTGATCCCTGAGCTCGTAACTGATAATTCTCTCCTTTTCTTCTTTTCAGGTACAATGAATTTTACAATGAAGATGAAGAAGGAACAAATAATGGAAATGGAGATGCTTTGACCAACGAAGAAAACCCCCAAGGCAATGATGGGTTCACTCATACTCCTTTACTTTCTCTTTCATGCATGTGTACCTCTTATTTCAGTAGTTGTACTTTACTTTTCAGTTACATCCCATGGCTTGTGTGGGAACATTTGAAATTCCTTATGAATAAAACATTGAATTCTGAAATTGAGTTGTATATTTCTTTCTGCATTTCAAATTTTTGTATGGATTGTATGATGAACTAAACAACTCAATAATATAATTGAATGTCTTAATCATGAAGGAAACCTAAGAAAACCTGTAAAATCCAATAATGAATTCTTATCTCAGTTGCAATCTACAATTATGTTTGTTGTTCCAAAACTTAGCATTTCACCTATTATGTAATTAAATGTCTTCATCAAGACAACACAACTGTCCTTTGGGACCTTGTGTTCTTTTGCTAAAGATAGTCATGAAATTGTAGACTATGTGATCTATTACGTTTTGTAACAACACACATAGCTGTAAATTTCATGTAATCATTAACTAATTCAGCAGTAACAATAATATCAAAAATCCCTTAGCTTAGGTATACTTCACCAATGCCATCCATCATAACAAAGTTTCAAGTTTCCCATTTTTGCACAAGTGCAAAAATTGTCAACATTTCTGCAATAATGTGGGGAAAGTTGTCTGCTAGCTTATAGACCATTGTCTTGCTCTTATCTATTAGGCATGGATTCCAAACATGTAACCAAAATATGCCTTACCGAAAGGTCCAACCCTTCCAAAGCAAAGTAAAGCGGGAAAGGATCTAGAAAACCGATCGCGTGCACGAATGCATTATTGAATGGAAAAACAATGCAATGTGTAGAACCCACTTATTAAAGGGAAACACTACTCTAAACAAGCACCGTAGGATTTTTAATAGTAGTTTTTGAGAAATATACCATTCATAGGAATGGGAAGTTCCTCTCCACTCAACTTCGAATGCTAAAAAGCATTTTGTTCTTTTCTTTGTACGGTGAAATCATGGATGGGCCACTCCAGATTATACCAAACTTTATGTGTCTTCCTAGCTTTGCATGATCAGCATCCCACTTTAACACAATATCTCCTTCATTGAAGATTCTGAATTTAGCTTTCTTATCAAAAGTCTTCTTCATTTGTTTTTGATTCTTTTCCATATTCAAATGGGATTGATCCCTTAGCTCTTGTAATTCCATTAAATCTGCATAACGAACTCAGTAAAGGTTCATTCTCAGGAAGTTCCATTTGATGTAGCAAATCCAATGCAGGTAACTCAACTGAAATATGCATTCTTGCTTCTTTTTTGTACACAAGTTTGTATGGTGAATTACCAACTGATCTTTTAGCAGTCACTCTATCAGCCTAATGTGTTAAATTAAACATCAGATGCCAAGCTCTTTGATTATCTTTGAGTTTTCTTGATGATCCTTGAAAGGTTCATGTTAGAAATTTCAGCCAAGCCATTACCTTTTGGGTAATAATTAGATGAAGAACTTAAGTAAATTCCATGGTCATCAACCCAAGTTATTATCTTCACACCAAAAATGATAAAGCATTATTTGATATGATAATTACTTGAACACCAAATCTACAAACTATTCCTTCATAAAAGGATAGTATCAAAGCTTCATTAGCATCTTTCAAGGCTATTGCTTCAATCCATCTCAAAATAATCAGAGCGATTAAGATCTATTTGTGTCCTTGTGACGAAGGCGGGTTTATCATGCCAATAAATTCAAGACTCCACTACATAACAGTTGATCAATTGAAATAGGATGTAAAGACAGGTGAAGCTAAACATTCTTTTCCAACAAAGAAATCATATTTTTTTACACTTTCCGATCCATTCATAACAGTACTTTAATATGTTAGGCCAATAGTAACCAACTTTCATGATTTTTAAAGCTATGGTACATGCTAAGAAATGACCTCATGTAGGTTCTTCATGGAATTTTGATTGTAATTTCTAAAAATTTCATAGTCAACACTTGGCAAAGAAGATTCCAATTATATCTCTTTTGAACAACACACTATCAATAAAGATATAGGGGACAACTTGTAATCTGAAATATCTTCATTTTTTTTTCCATACCTTCCAGATAGGTGTCATGTTGTAGATAGTTAACCAAATCAGTCATCCATCTTGATTCCTGAATCTCATGAGCAAGTTTAGGTTGCTGATTTTCTAGTTGAACCATGATGCCTGATTGCTGATACACAATTTCAGCATGTTGTTTGAATCTTCAGGTTTTGCAACTTGTTGTCTTTCCATATCAACAATTAGGTGTTCACACAAACCCTTACTCCGAAACCTGTCTTAGCAACCCGAATATCAACATCATATTCCATAACTTTCGTTATCCAGCCTGCTCTTTTCTCATTCAATTATTTATTTAACAAGAAAGCTTTTACACTTGGATGAGAAACAAGAACATGGATTTTATTGTTTGAAAGCATATACTTAAAATTATTTAGTCCTATGACTACTGAAAGTACTTTTTTCAAGGAATGTGTACCTTGTTTCGTAATCATGCAAGCTTTGTCCAAAGAAAGCAATTGGCTACTCAATATTTTCATCATTGACCTGAGTTAGTATGGCTGAGATTGTTTCAGCTCTTGCAAGTGCATACATTGTAAAATCTTTATCAAAATTTGGATTTGCAAGAGTAGGATCCTGAGAGATGGCTATTTTGATTGCTTCAAACCCTTCTCTCCCTTCGTTGGTCCAAGAGAATGTTTTCTCTTTCTTTAACATAGTTGTCAACGGTTTAACCAATGCTACAAAATATGGAACAAATTTGATTTTTTCAAGAAAAATTGTAATTCCTTCTTATGATGATGCAATGATAGCTGTGATATGGCTTCAATTTTGAAAGGATCAATTGCTAAACCTTGCTTAGAAACAATATGGCCAAGTAATTTACCTTGATGTACTAAAAATATGGACTTCTTGGGATTCAAAGATATTCCAAACTGCTTGCACAACTAAGAAGTCTACCTTAGATACATCGATGTCCATCAAAGTTTTTGAAAATACGTAGCGTCATCTAAATAGACAAGGATGCATTTATTTAGCAAGATGCGAAAAGCCATGTCCATTACATGTTGAAACATTACACGGACATTTGAAAGACCAAAAGGCATTCTTTTATAAGCATAAGTACCCCATTTGGTGGTAAAAGTTGTTTTGTACCTATCTTCTTCTCAGAATAAAATATGATTGTATCCATTGTAACCATCTAGAAGAGATAGTCTATCTGAACCAGAAATTGTTCTCAAAATTTGATCCATATTTGGTAGTGGGTAATGATCTTTTAATGAAGCTTTGTTAAGATCTCTAAAATCCACACATAATCTGATTTCTCCATTCTTCTTCCTAATAGAACAAGATTTGCTACCCAACTTGAATGCTTAACTGGAAAGATAATACCTGATTCAATTAACTTGGATAACTCTTTCCTCATTAGAGGCTCTATTTTGGGATTTACATGCCTCTATTTCTGCCTAACTGGTT
Source organism: Taxus wallichiana var. yunnanensis (assembly GCA_018340775.1). Taxonomy (NCBI): domain Eukaryota; kingdom Viridiplantae; phylum Streptophyta; class Pinopsida; order Cupressales; family Taxaceae; genus Taxus; species Taxus wallichiana. The sequence continues at coordinate 383,848,504 of CM031244.1, read as the reverse complement.
TAGAATTTGGCTGCAATTTGATAGTATGTTGTGCTAAACTGGGATCAAACCCTTTCAGGTCTTGGTATCTCCAAGTGAAAACATCTTTAAATTCTTTGCAAAGATTAATAAATGACTATTTTTCAGCTAAGGAACATACCTTTCTAAGAAACAAATTTTTCCCTTCATCAACTGAAATTTCTTCATAGTTATCAGCATGCGTTGACATCTTGGTTTTGTCTTTTCTTAACTGATCATCAGTGTTGAAGATGTCCTCTAATGTGACTAGACCTCGAGGTAACTTATTTTTCTTTAATTGAACAATCTGGTCACCGTATAAATGATGTAATTTATCTTGATTTACTACAGAAAATTCAGCTTCTTGCTGCAAAACCTGCAAATTTGATCATCATTTTCAAAACCTTCCAATTCAAGTCATTATCAGGTATAGAAGGCCTGACAATTAACTTAATATGAGGCTGAATTTTTTTCTTTATCTATTCTAGCACTTCAAAACTAGCACCAACTATTGCAAGTCTATTGTCTGCATGCTTGTTTTTAGTTCTAGGAATGGAATGAATATTAATAGCATCAAAATATTCCATTAAGTCTAAAAATCTATGTCTGTAAGACTTCATTAATGGATTCTTACAAACATTAAAATTCTTTACTTGATTGATAACCAACTCAGAATCACCAAAAATTTGTAATGTGCTGATACCTTTCTTTCTAGCCCAAAGTAAGCCATGAATTAATGCTTTGTATTTAGCTACATTACAAGTGCATGAAAATTGGAGACTCAAAGATGAGAAATACCTTTCATTTGTTGGGGAAGTGAGCATCAAACCTACTCCCTATCCTTTTTTTCTTAGCTCCATCAAAATGAAGCTTCCAAATCCCTTTTGCTGAATTTTATATTTTAGACAACAAGGGAAGTGGTGTATTTTCTTCATGCATACAATACACACTAAACAAATGTTCATAAAATTCCTTAAAAGGATCATGGATATGTTTTTCAACCATCTAATGCTAAAACATGAGCTACATCATCAAAATCAGATTGGTATAAGGCTACATAATTAGCTACTACGTTGGAAGAGTGAGGCTCAATGTGGAATCTGGCCAATGGCTCTGAATTGATAGTAACTTTGGTGCCGTAACGAGTAGTGAAAAATAAGGACTAATCTAAAGAGAGATAACCTCCTATCTTTGCTTTGAAATCTCTAGATAAGAATAAAGTAAAGTATGGAGGTAAATCTACAACAATAACATCTTATAGAATAGAAACATTTGGGAAAGCATGCAATGTTACCTCCAAATTTCTTATTATACCAACTAGTATTAGTTGTAGTTCCATCAAGTTGTAAGACACTCTTTTCTGTAGGCTCATACTGTAGACCCAATTTTTCTTGCAATTACTTTTGGCATAACTCTGCTACTTGCACCACTGTCCACCATGCAATTATGAACAAGATGTTCCCCAATAATCAATGATAAAAGAAATGGTGGTGGATTCTTGATTTCATGAGCATTCAAAACCTTCTGAACCATCCACTTAACTTCGTAATGTGGTCTTGTTCGAATGTTCCAAGGATCAAGTCTCGCATACGGACTTCCTTTTCTATTGTTTTAGAAGAAATATGCAGCTTAGCTAGTTCATGAGAAAGTAAATCTTACTTGTCTGGAATACTTAGAGTGTCCCACATTGAGATGTTAACATTATGATTTTTCATTACATCAACAATGTTAAAAGAAGCAACATTTTTAGAAACAAATTCAACTATTTTAGCATAGGCCTTAGCAAAAACTGATTCTACTTCAGCTATTTTTGATATATGAGGTATAAACAATCTTCTTAGGTCAAGCTATAGTTGTTTTTGTTGTCCTTTATCAACTAAAACACTTGCTATTTTTTGTTGGACAGCAGGATCGTTAGCTAGTTTTGGGCCTTGTAAATGTTGTATTATCAAATGATGTAGGCGATTAGACCTATTTTGTTGTTTTTGAATTTCAAAACTTTTCCTTGAGCCCTAGTAGTAACTATAATGAAATCCTCCTCATTGAAACTGACTAAATTCTATTCAGGTGCTTTCTAAACATGAGTTTCTTGCTACCCACTCTCCATTTGAGGCATGAACAATGCTTCAGATTGAGGTTGTGCAATAAGATTCAAATTCAGAAAAGCATTTGGGCAACTTGTAGCTAAATGAGGTTGATTACAAGGTTGACACCACTCTTTTGTATCCATATTAACTGGAACTAAAGCGTTAGATGAACTACGAGCCTTTGTGATAAGGCTACCTATAATTCTGATTTCGTTGGTAAAGATGCCTATTTTGTTGATTTTGCTGATAAGGAGCCTGATAAGGTCTACTAGGTAATGCAAGCCTATTCTCAATTGAAGTCAACTTATTTCCCATAGTCTACAAAGATTTAAATACGTCATCTGATGGGGCTGCAACAACAGGTTCTATGATTGTAATAGGTTGTGGGATAGGGGCTAAATCGCAAAAATGCATTGAAGGCCTTGGTGCTAATTTTCTAGCTTGAATAAGACTATTTTCAGCTTGGATGGTGATATCATAGGCTGTTGGGAGCGTCTCTCCTCCCATAGACTGAATCATAGTTGAAATATCACTATTTAGTGCCCTAAGATAATAAAGAAAAGCGTGATCAGCTTGAGGCTTGACACTTGCTGGAATTCTTTCCCAAGTTCTAGCAAAATGGATGTTGAAACTTGACATAAATTCATTGGGAGCTCTTTTAATGGTAGACAATTGTTCTATAAGAGATAAATGATCTGAATTGTCTTGAAATTGTTTTAGCAATTTATCACCTAATTCATCCCAAGTTCTTATGCATCCAATCTCTAGATTTCTATACCATTGCAAGGTTTGTCCTTTAAGAGATGTAGCTAAAAGTCTCAAAGCTACATCCTCATGAGTAATATTATGAACTGCACATAAGGTTGTGACATCTTTAATGTGCTCTGTAGGTGTCACCTGATTTTCACTAGTGAATGATGGAAAACTTTTCATGGCAGCATTAGGGATGTCATGGTAAACTAGGATTACTAATGGGCTGCCATTAGTAAAGGTCAAAAAATTTCTAGGTGGTTGGATTGCCATCGAAAAAATTGGGATGTTAATAGAGAAATTGATTCATGGCGAAGGAATGTTAGGAGGAGGGTTATCAAAACCAGGTCTATTATAAGGTAAAGTATTACCAACTCTTCTCCTTCTAGCAAAATTCAAAGGTAAAGAAAAAAACTCAAGAGGAATTCCTCTTACCAATGATCTTGTAGTCACTTTAGGCATGGAATATGCTAGAATACTTGTCTGAAATCAGCTTTACGGAGTCTCCAAAAGATCGTAAAATATTAAGAATAAATTGTTGTAGCTTGCTCCCAAAAGTAACTTTTTATTTGAGATCTGATGTAGAATTTGTAAATTACGTGCGAGATCTAATTCGTTGTCCCATCGGCATGCCAAAAATCAAGTTATCTCTCAAAAGTGCACCTCAGTAAAGAGATGGATGTAGTTTTTAAAAGCTTGCAAAATGGATCTCTCTCTTTCGTAGATATAATGGAAACACCTCAGGTTTGTGGGTAGACCTATTTTGTGGTGAGTCTTCGATATCAAGGTCGGTTCCTTACTAGTGTATCCTAAACTAATTTCTAGGAGGTTAAGGGCAAAAGATGATTGTAAAATAATTAAAACTAAGGTGATACACCAAATTTATATGAGGGATTTGACTGAGTATATGCACAATTGATATGGGAAGGATTCTTGATGCACGAACCAACAGTTTTCTACAAAATAATTAAGGGAAAACACTTTGTTGTACTGAGGAAAATATCACAACAACACTAATAAGTTAACATGCACATTAAAATTATGTAGAAAATATTGAATTTGTAGTAGGGTAAGATGATTTTTCAGGGAATTTGCATTCACAAGACTAATAGAAACATACACAAGGCTGTAAATAATTGGAAAGGCTGAAAATACTTCACACTCAGAAGGAAAAACTGGAAAAAATTGCTTCAGTACTCCTATATCCAAAAGTCCTCCTTTGTGCTTTGCCAAAGCACACAATATATAGCAAAAATATTTTTCACCCCCTTCCTAAAAATAGTCTAAGGCTTGTACTCACCCATGCATCCTATTTTTATCCTTTATTTAATAATAGATAAAGGAATAAAATAGAACATGCAATTACAAATAGGCATTAATAGCCTTGATTACATTATAGTCAAACTGAAGTTGACTGTTCTATTTTTAAGAAAATAAAGGTGAATAATTTGCTAATAATAAACTTGCTTGATGAGCAAGTCTCCTCTTAGTGCATGAAAATTTGTCCTCTTATCTGTTATTTCCTTTTGTGAAGGCATGCAAAAATAATCCTATGACTGAACAAAATAATTACAATACTTGTAATTTTTGAAAAATAATTCATCCAGTGTGGGGACCACTTGTCCATGTGCACATGCTCAACCTTTCTCTCTGCAGTCTGTGGGGCCACCCTTGTGGACTTAGAAAATTACTATGGTTTAAACACATGACAAACTGCACATTGTAAAATCCTTTACAATATACTTGGCCACCTTAATATACACACATAACATACTATATAGTCTGCCACCTTTGATTATTCAACATGCCTTGCAATTTTCTTGTCGAATTTTATATTTTTGAAGAGACTAAGGTTTACATTTTACCTTTTGAGTGATTATTGTTGGCATGATTAGGTTTTGAAATTTGATTTATGAAGCATATAATTTTAAGACCTTAGAAAGGTCAGAAGGCAATGATTCTTTTTTATTGATTACATGGGTTGGCCCCCTCTCCACAGTGACTCAACCCTTCTGATGCTTAGTTGGCACTGTGCACATTTAATTGGTTTAAAGGCTCGGGCCTTTCCTCCATTGATCTTCTTGGCATTTAAGTTGGGCCCTTGGTGGATTTGTGCATGGATTTCAGCCATTGATTATCTTTTGTCTTAATTTCTGCCATTTGATTTCACTACACCCTCGATTACGGTTTATTTATGCTTCTAACACATGTATGCATTGTTAACCCTGGTTGGGTTTGGTCCTTGATGAAGACCATCGATCATTGTCATGCTTTGATATTTGGCAACGATTCATGAACTGTGATTAGGTTTTTAACCCTACAATTAATTTAGTCAGTGGTAAGTGACCATGATGGTTTGTAGTGAACACAGAGATCGATCCTCATCATTTGATCTTTGTACCTATTGAATTTGGACCATTTGATAACTAACTCTAGGTGAGTTAGGTTAAGTATGGTCTATCGGGTTAGTTAAAATGTTTGAGCTCCATCATTTTATTCATTTCCTTTTTATCACGAGAGAGCGGCGAAGCCCTGAAAATTTTTGTTTTGACGCCATTATTTGGTCTTTGAGACTTGGTTTTGTGTTGTTTCTTTTGATGGCTATCATGGTTTAAAAGGTTTGAGATCAATTTTCTGGGTGAATATGAGCTTTGCGGTCGTGAAAGGTTAATATGGAGCCTCTGTTTCTCTGTACTACAACTGTGGATACCTTCATTGTATGGATTTTTCTCTATTGATTCTGGTACCATGCCGCCATTGATGAATTCTGAAGTTTTGTGGTTACTTTCTCCTTGTTGGATCTCTGGTTTGAGTTTTGAAAATCCATTTGTTATGCTCAACGAAGGCATCCTCATGATTCCATGCCATTATGGATCACTTTGAGAAAAATCTTTATGGGTCTTTCGATTTTGTGACCTTTCCCCGAGGTTTTACGAGAATTTTACTTAAAACCTATAAGTTTCAACTCGTACTCATATTTTCCTCTAAAAACACATGGATTTGGCACTTTTTTGTTGTAATCTTTGTGGTTTTGAATTCATACTCCTAAAATTTCCATTCTTCCTTTTCTGAAATCCATTTCAAGTTTTATATGATATCTTATTATTGTAGATCTACATATTGCAAGATATGGGTATTTGGATTTCTACATTTCTATCTGTTTATTTTCAAGCTTGGATTTTATAGATTACCCATATTTGGTTTCTAATTTGCTCAGTCGCCATTATTTTTGATTATTGAGATCTATCTTATGATTGTGATTTGAGTATTTTTCATACGATGAATCTAATTCCGTATAGTGGTGTTTTAAAATTGTGCTTTGATGTGCATTTTCCTGAGCGGTCATTGTTGTACACTTAGACCTCAATTACTGGTTATTATTGATATCCTCCCTGGAGACTTTAAAGAATGGAAGGGTGGCTTAGGCCACCATGATTTTGGTGTTGCATATTTGATTCTATGTAATGTTGCAGTTCCCTAAGGTTTCATCCATTCCTTCTACTCAACCCTCTTTGATTTTGTATTCTCCATTGGAGCTTTGTTGGGTTGATTCTAAAACTAGGTTTTCTCCATTTTCTTATTATTTTTGAGCTCGATGATTCAACCCTATTGTATTACTTATTTTATTCATGACTCGAACATATTATAGATGGCTTCGTGGGTTTGTGTCATATATCTTGGTCGTCCCTTCACAAAAAGAGCTCAAGCGTCTCACTGTGATGGACCCAATCATTAACCAATGTGATTTGTTGCTCGAGCTGAGAATATTCTAGGTTGAAGTAGTCTGCATTATCCTTGTTCCCTTATGGATATTTTCTGATGTTTTCTTTCTCAAATTTATGAGTTTATGTAAAATTCTTGAGCTTTAGACATGGATAAATATTAAATTTCAGGTCATTACTCTGAAACTCTGTGAAAAATTAATTGTTGCATTCTTTAACATTCTCAAATTTATTGAGAGATTTTTTAACAAACAATTCTTTGTTGAATCCTCTGGAAGTGGCCTTCTTGAAGCTCAGTTTCCTTTTGGATACAATATTTACTTAATAGTGAGTCATATCCATTCGTGAAACATAATTATTGAAGTCTGAAACGTGTAAGATTATTCTAAACATTCTATTGGATGTTCAACATTTACTGCAGTAGTCATGCCTGCTTCAGTTTTTTAATTTTGACCTTGGAGCTAGACTTCTTCTCAGTTCATAATTTTGAACTATTTCGTGATCACTGATGGTAGGTCTTAGAACCTTCAGCATGTTAGGATCTGTACTTTGAATTTGATCATAGCTGGAAAATTTACTTTATCCAAATCTGTAGACCTACAGGTTGCTCCTATTTTTGTATCATCTGAATGGGATACAATTCTCTTGCTTTTAGTAACTTTGATATGTATTCTTAGAAATTGTAATCATCTTACTAATTAGGGCACTATTTCCTTTGAACATCTTAAGTCATTGATGAATATGCTTGATAACCCATTGTTGTAAATTTTTCTTCTATGAGATTTTTCCTTTGACACTTTTGCTATGGGGCCTTTTTATTTGTATCTGTTTACTGAAATGTGCTTCTCATTTCAAGTGCATTTTGAAAGTTCATCTGCTCCCATTTCCTTTCTTTTTTAAAGAAATTAATGATTATTTTGTAACTTGGTTGAAGTTACCTACGGAACTGTAATTTTTATTTTTGTACAATATTGTATTTCAGACTTGAAATTTGATGGATGTATCTCAAAAGTAATTCTAAAATTAGCATTTGCAATAAAAAGATATTTCTTGGAACAATGTAAAATGGAAAATATGTTTTATTCATGCAAGATTGTTTTTTTATTCTATCTTGTAAAATCTTACCTTATCCATTGGGTTGTACTTGAATCACTTGTATACTTGGACTCATGATTATGAACTATTTGATTCCTCTATCATGATCATTTAATCCTAGAACCTACATTATTAGTGCTTGACTATTCTTAACTTACTATGATGAAACTAAGGTTAATTTTCTCTTGATCTATTGTACTTCTCTGATATGGCAGCATCTCTATGATTCATACTTGCTTTATTGAAAACTAAAATTCATAGAAGGGATGTACTTGTAAGATTACTTCAAATTTCATGTTATTCAACTGTTAAGCTATAATGAATGCTCCAAGTACTTCAATCTGATGATTGAAAGTGTAGTCCATTTTTTTGCATTATATATTGTATTTCCTTTTATTACAACTTTGATATGCATGCTAGAAAAGTTGTAAATGTCCATTTTACATGGTGAATCCCTATCAAAATTTTCCTAGAATTATTTGACTATCTGTTTCAGCTGTAATAAATCCTTTCAGTTAGCTTCAGCTTGTTGAAATCTTATTTTTCTTTGGTTGCAAACTGAAAAGTATACTTCTATTTTCTAGTATCTTTTGATTTAAATTTCAAATCCGTACTATAGTTTCTCCCATTTGTAGGTCGATTCTTCAAGCATGAGTTACATTCTTCCTTCTTTCCAGCATGTAATTATGACTTATCTATTTATTTTTGGCTGCAACCCGCACCTGCACACTTAAGAAAATAGTTAGAAAATATCTAGGCTTTTTGGCCTCTCTTATGTCCATGGTTTCTTTTCTTTTCTTCTTTCTGAGTGAGTAAAGCATGTATGCAATTGATCTTCAAGTAAACTATATCTCCTATTGTTAAGAGATTCATATGCACGAATTAGGACAATAAAGAAATATGGATTGATCCCTAAGCTCATAACTGACAATTCTCTCCTTTTCTTCTTTTCAGGTATAGTGACTTTTACAACGAAGATGAAGAAGGAACAAAAGCTGAAATGGAGATGCTTCACCAAAGAAGAAAACCCCCAAGGAAATGATGGGTTCACTCATACTCCTTTACTTTCTCTTTCATGCATGTGTACCTCTTATTTCAGTAGTTGTACTTTACTTTTTCAATTACATCCCACGGCTTGTGTGGGAACATTTGAAAATCCTTATGAATAAAACATTGAATTCTAAAAATGAGTTGTATATTTCTTTCGCATTTCATCTTTCTGTATGGATTGTATGATGAACTAAACAACTTAGTAATATAATTGAATGTCTTAATCATGAAGGAAGGAAACTTAAGAAAACCTGTAACATTCAATAATGAATTCTGATCTCTGCAATCTATAATTATGTTTGCTTTTCCAAAACAAAGCATTTCACCGGTTCTTCAGAATTGAATGTCTTCATCAATACAACACAGCATATCCTTCAGGACCTTGTATTCTTTTGCTAAGATAGTCATGAAATTATAGACTATGTGATCTGTTACGTTTTGTAACAACACACATAGCTGCAGATTTCATGTAATCATTAACTAATTCAGCAGTAAAAATAATATCAAAACTCCCTTAGCTTAGGTATACTTCACCAATGTCATCCATCATAATAAATTTTGAGTTGCCCATTTTTGCACAAGTGTAAAAATTGTCAACATTCCTTATATCATTTCCAAATTCTCTATCTTGAAAGAAAGTTTCATTTCTGGCTCAAATGGTGATTTTCCTACATTTTACGGTTTGACGGTGGTGTGTTTTCCCCGTGAAATTTACATCTCAGCATCTATGGAAATGTGGCCCTTTATGGTTGGATGTGGCTAGGTGGGGCACTATTAAAACTTTAAGGCTCGCTTCAACTCAAAAATTGTCCACGTGGAGGGCCGACGCTCATCGAAAAATTTTCCTTTTGGTTTGACCTTGGATTTGCGCCGGGAGACACATGGAGGTTTCCACTGCCTTTCCCAGACTTAGACAAATTTTTCATGTGGCCGGTACAACTCTGGCAGACCATGGACACGTGGAGGGCCAACACTCATTTGAGGATCCACCTCAGGGTCCCACCTTAACAATTGCGATGAGGAGACATGTAGAGGCTCTTGCACTCTACTCTATACTTAGAATTTTCAAATCAGTTTCCTAAGGCATGGGACATGTGGAGTGACCGCACTTTTTAGGGACCAGCCCCTAAATTTTATTTTGAAGAAGTTCCAGGAGGATACTTGTAGGCTTCCACGCACTCTGCCCTTGCTTGGACTTTTCAAAGGCCAAGGAAAACTATATCAGACCCTAGACATGTGTTATTTTCCACCGAGCCTTCAAATTTCTTAACAACTCTATCAAACTGAGACACTTGGTGAGCTCACACTTGTTTGGGGTCTCTACTTTTGGGGACCATCTCAAAATGTGTAATTGAGATACGTGGAGGCTTCCGCTGGCTCCATTTTTACTGAGACTTTTTCAAAGGCCAAAAGGAATTTTTCTTGGGCATAGGGCATGTGGAAGGCCCGTGCTTGTTTGGAAACTTGCTTTTGTAGCTCTGCTTTGTAGTTGCACCAAGGAAACACATGGATGACTATAAATAAAGTAGATAAGGGGTATAATCAATGGTTATTGTGCATTTCACCTATTTTCTTCCATTTTTCTCCAAGACTCCTCGGAGATGCGAATATGCATTGTTTTCATCATTTTTGATGAAATTCATTGTCATTTTAGTCTATAAAGTGCCATTGAATGGATTCCTAACTTCATTTGTGAGTCCAAGTATTGTAAGGTTGATATTTTGAAGTTGAAATTACTCGAACTTGTAAAAATGAGAAATACAAGAGAAGCTAGATACATGATAGAGAGGACAGAGTTACGAGATGGAAGAGATGGAAAATGATGAAATGATGGAGGTTACAGGTGAAAAAGATGAAAAAGGTGTTTCCTCAAGAGTGAAAAGGATTATTTATTAGATCCAACTATATAGAGCCTCTAAAAATGATTAAAATGGGTATTTATCACATGATTGAATCAGAATTATTAAAAGGAGTACCACAACATTGTGGCATGGCATCCTAATCATTAGTCGAGGGCACGAGAAATGTGACCAATTCATAATTGGTCCACCTAGCAAACTTTTGATGTAAATTTCTCAAACGTTGCTTTCTAAGGCAAATTGGTAACAAGTAAAGGTCCCTTGAATATTCCTCTTTTTTTGGGGAAAATTTAGGATAAGTGATCAAGTGAAATGTATAAATGCAATCACAATACTCTTGTAAAGGGTTGGGGTTGAATTCTTGTGAGAAAATTTGAGAAAGTCATCTTCTTGAGAGACCAATCCAAGGTACCAAGTTAATTTATTTTGTGTTAGATTTTATATCATCTCAAATTGGTTGCAAATGTATAGCCATTTCTAAGAACTGAGATTTCTCTAAAGCTTTCCCCTACCATGAATCTAATCAATTTCAAGTTAATTTGTTTCAATCTTAGAGAAATTTGTGTCTTCTTTGTTTCGTAATGTCTCATGCAAGTAGTTTTTCTTAATCCTATTGTAATCTTGTGTTGAAGTCCCTCCAAATCACTCGGATCCCATCCTGTGACAGCTTTAGTGGAATATGTAATTTCATTTCAAGAAGAGCTTTCATCTTGTGATGAGATAAACAATTTAAAATCACTTCACTATCATTTGTTGATAAAGATTGTTTGTAAGCCTTCGAGTGTATCTTAGGCATGAGGAACCAAGGTTATTTGATGTTTAATTGAGTCTTTTAGCTCAAGCCTTCATGCTAGATTCTCAAAGATTGT